>VZTA01028922.1:8497-47180 GCA_013398855.1 Mohoua ochrocephala
GCTCTTTCCTGCCCCCCTCACTCTCACTATGAGCTCTGCGGGAGCCCCTGCCAGCCCACCTGCCACACCCCCTCCGTCCCCTCTTCCTGTCCCACATCTCCTTGCTCCGAGGGCTGTTTCTGCGACACCGGTTACGTCCTCAGCGGCTCCGACTGTGTCCCCCACTCCGAGTGTGGCTGTGAGTACCTTGGTCGCTACTACCAGAAGGACACCGAGTTTTACCCCTCGTGCCGGGAACGCTGCCGCTGTGGCACCGATGGCACAGTGACCTGCCAGGAGGCATTTTGCGGTGCCCACGAGGAGTGCCGGGTGGAAGATGGGGTGTTGGGATGTCACCCCACCGGTTACGGCCGGTTGGTTGTGTCAGGAGACCCCCACTATGTCACCTTTGACGGACGCACCTTCAATATCCCGGGATCCTGCACCTACATCCTGGCGCGGGTGTGCGAGCCGGCACGGCGGTTGGTCAACTTCACGGTGTTGGTGGACCATGAGGCAGGCAGTCACGGTGACCCAGTGCTGATGAAGAGGGTGGTGGTATCCATCCACGGGTACACCGTCACCATGGAGCGAGGACGGAGGTGGGAGGTGATGGTAAGTCTGGAGACCACCAGTGATGTGGTGATGATGAAGAGGGTGGTGGTGTCCATCCGTGGGTACAATGTCAACTGTGGAGGGGATCCGGTGATTCCCATGTTGACACCATGATTGTAAGGAGCGTGGGTGTTTCCCTCCACAGCTACACTGTCACCATGGAGCGGGTCTGGTGACTCTATAGTGCATGTCACACGTGTCACCCTGTCCCCGTTCCAGGTGGACTCAGAGCGCTACACCCTCCCACTGGTGACAGAGGACAAGAACCTCCGCATCGGCCAAGAGGGGAATAACATCATCCTCCACACTGCTGCGGGAGTCCGCATCCTCTACAACACAGCCACCTTCCTCCTCATCACTGTCCCTGATGTCTACCGCGGCCGGCTGTGCGGCTTGGGCGGTGACTATGATGGGGACCCCAGTGACGACTTCCGGCTGCCCAGCGGGGCACTGGCAGGAACCACCCAGGAATTTATCACCTCCTGGAAGGTTCCAGAGAAGGACAGAGGGTGCAGTGACGGCTGCGATGACGGCGTGTGCAGCAAGTGCGATGTCGCCAGCGAGGCGACGTACGGCAGGAACGGATCTTGCGGCATCATCCGCGATGCGGAAGGGCCATTCCGGGGGTGCCACCCGCGTGTCAGCCCTGTGGAGTATTTCACCCACTGCGTCCATGACGTCTGTGCCGCCAGCGGGGACCACGCCGCCCTGTGCCACGCGCTGCAGGCGTATGCCACAGCTTGCCAGGCCGCCGGCGCCACGGTCGAAGCATGGAGGACAAAGGACTTCTGCCGTAAGTCAGGAAGAATTTCACCACTTTGGTTCCTCTTTTCCTCAAAAGCCACATTTTCTCCTGGAAAAACCCTGAAATTTTGTGGAAAAAAATCCCTCAAGTTTTAGAAAAATAGTTTTTGAAAGAATTTCCCCCTGTTGGGGAAAATTTTCCTCATTTTGGAAAATGTTCCCTCAAATTTTGAAAAAGTTCCCCCGAGTTTCAAAAAAATCTTCACGTTTTGCAAAAAATTCCTTCAAATTTTAGAAAAAGTCCTCCAATATTAAAAAAACCTTTTAAAAGTGAAAAAAATCAAATTTAAAAAAGCCTTCAATTTTTGAAAGAATTTACTCAAATTTTAGAAAAATTCTCTTCTGTTTTGAAAAAAAATCCTCCCATTATTCAAAAATTCCTTTAAAATTTGGAAGTTCTCCCTCAATTTTGATTAAAACCTTTTAATTGAGAAAAAGGCCTCAAAATCTGAAAAAATTGCTCACCATTTTGAAAAATAATCAAATTTTGAAAAATTTCCTCCAACTTTGAACTTCTTTCCTCTAATTTTGAAAAACAACCTTCAGTTTTGAAAAAATATTTTGCAGAAAGACTCCCAATTTTGCTAAAACCCTTCCAATTTTGGAAAAAAGCTCAAATTTCATGAAGTAAAAACCCAGAATTTTTGAAGAAACCACCCAATTTTGGTAAAATGAATAACATTTTACTTAATACACTCCAATACGGAGGAATGCCAATTAAGAAGGATGCCCTCAAATTTAAAAAAACACTACCCAATTTTGAGAAGAAAAAACCCCCAGTTTTTATGAAAAGGCCCAAACTAGATAAGAACCTTCTATTTTGAAAAATAATCCCTCAAAAAAAAAATTTTTTTTTCTGAAAACATTCAAATTTTGACCAACATCCCACCAAATTTTGGAATTGTCCCAACAATGGTGTTTTTTCCCTTTTTCCCCAGCACTGTCCTGCCCCCCAAACAGCCACTACGAGCTCTGCACCCGCACCTGTGACCTCACCTGTGCTGCCCTTGTGGGCCCTGCCCCCTGCACCTGGGGGTGCTTTGAAGGGTGTCAGTGTGACGAGGGGTTTGTCTTCGATGGGGACACCTGCGTGTCACCCGAGCGCTGTGGCTGCCTCCACGGGGGACGCTACCTCAAGGTCAGGTGACAGGGCAGGTGACATCCAAGGCTGGGGACTCGTGGGGTTGTTTTGCTGGGAATCAGGTTAGGGATTGGGCTGCCCCGTCTAGAAAGTTCCAGAGGGTTTGGGGGAAAAAAAAGGGCAATTAACAGCAAAAAGGACAATTTTTGGGGAAAAGAAAGGACAATTACTGAGGAAGTAGCCAGGAAAAATGAATTAATAATTAATGAGAAAAAAGGAACAAGTAATGGGGAAAAAAGGACAAATAACAGGAAAAAATTGTGATTAGCAGGGAAAAAGTTACCATGAACTGGTTGAGTTGCCCCAAGTCCCCCAAATCCACCTGAATTTCTCACTCTCTAGGATTTCCTCCCTTGGAAGTTGGGAAATTCCCCCAAAATGTGGGAGATGGGGCTTAACCTGTGAGATTTCCTGTTCTAGGCAGGTGAGATTGTCACCTTCAACAACTGCTCCAAGGAATGCCACTGTCACCCATCACGGGGACTAGTGTGCCGGGACATGCAGTGTCCCCAGGACCAGGTGTGTGTCACCCGTGACGGGGCACAGGTGTGTGCCAGGAGGGAAGGCCACTGCCGGGTCACGCCTGGAGCCACCTTGACCACCTTTGACGGCGTCGCCGGGCCCCTGTTGGCCAGTGGCACCTACAAGGTGTCAGCCCTCTGCGATGAGGAGGCACCAGATTGGTTCAAGGTGGTGATGGAGGTCAGCGACTGTCGTGACATGAATGTCCCCACAGCCACAGCTGCCATCGTCTTCATCCGCGAGGGCGTTGTCAGCGTCAACGGCAACATGGAGGTGTGGGTGAGTGGGGCAGGTGAGGGGGTTTTGGGTAGTTTGGGTCAATCTAGAGAGATTTGGGCAAAAATCTCTCTAGATTTTCCCTGGTAGTGAGCTACTTTGTCTAATGTAGAACGATTTTGCCCCATAATGAGCCAAGTTTTGCAAAAAAAGAAGAGTGATTTTGACTCTAGCCAAGCTAGAGCCCTTTGCTCAAGAAAAAACGGGGTTTTTATCATGTTTTTCATAATTCTCTGTAATTTTCTCAGGTCAATGGCCTCTTCACCCGGCCCCCCACCACCCTCTCTGATTCTGTCTCTGTGACATCGTCTCCTGGGAATGTCACCATCACCCACCGCTCTGGGATGTCTGTCGCCATCACCCGGGATGGAGAGGCGACCATCACCGTGACCTCAGGCCTGGCCTCCCGTCTCTGTGCTCCTTGTGGGAATTTCAACGGAAACCCCAGAGATGACCTAAAGCTTCCGGACGGACGTGATGCCCGGAGTGTTGGAGAAGTGGTGGACATGTGGAAATCCCGGGATTTTGCTGGATGGTGAGTGATTCCTAATTCACTTACCCCCAAAGCCAAGAAAATCATGTTTTTCCACCCAGAAATTTGGCAATAATGTCGGTGGGGGAGGGGCTGGGCAGATCCTGGAAGGAATTTTCCAGTTTCTTTGGTTTCATCCGCAGCGACTGAGGCAGGATCCTGTGGGAACGATCCGGGTAAGCAACTGCTTTGCCAAAAAATGAGCCATTTTGCATTATAAGGGGCCTTTTTTTGCCCAATAATGAGACATTTTTCCCAACAATGAGCCATTTTGCATAGTAAATACCATTTTTTTCCCCCAAATTGGCCATTTTCCCCAAAATCAGGCCGTTCTGCATAATGCTGACCCACTTTTGCATAAAAATGACCCATTGTTTGCATATCCACAATCCATTTTGCTTAATACTTCCCCATTTTTGCCCAAAACTGACCCATTTCTGCCCAAAATGATGCATTTCTCTTTCTTCCAGCCACATCTCCCACCAGACGCGTCAAGAAGTTGATGCTCCCGTCTATCCCGCCCCATAGGTGGATCCACCTCAAACTCCTCCAAATTTGGGAAAATTCTGGATTTTGCCTCAAATCCAGAATGAAATTTTCCTGGATTTTTCCCAAATGGATTAACTCTGTGTGGATCCTAATGCCCTGATGTCCCATCCACCCCCTGGAATCCAAAAATATATCAAATTCAGGTCAAAAAGACCCAAATCCCAGTGTTTTTTCCCATATAAAAATGATATTGCCAAGGGCTGGTTTTGCTACAACAGTCAATAAACGCTTTTAAAGGCTTTTTTGGGGGTGTGAATTTGAGGTTTATTTGCTAATTTGGAAAACTGGGGGGTCATCATCCCAAAGTGTAGGGAAATTTTATCCTTAAATGTGGGCCAACCTGACCCCCAAGTGTGGGGCACTGGGACCCCTATGTGGGACATTGCCGCCCCAAAGTATGTGGCATTCTGACTCCAAAGTCCAGGACACTGTCACCCCTAAATTTGTAGCACCATGGCCCCCAAGTGTGGCACATCACAACCCCCAAGTGTGAGGCATTTTGACTGCAAATTGTGGGACCATGTGACCTAAAAGTGTGTACCACTGTGACCCCAAAGTGTGGTGCAATGTGACTCCAAAGAGTGGGGCACTATGACCCCAAATTGTGGGGCCATTTGACCCTAAAGCATGAGGTATTGTGACTCCAAAGTGTGGGGTACCATGACCCACAAGTCTGGGGCAAAGTGATGCCTATGCATGGGTCACTGAAACCCCAAAGTTTAGGACACTGTAACACCCAAGCGTGGGGCAATGTGATTCCCAAGTGTGCAGCACCAAAAGCCCAAGTGTGGGGCACCTTGACACCTAAGTGTGGAGCACCTTGACACCTAAGTGTGGGGCAATGTGATCCCCAGGTGCCGGATGTTTTTACCCCAAAATGTGGGGCATTGTGACCCCAAAATGTGGCACATTGTGACCCCCAAATGTGAGGTGTCTTGACAGCAAAGTGTGGGACAATGTGACCCAAGAGTGTGTGGCACTGTGACCCCCAAGTGTGGGGCACTGTTAACCCAAGCATAGGGCACTGTGGCCCCAAAGCATGGGGCATTCTGACCCCAAAATTTGTGGTGTTTTGCCCCCAGAGTGTGAGGCACTGTAGCCTTTAAGTGTGTGGCATCGTGACCTCCAAGTGAGGGACATTGCAACCCCAAAGAGTGGATCAATGTGACCCCCAAGTGTAGGGCATTTTGACCCCAAAGTGTGAGGCACCATGACCCCAAAATGTGGGACGATGTGACAACAAATGTGGGGTGCAGTAACCCGTAAGTGTGGGGCACTGTGACCCCCACGTAGGGGGCAATTTAATCCCAAAGCGACGGATGTCATGACTTTTAAGTGTGGTGCATTGTGGCCCCCAACTGTGGGACATTTTGACCCCAAAATGGGGGGCAGTGTGACCCCAAAGTTTGGGACAATGAGACCCAAAAGTGTGGGGCAATATGACCTCCCATTTTGAGGTGTTGTAACCCCAAAGTTCAGGGCCTTGTGACCCCAGTGTTTGGGGTGCTGAGCCCCTCCCTCCCCAGTCTCCTCCATCCATGCTCACTCCCTCCCCACCTCGTTTTCCCTGTTTCTGCCACATTCCCAGCTGGATTCTTGACCACCCGGACTGTGGGGTGGGGACTCCCAATTCCTTCTCATTTGCCTCCAAGGGAGCAGGATACCCAGTGTCTCACACTCTGCCTTGGGAACTCCCCAAATCTCCGAGTTCTTGCCTCAAAATTAACAACAAATACTAAAACCTTGGCAGTGGGATCCAAAATTCCCAGAAATGCGGGAGGGCCTGGCAGAATTCCCAGATATTTTCGCAACAACTTGGGTCCAGCAAAAAACCCTTGGAATTCTCCTGAAACTAAAGCTGCAAAAATAAGCATAAAGGTTTTTAACCATTTTTTGTCATTTTTCCCCTCAAAATCTGTCATTTTGTGGGTAGTGGATGCATTTTTTTTGGAAAAAAGTGGGAAAAGTTGGTGTGCAGGTAATTTTCAAGGAGGGGATCATGGGATTGGGGCTTGTTTGGGGGAGTGGGGTGCCCCAAGGTGGTGGGAGGGGTTTGAGGTCTTTTGGTGTGACCCAGAGTGGAAGGAAGGTCTTGGGGATGGGACGGGTTGGGAAAGGGGTTTGGGAATAGGGGGTTGGTGTGCTCCAGGTGTAGGGGAGGGGTTTTGGGGTCCCCCAAGTTGGAAGAGGAGGTTAAGGTGAGGGGCCAGCATCTCTGCCAGGCACTGGAAGCCCTGGGAGCACTGGTAGACAAAACTCAGCTGACACTTTTCAAATATTATGTTACTCAAATATTCCCATATTCAATCAATATTCAACCATTATTATCATAGTTGGGGTTTTTATTTGATTTTTGCATGACACAACAACTTTGAAAGGCTTTTTTAATTGTCTTCTGAGTCAAGAATGAACATGGTCACATTTTGCAATGAGAGTTCTTGTCTCCTTCACCGTGATCTCAACATGTGAAAGGAATTTTTTTTTAAAACAAGATGGTGGTCTGATTTTTTTCTTTTGGTCTTTTTTTTTTTCAACTGTTAAAGTATTTTCAGTCACCTATTTATGATGGTTTCTGAGCCCTGGAACACCTCGGGTGTGGAGGATGTCTTGGAAGCCTTTTTAGGTTGTCATGTTGTAAGAGATCAATTGCAATAAATCAAAGGTTGATCAATATTCTGTCTTTTCCTCGGAGAAAAATGCATTTAACTTTTCTTGTGTTTTAACGGAGAAAAACTCCACTGACACCCAGGGGTTGATGTTGACTCTGAAATTGTCCTTATTGGATAATTTATTCGGTTTCAAGTATTTTTATAACACAGCCACAAAAGATGCCCAAGTCTCTTGAAGAATAAAAGCTGTTGCTTTAAAAGCATTAAGAGAGTAAACTAAAATCCCCATTTAAAAATTTTAAAAGAAAGAAGATTCCCTTAAAATAAGACCAGCCAGAGCATGCACATTCCATGTGGTGTTTTGCCACCTGTTCAAGCCAAATATCCTGCAGCAGTTTTCCAGGAGGAAAAGCTCTCCAGCTCAAAAGTACAGCCAGTTGTTTCTGCACCAAAGATGAAACACAGTTAGTTTCTGCCTCAAAATCAGCAGTCTGAGGAAATGCCTCCAATTAAAACAAACAAACAAGTCTCCCTTTGTTTTCTTGTTTTTCTTTTCTTTTGCCTGCAAGCGCCAACATTTTAATTCTTTTTTTTGAAGATCATGCACTAGCTTTGGCTGCAAGGCCACAATTTAATTTACTCCTTAGTTGCAGCCCAATCATTCAAACTTTCAGTAAATTAAAAATGCCACGTTAAGCTTCCACCGAAAACCTTGTGGGAAAGTGGAAGTGTGGGTTCGATAATATAGAAATAGAAAGCAAAAGGTGTGAATCTCACATTTTTTTCACAGAGGACCTATAATGTGATCAACCTTTTTGTTTACCTACTTGTCAGACAAACTTAATTTAGGAAAAAAAAATTATAATAGGTTGTTGCAAATTAGTATCACCTTCTCTCCATGCATTTTTCAGCAGATAGATCCATAGATCCATCAACCAGGGAGTGGTGGTGACAGCGATGGGAGCATGCAGGAGGTGGCACATAGAATCACAGAGTCACAGAATGGTTTGGGCTGGAAGAGACCTTAAAGCCCATCCAGTTCCACTCTCTGCCATGGGCAAGGACACCTTCCACTACCAGGGAAACCAGGTTGATCCAAGCCCTATCCAGCCTGGCCTTGGACACTTCCAGGGTTGGGGCACCCACACATTCTACCCTGATTTTTGAACTCGTAATGAGTCACAGGCCTGTGTTTTTCCTCTGTGTCTTGGTTGAAACATGAGTGTTTTCTAAGGAAGGCAGGAGCCTCCCTTGGAATGGAAAATGTAACACACTTCCCTCCGAATTAATACAGCTTTGAAATTAAGGGGCTTTCAGGCAAATATATGAGAAATAGGAATAACAGNCCCTGACAGAGTCAGGATACAACCTGACACCCTGTCTTTGAAAGTGGATGCAATTTAGAAGATTACATAATATTGTTCATACCATTGATTCAGCCCTGGGAAAGAGGAGCAGGTATAGAGGTATAAACTGAGCTGGATGGAACAAGACCATGGAAAAAGGAGGACACGATGGTACTGCCCCATATATCGCCGTGATTTGGCACTGCTAAGCCTCAACCCCCTCAGAGCTGAGATAATGTCATGATAGTGGTACCTTGCCCAGTCCTAATATTGCAAATAACGACAAGAATTGAGAGCAGGCTTTGATGCCAGCTGAGCCGGAAACGGGAGACGCTTTTACTCCAAGGAAATTCTGATGAAACTGTGCTGTGTGAGTAAACTGTGTTCACTTGCCAAAAACACCTGCTTTCCACGACTGCATCCTTCCTGCTATCTGCCAGCAAGCCTTCCCCTTCTGCCTCTGCCTCTAGCCCTGGCATGGCAGAGAGCTGGCAAGGCAGTGAGTGAGGCTGAGGTTGTAATCCTATTGTGTTTTACAAAGTCTCACACAGTTTTGGGCAGCACTTTCGCGCTCTTTTTTGAAGTTGTTCAATAATGTCCTCAGACAGCAGAGCTAGGAATTATAAATCCAGCACCAACGCAGGCAATGCAGTCAGGGCAGAAAAAGTTCAATGACTGCCTCGCTGGTGAAGCAGGAGTGGAGCTGGCTGTGCAAGGAGGGAGCTATGCCTCTTAATTAAAAAAACCCAAAAACCCAAAATTGTCTCTTTCCACCGACGAATTGTGTGGAGGAGGATGGAAACAAGGCATGGAATACAGCAGAGGAAAGGTGTGGAGAACTGCTGGAACTCAAATGCAAGGCACCAGGAGAGCTCGCACCAAGCCTCTGAAGATGAGCTTCAGCTTCTCAGGCCCTAAATGCAGTGAAGAAAGGAGGAGCAAGAGAAGTGGGAATAGCTCTCAAAACAAGTTACACTTTTAGCTTGTCTTTCCCTGCAAGGAAGATGTCCCCTGAAGCTTCTAAATCAATGTTCTGGT
This sequence comes from Mohoua ochrocephala, assembly GCA_013398855.1. Lineage (NCBI taxonomy): Eukaryota > Metazoa > Chordata > Aves > Passeriformes > Acanthizidae > Mohoua > Mohoua ochrocephala. The sequence goes on from VZTA01028922.1 coordinate 17,909, forward strand.
GTTCTGTCATGGAAACCCCTCACAGTATATTTTATGCAGAACAGGACCTTGAGACTCTGCTGTCAGCAAGGGTGTCGGGACCCCCTCTGGGGCTGATTTAAATGTCCAACTTCTAAAGGTGCTCTGTTGTGTTTTGGCTGCAGCAAGCAGGTATTTAGAGATATCACAGGCTGTATCCCTCTGGAAGGGCCTGGGGGAAAAGGTAATAATTACTGATAATTTATAAATGTCTTCTTTTGCCATGCACAATAGTGTCTTTTCTGGGCATCTGCTTTTCCTCAGAGGGCAGGAGTTATGAATCACCAAGGGAAGAAAACAATATAAACTTTTCCTACCAATCGATACTGAACCACCCTTGGAGTAATGTTGGCAGTCCTGGATCCATAGCAACTCATACAGGACTTGATTCCGTCACAAATCCAAAACCTATGGAGATATACCTTCAATTTGGGAGTGCTGGGATAGGATCTTGCAGCAATAACCTCACCTGTCTCTCTCTCCTCCCACAATATAGCTAAATAAATGTGTGCAGATACTTTTTATTTGCTTGTTTACAATTATTTCTCAGAGCACCAAACTATGCTTCACCCATTTGTCTGGAATCAAAAGGAAGTGGGAGGAGGAATTTTGTTTCTGTGCCAGTCTGCATGTTTTACTGCTTCTTCAAGACAAAGGAAACAAGGATCTGTCTGTGTGCCTGACGAAGAGGGTGATTCACACACCTATTACAACAGAAACACAAAAGCCATACACCGCTGTAAAGCCAATATAATTAAAACTGGATATAATTTAAACGATTGGCTGAGGACAAACAGACACTACAGCCCTGTACAACTGTTCTCAAAGGAGAATATGCACAGGTAAAAGGTACCATTTTGGCAGAGCAACCCTGCTCAGTAGATGTAATTAAAACCCACAGAGATTATTATGCCGTATTAATCAGAATACTTTTGCAGAAGCATTCAAGTAACAAACTTTGTGTTACGGTCTCTCAGCCACTTTTCTCTGCCCAAGTAGCACTATGACTGCGATGGCTGTGTAAGATGAAATTACTGAGCTTACGGACATACAAGGTTTCCTTCATGTCTGAAAATGATTAAGAAAGGCCTTAATATGACTGAGAGGGAAATCCACAAAAAAAGGGAAAAAAAAGCTTAATTCTCCCAGAAAGGGCACAGTTAGTGAAAACAGAAAGGTAAAATCTTCTGAAAAGGGGCAAGAAAATGCTTGCCTTTTTTTTTTTCTTTTTTTTTATTAATCCAGAAAGAGTGATATTCATGGTAAGTCCACATGGCAAATTATATTCATATCTTATCACCCTTAATGAGATTAGAAGTGCCATGAAAGGGCAAGCCAATGCAAAACCACAGGTGACCCTGCTGCTGACAGCCTCGGCAGATGCAGAAAATGAATCACTGTCCTGTAAGTCCCTGCAGAAATGCTTCAGGGGCCTGCTTAATGCTTAATGCCTCCTCAGCCTGCTAAAAATAAATCAGCATTAATTCTGTTAAGCAAAAAACTGCCTTTCTGTTGAGTGGAACAGAGTCTCGCTTCAGGCAGTGGGGAAAAGAAGAGAAGCCACCCAAAGAAAAGCCACAGAATTCCTCGGTGAAGCCATGTGGTCCAACCAACCACATCAGCAAACACACTCTGGTAAAGGAAAATGTATGCAACGACAGTGATCAGCTGATGTAGGTTTTGTTCTTTACACAAGAGGAGTTAAGCAACAAACAAAATTACAGCAACAGGGCCGTTCAAGCAGGAGTCCATTATAGCTCATTAGAATATTCAAATGTTTCTCCCAGGAAAGAATTGTTCCAGCATGATTATAAAACCTAAACCCTTTCTGAAGGCTAAATCAGGCGCTGCAGAGAGAAACCAAGGCACAAGCCAGGGAGGGATGAAAGGGCTGCTCTGGTCTCTGTCTTCCCACCACACGCCCAGGAACACCTGCCTCAGTGCTAGCAGAAGAGCAGTGTCACTTGTGCAGGACAAAAGGACATTTTCTCACACATTCATGGACTCTGAAATACCACATGTGCTCCAATGGCTCTGACTTTTATGGCACACACCTGTTGGAATGATAACAAACTCCAGCCTGGACATCGTGATGCAGAACTGATGCCAAAGGCTCACTCCTATTGCAGGTGGGGTAGCCTTGTTAAGCATGGAAATGGTAAAGGGAAATGGGAAAGGGGCCAGGAATTGCTGAGGTGTGGTGAGAAAGTGGGCTGGATTAGCCTCTGGGATTTTGCATGGCATGGTGCATGTGATAGAGAAGCGATAAAAAGAGGAGCAATCTGAGCCAGACCACTCATATTTGCCCCAAGCTGGAGACACAAGCATGGCTCCCATGGCTCAGAATGACTGGCTTGAGTCCATGGCCATGTCTAGACAGGTTGATGAATATCCAGTCTCTCCAGAGAAGCAAATCACATATTTCTTTAAACTGCTCTTTTGACCCTGCAAAGGGAAATGACCATTTCTTTAACACGTGCATCACGAAAGTCAAACCATTGTCCTTTTCCTGTGTGTACCAACTATTTTTCTCTCTCTTTGAAATATCTGCAATTTTCTTTGTGATTTGGACCAGGAATCTCTGAGCATCACCGGACCATCGCCCTCAGGAGGCTGGTAAAACCCTGAGCCAGAGCAAATCCAGCATCAAACACATTTCAAAGCCACCTACCAGCGCTGACTTAACTAAAACATGTGTACAGAATCTGCTAATCTTTCACTCGGAGCTGGCACACGCTGAAAGGAGCAGCTGTGATCCTGTGTCGTCTTTGTGATACGGATTGTATGCCAGTGATGTTATGTTAAGCATAAAGAAGAAGGAAAGAAAGATAAAAGAAGTTTATGCATAAGATTAAGCAACTGGGATCTCTAAAATATCCTTTTTAGAGCAGTGATTATGGGGTTATTTTTTGTGAAAGCAAGAGGGGTGCAGGCTGAGCTCTCTGGCCCAGCGAGCATCTGGAGCAGCTTGTGCACCAGGGCTCGAGTCATGCAGCCTGTACTTTCACACACCAGTTCTCCTAGGTATCTACTTATTACAGACCAGACTTTTATTGCATTCACAAGCTCAGCGTTTCCCTGACAATCCGGGGAAATGACTCGTGTCACAACCTGAGTGCAAGAGGTGCAAATCTCACAGACTGGCCATGGGGCAAGAAAACCTGTGAAGAGCAAATTTTATCCCAAGCCCTTGGGGTCAGGAGACTGAGAAGGACATGAGCACTGAGGGTGCCATTGAAGCCTTAATTTCATGCAGGACATAAATAATTTGAACATATAAATCAGAGTGATGGATGGTTGAAAAGTACCTGGAATAGGTGTCTTAGTGCTGCAGCGGATAAACCCCTTCGAACAATTTTTATAAGGAACTTCGTGGATAGAGTTGGCCATGGCATTTTTCATATTTTGCTGTGCAATTCTCCTAAACTTGGTGTCAATGTTTTTATTGCTCTCACTCCTCATCATTCAAGAGCAATATTGAAATTTTTTTCTGTATCGAATCCTTCTCCCTGCTAAAACAATTTGCTTCACAAATATTGCCTTCAGCTGCAGAACAAAGCTTGTCTTCAGCAGGACTGAGCTGTCCCCGCCCTGGGCAGGTATAACTGCACCTGCCACCAGCCAAGGTCCCCAGGTGAGACATCTGTTAGAAGACTACAAAAAAAGACAACGTTTTCTTTATCCCTGGGGTATCAGAAGCATCCGTTGACAAGAAAAATTGAAAAGTTTGCAAAATTCAGTGTAGAGAGGGACTGGTCTACACAGTTGTTTCGAATTGAGATGTTGAAACTCTTGGAGAAATTGAATAAAAATTACATTTTCAAGACTTGTCATTCATTATTATATTTAGCAAGCTTGAGGTCCTTGACTCTCAAGCCTGATGCACCCCTTTGTACATGTAATGAGTGTGCTAGGAAAGCAGACACTTTGTAATTTTCAGAATTAAAGAGAACCAATAATTACATAATTTATTGAAAGCCATCTAATAAATGTACTGCTCTGATGTTTTCTGCACCATGTCTGTAATTATAAATAAATAGCAGATTTCATATGCCCTTCTTAGAATAGCAAAAATGGCTAAATACTGAACAAGCAATGTTTACCATTCAAATCCTAGAGCCTTTCCAGTTTTGCCATGTGTGGTGGATTTTACTCATATAGGAAATATTGTTTAAGTATTTGTTGTTTATTTTTTTTCTTCCATAAAAATGTGTGGGAATAGCTGGTCTCAATAAAAAAAAAATTCAAGTCGGAAAATATTTAGGCAGAGACGTGGGGTTTTTTCCCATTATTGACACATGTAATGTTTTATTTATTACACAATAGTTTCAAGCGAGGTAAAATTTCCAGTTTGGGAGACAAACAGGGCAACCAGTCTTTAACTGATCAAGCATACATTGCAAATAATAACTAATATTAAATGTTTCCAAAAATTTAACTGCTCTGAAATTAAAACTGCTGTGAACTTGTGTTTGGGTGTTTTTATGGATTGAAGTGCTGCTCTCCAGCCATTTTCAAACAAACAAACTGACCTGTGGCAGCTACTCAAAACACAGGATTTCAAAATTGCCAAGCAATCATCCCCGAGTGTGGAGAGACCTGACCTGGGAGGTTTGTCTGGGGTCTGAGGGCAGATGGGAAAGCTCTGCTGGGAGCCAGGAGGAGAAAGGGCCAAGGGGAGGCAGAAATGGGAGATGTCCATGATGGGAAGAACTTCTGTGACTCCTGGAAAAACTATTGCAAAGCGCAGGTACTTCTGAAGTTCAATTTTGTGTTAAATTGAGCACATTTGGTCTTCCAGCAACAGCACAGGGCACGTAGATAACCTTTCCTACTCAATTTCTGGGAAAAAACCCAAAACTATAGCAAATTACAAATACTTTTGTAAAAACACAAGCAGGTAAATGGCATTTAATTCAAAATGTGGGAAATAGCTCACGCAAAACTTGGAACTGAACGCGACCTTTACTTTCCCATCAGATGGTATCCCAGCATTTTTCTTAAAGTTTGCTTAGAATATGTCTGGTGCCTGTAGTGTGCATGAACCCATTGGATTTAAAGATAGAGCACATCTCCCAGACTGTGTTATTTCGAATTTCCCTGTCCTTGCAGGTGCAGCCCCTTCTGTTGGATGGATGTTAAGCCACACCAGGTGGTTTTATTTTTTCTTCAAAAAATATAAGCTACGAGATCTCCAAGAATACAGGTCAAGTGGCTATTTATAGGCAGCCCAACATGTGAAAAACATGCCATATATTCTGAACAGCTATATCTTGTGTTATTTCTTGTGTCACTGTTATTTCTCTTGATTTCTGAACCTACAGATGTAAGAGAATGTTTGTTTTCTCCTGATATGATGATTATTAACAACCAACAAAGTGTGCAAACACAAACCACTAACAAAATCACCATTTTAAGTAAAAAACACAAGGCACCCCCAGCAGAGAGATGCTGTAAAAAGCAGTGTCGCAAAATTACTGATGAAAAATAAACATCAAATTATCGCACTTCTTTTCCAGAGTGAAAGTAATCCTCTGCCTTTCATGAAACAAATTACATTAAGGCAGTTTTCTCACTATGGGAAAGCCATCAAATATGTGTAACCATCTTACTGTGCAGTGGATGCGATGTGTGAAATGCATGAAATCAACCCCAAAAGATGGGGTTTTACTATTGCTTATGCAATGCCCCAGGAAAGATCCAGGCTGGCCTCTAAACATCTCCATCATGCTGCACGATCTGGGTTGGAGCTGGGACACCAAGGATCTGCCAGGGTCCCACAGTCTCCCTCCCTGACACGGGGTGAGGAGGCAGCAGATTCCTCCTCACAGGTGTAAGATAAGTGTGGGATAGCTGGGGGTGCCACACGGGCCAACCCAGGCTGGGCAACACTAACACTAACTAAAGGGAAGCCGTGGTGTGCTGGCTTTGCTTTCCCAAAAATGAGATTCAAATTTTGTGCTGAGGTCTCACGAAAACACCCACAATTTTTGTGGGAAAGGATGCTCGGATTGATGTAGTTCCACTGGTTGTTTGGCTGTATGAACACACTGAGAACTCAAAGACCCCATCAGTATGTGCAGTCATGGCAACTGAAAAATTTGGTGCATTCATAGGAGCAAAATAACAATATCAACATTTTCTCTGCCTTTGAAAAATGTGTTTAAAGGTCAGCAGGCCAAAAAAGAATACTTTAGAATATGTTTAGCAGAGAAACCTATGCAAATTGTGTGTGGTAATTCATAGCTGAAACCTATAAATGTCTGAATCCTCCCTGTAATGACTCCCTTAGCAGATACAATTCATGTCCTTTGTGCACATGCAGGATGGGGAAGTGTCAACTTTTGCTTTGTGCCTCATTTAACCATCATATATCTACGCGCTGCCACGGAGCAAACTTTGTCCCTGAGGTTCCAGAAGCTCAGAGTGAAATTTAGACTGAATATACACCAATAAAAATTGTAAAATAAAAGCGCAAGGTGAAAAGCCAGAAATTAATTGCAACCTGGTGCACAGGCAACTGAATTAAGTTGCCACAGATGCTGCAAGGAAAGAAGGAAAGGGAAAAAATGAAAAAGCCCTGACCAACCAACCAAAATCCACACAGACAAAATGAAACAAGACAAAACGAAACAAGAAAAAGCAAAACAAAATAAAGCAAAGCAAAACAAAACAAACAAAACCCCATAAATGTGAAGAAAAAATCCTCCAAGGCCTCTGATGCGTCACAGTGTTTATTGGCTGTATCATAAATACCACCTGGCACAGGAGAGGAAAAAGGGGCACAGGGGGAACTGGTGGCACTGGGAAAGAAAAAGCTTTAACTGAGCCCTGTGTAAAAGCACCTGCTTATTTGTAGGGGGCAGTTACATACATCCAGAATATTTTTATGGAAACTTTTCTGCCTGTTTCTGTAAAATTCCACATCCATCTGACAGTGTTGCAATCTCTCAGTGGTTTTTTTTTTCACGACATTTGGTTCATGTCTGAAAACTGGAGATCCTGCCCATCCATGTCCAAACGAGCACTTCCAGGTTTTTTTTTACAGCAAACCCTTTTCCAAAGGAACAATCAAGAGTCAGCACACCCAGGAATTTCAGAAAAAGGCAGTTCACACCTTGAAATATGCAGGGCAGTGTGTGTGTCTGCGTGTGTGTGCGGGGGAAACCCTTTGCACCATCACGATTGCCTTCCTTTGAGGCTCAGGAGGCAAATCTTTGTGGTCAGTTTTCAAAGTATTTTTTTAAAAGTTTTTCTGAATGTTTGCCATGGGAATATTGTAAACAGCTGTGTTTGTTGATGACTGTAGGCATAGATACATACATATACATATACATATACATATACATATACATACATATATATATATATATATATATTCCTGTAGGTGTTAGTAAAAAGTTTAGGAAGCAAAGAAAGATGTAATACAAGGCTCTCTAAATAATTTGGGAGGCATTTTTCATAAAATTCAGAAAAAACCTGTCACAGAAAGACTGAATCTAATCATAATAGCTAAGGATGTGCAAGAGAGAGATGGAGAGAGGAAAAAATAGTAGCACTTCCAGTTTTCCATCCTCACAGGAGCTCCAGATATGTGAGATGTATTCCATATTTAGAAGGAAAGAGAAAATAAAACAAGACAGGTGAAGCACAGAGTCAAAAAAAGTTTTCAAACAATGTTCTCTAACCAGAGTGTTCAGGAGCTGACCTTATTTCTACAAGTTAACAGTAGGGGTGAGTAGTATTTAACAAATATCCCCCATCTCCTTTGAGATTTTGAGCCTGTCAAGAGGATAATGTGCTAAAAAATACATTATTCAAACGAGGTGATGCTGTGCCATGTGACAAAATAACTTAACATGATGGAAAAAATCATGAAAAAGAAATTATAGAAGGCAACTCTATTAAAAATTAAAGAAAAAATGTATAATTTTAAGCTAGCTTTTCCAAATGACATCACACAGAGAGGATAGCAAATTCTCGGTCAAGATGGAAATATTGACGCTGGTGTCTCCCAACACATCTCCTCAAGTCCGGACCACAGCTTTGGAGTAAGATGTGAAAAGTCAGCTCTGGAAGAAGACTACTTTCAGGAGTCTGCTTGGGAAGAACGGGAACGTTTTTGATCCGTCCGTCACCATGACATTACACTCCTGATGGGGAGGAACGAGGTCACTGCTGGAAACGTGTCAAGCAGCAGAGCAGTGACCCCCCGGCAGATGTGCAGAAACCCGAGGCGTGCGTGGTTGCTGCAGCAGCACGTGCCACGTCTGCACGCTCAGAAATTCTGCAGGAGACCAGAATAAAGCAAAATCAGAACACTCAGAGCAGAACAGGATGCATCTGGTAGCTGACAAAAGTGCTGCTACTTTTGGAAGGAATGAGTGCAAAATGCTTAAAGACCTGAAAGGCCACTGGCAGTCTGGTGAGTTCGTGATGGACGGGTTCCTGTTGCGGGCTCACCTCCCCGTAGCCTTGCTCCTCTTACCTCCTAAAATGGGCTCTTTTGTTTCCAGATTCCGTTTGCTATTTTTGCAATAAAGTTGTTTCTGTTGGAAAAACATTTCTGTGGAAAATCTGTGGATCATCTCCACTGGCATGACAGTGGTCTCTGGATACAGGAATCTGGCTTCCCTGATGATGACACCAAACCCCAGGAGTGTCCCCATGGGACTGCCCAGTCCTGTGGATCTGGGACTGGAGAGTGACATGGAGACATTACACAAAGTAATCCTAGGAGTGCTGGGAAAGCCTGTCACTGTCTCAGAAGATGGAGATGACAAAGCAGGATGCTCTCCTAGGGTCACCTCAGAGGCAGAGTTTCAGTTTAAATCCTTGATTACAGCAGCTTTCACGGAAGGGTAAGTTGTGACTATGTAGCTCTGAAAAGGAGGGAGATTTTCTAGGACAAATCCCTTATTCAACTTGCAAAAAGGCTGAGAAGACACGTTTGTGCCAATTTCAAGCAACTGATATTTAATAGAGACTTGTGGCTGGTTTTGTCTCAGTCTTAAGCAACTCTGTTCAACTTAATTTGTCTTAATTTCAAAGTATCTTTTTTTAGAGTGCACTCTCTGAATTGCCAAGCCATGATTCTCAGCCAGAAATGAGAAATACAACGATAAAAATGTTGCGGTGAGCTGGGAAGGGGAGGTCAAAAAAGATATTAGACCATGATTTGGTCAAAGAAAAACCCCTTCTTGGTTTTCTGGAGAAAGCCTCGCCCATCCACTTATGCATATTCATGTACCCCTGAACCACTTATGCATATTCATGTGCCCTGCAAGCTGTAACCAAATCCCTATGCCTGCCCCTTGCTCCCATTGGTTGGTTTGTAACACCCGCCCTTCTCTCCCTCTCTCCCTATTGGCTGTTCTGTACACCCCGCCCCCTCGGATGTCCCTTATAACCCCCTGCCAAGCGGAAGTCCCCCCTCTCGGTTCCTAGGTCGCCATGTGGATCCTCTCCTTTCCCGGGGGGTCTACGGAATAAAAGCAATGGCGGCCAGCCCGAGGGCCACCTCTCCACCTCTGGGGCGCTTTACCATCATTCGCAGGGAGGTGCAAGGCCCACAGCGGTCATGAGTGGGTACAGCTAGCTAGCAGAGGTGCTGACCTCGCCCGAGACCCCGTGCAGGGGCCTTGAGGAACACGCAGCAGCTTGTCCCACTCAGCACCGGAACCTGCGGGCGCAATAATTTTAAACATAAAAATACAGCCTTATCTGAATGAGTCCAAGGAAAATTAATCTATTGGCGTAAGTTACTTCCATTTGAACAGAAAACTGACTGCGTATTGATACAGCACACTAGAAATGTGTATTGTGTTGATATCCACTTTTCTGCAAAAAAGGGAATTTATCTTTCTATCACACAAAACGTGGTAACTGACTGATTTATGCTTTGGCATGAATCCTATCCTATTCTAATTCCGTGTAACAAGTAAAGGAATAAAACTGATTGATCAAGTGCTGGGTTAAAAAAAGTATCTCAGAGGGTATTATAAATCTGCCATTTATTGCAGTGCACGGCTCTTTTATTCCAAGCTGGCTCTTGTATTCTATGTTTGAACCTTTTTTGTCCATAAAGAAATTTTTGCAAACATTAACAAAAGCAATTAGTTAGTTCCAAGGGCCACAAGTCCATGTTTTGTGAGAAGGGCACGGAAAGGTGATACTAGAGACGACCTCACAGTGATGTCCATCAAGCTCAAAACCAACTTTAGGGATTTTATTGCATTTTGATGGCCTAGGGATTGCATTGTCAGACATAGTAATATGAATTTTGCAGTGAAGTTTGATGGATGTGACAGGGTTTAGTGGCTCTCACTGGAGAAGTGAGATGATGGCACACTGCATCACTTCAAAGCCGTTATGTCAAGAAGTTCTCTGTGTCAATACTGTTCTGCATCCATTTCCTTCATGTGAAATGGTGATTTAAACACTTCCAAGGCTCACCTTTTCCCCTACAGGGCTTTGTCTGCTCATGTCACTTCATACAGTAATGAGGACTAGTCATGCACTGTGTCATGCTGCACTGGAAAAAAATGAGGCCTTGTTCCAGAGAGTGATGCCCAGATCGGAGGTGTCTGAGCCTTACCTGTCCAGCCCAGGGAAAAATAGGAGCTGTCAAGTTGCTCCCTCCATGTATCTTTCTACTACTTACCCAAATGGAGTGTTTAACTTCAGCCACTTTTAACAGGACAACATCTGCAAGTGTATTTCTGCTTACATGCTCAGAAATGGCTGATGACTTCATGTGTTTTGAGCATTTACAAAATTAAAACTCTCTAGCTAAGAAAATCCAAAAGGCTGAATTTTTTTTCTTTTTTTTTCTTTTTTATTTCCCCCCCAAAAATAGGATTTTGAATGTAACATTGAGTCCTTACTGTGTACCTCCGTGGTCTGCAAAGGCAAGGCTTATTCAACGTAGTTGTGGCATAGGAAGAGGAGAAGGAGCTGCAGAACAACCACCTGTGTGCAAGCTATTTGGGTTAATTTGGCCAGAATTCAGCACAAACTCCCCTGCAAATGCAGAAAAGAGAGAAAAACAAATTAATGCTTCAGTTCATGGCTGCATGCACAGCAGATCTTTACATCTGACTGGAGCTTTGAGAACTCCAAGGGCATAAATTGAGAACTATCACAACCACCACGATGCAACTGATCTGACCACTAACAGAGGGATTTATCCCTCTCCTCAAAATCAGCGTTGCCTGGCATTTAATGCTGTCTTGCAGGCATTAATTTGCCACTGATTTATATGGAAATCCAATCAGACTATAAAAGAAAGTCCTTTAATACCAGATTGTGAACGGATGGAAATGGAATTACAGGGAATGGAAAGAAAGGAAGGCAAAAGCTTAGTTAGAGAGAGTCTTTTTTTTCTGTTTTCTGAATTTAGGTGTAGGTGGAGGAGATTCTAAAGTTGGCATCAGGTGGGCCACTAGGTCACTGTGACACCAGAAGCAGAATGAGGTCACACTGGAACTGGTCACAGCATCCTCTTCAGTCAGAGGAGCTGACAGTCCACCCACTGCCCTCACAGCCCTTTCCTGAGCAGTGGGCTGTTGTTTCTCCCCTCTGGGTTCACTGAACCTGTTCAGCCTTCTCAAACAACACCGTGTGGCAGCCAGATCATCTACATGACACTTTTCCTCTGCTCTGACTGGATTCACCTAAGCCTCCATCAACAATAATTGCGCATAAAAATTTAAAGGGTGATCTTCCATGACAGCCTGAACCCATGACTTTGGATTTTGTCTTCTGCCAGCTTTTTTTGCCAGTAGAACTGGGTTACTGAAGTACCTCTTTGAGGAAGTGGAGCAGGCAGGAGTTTAGGGTGACACCGTGGCCAGGTGACTTCTGCACTGTTTTTAGACAGCTCTGAGCATGAACCCGGTCTGATAACTTGATCCTCATACCTACCACAGTCTCAACGAACACATCAGAGAATTAATTAACACTAAGAATGGTGTTTCACGTGAAAATAAAGCATTGACATTTATTTGGTTCCTCTTTACAGAGCTTGCTCTGTGTATTTTCTCGAGGGAATCATTGTCATGATCTAATTAAGAAACTCCCCCACCACTGTCAGCATCTTTCTCACGTGCTGGCTGGGGACACTCAGATTTTTCAGTATCATTTTCTGAGGCAGAATAAAATGTAATTTATTTTTTTTCTTGTCGACAACTTGAATTGACAAGGACAGATTTCACCGCCTAGTCAATGCATTCCTTTGGAAACAGCTGCTACCTTCACCCCAGTAAGAGTGAAAATTAAAACCAAAATGAGATAAACATGAGACGAGGTCTTCATGAATACAAAAAGCATTTCATACAGCACATATCAATTATATTGGCCAAATCTTAAAATGTTTGTTTCTCAGTGGTTAGAACTGTGTTCCCCTGATCACTGGGGTTTTGGAGGAACTTCAGAACAATGAGAGGTTTGTGTTTGTCCTCACCAACTTATTTCTAGCCTTGCTGATACCAGCAAGAGCCATACCTGACTTCAACTTTCCCGCTCGGGATCCAGCTCACACATTTTCAGGTGTAAGGTATTTTTACCCACAGATATCACAGCATGTAGAGATTTTCCTTTTGGTACACAGATGCAATTTCAATTAGGATTTTTCTCTTCTAATTAGTTTATTTTAACCACAGGCATGCATATTTTTTTCCTCTCTGTACGTTATTTTTCTTCCATACAGATTCTAGAAATACATAAAGGAAAAACAAAAGATCCAATGAACGTGGCACCATTTCCTTCAGCTTTTAGCTTCTCTAATACATTATTTGCCCTACAATGTGGTGTAGTTGGCTTGTAAGTGTGAAATGAAATCTTCTCTTACAAGTCCTAATTTTTTTGAACTTCTATAGTTATTTACACACTAAAAATGCTTTTTATTATTACATGTAAGCAGAGCAAATTAAAAGGCAGAGTGTCTCACAATATAAAGGTGATCTCTTTTTAAATTGCCATTTCAGCCCCCTCGTTCAAAAGTGCAGTGTGAGTCTAGTGCTGGCTCTGACTCTGTGAACACCCCACAGTGACCACATCTGAAAACCTGATGTAAATAAACAGTAACCAAATGTCTCTCAAGAAATACTTAAAATATTTTTTTTATTCTTCCATAAACAGGTCATTTAGTCCACCACAATGGCTTTTCTTTTTCAGTTTGCCTATTTCTAGCAAGTGAATGGCTCAAGGACTGATTAACTGCATTGCCTTCTCACATGCACAACCACAGCTGATCGTGGGGAAACTTTATACACTGAAGGTTGGTTCTTTCATGATTTTTTTTTAAGGGAAAAAAACCAAAGGTCACTATTTACCATTTTAGAAATTCTTGTTTTGATGAGCCCTGCCTCTGTACACTGCACAAGGTATTCAGCATGAAATGACAAGCACAATTTTTAATGGCAACCTTTTGAAAACCACGTTTCTCATAGCTCCTTAACACACTAAAGTTTTTTTTTTTTCTGGGTGAAAGCAGATTTCTCTCGGAAAGAGAACACTGCAATCTGTCCCTTGGCATTTTCATGGCTGATAGGGCTTGATCTGAACTGCCAAAATTATTAGGGCTTTCCTGAGGAAGTAAAAAGAAACACTGATCTGGGCTGAATGCCTGCAAATATCTGTGGAAGAAATGCAGCCTGGATAATAGGATGGAATTGCTACGAGAACACATTACATTTTGAATATAAAAACACAGGCTTTGTTCTTAATGAGAACCTAATCAGGTAGCTAATAAAACTGGCTTAGCATTCAGATATGCATAAATGGAACAACTGCTCTTACACGGCGCAGAGACAGGCACGATGTTAAGTCTGCAGGCACTGCATTTCACACTGCTGTGAGCAATCTGCAAAAAACCCTTTTGCAGGAAAGGAGAGTTGTCACAGACTGAAAACTGGGGCCAGCCAGGCTGGAGAAATAGCCCATTAGTTAATGAAGATGCCTTTAAATTCTTTATCAGAACAAACATCCTCAGAAACCATGGAAACTCTTGTTACTAATTACTACACATTCACCTTTTGTCTCAAGCCTTGCTGTGCCTCATTCTTCCTCCTGCTCTCATTGTCAATTTACATCGGCTTTCTATTCTTCCTCTTTTTTGTAATTCAGGAGTCAAGCAAATGCATATCATCATCAAATGTTTATGTTTTGAATCAGTCAAGAAATTATTTTGAACATATAAAATTTAAAAGAAAATAAATTGTCAGGGGTACACCTTCATCCTCACTGCTAGTTGGGCCTGGAGGCAGGGAGCTGCAGCAGCCTCACATCTGTCAGACACTGCATTCAACAGTTCTAACAGAAACTACTTATATTTTTAGTTACATGTTTGTGAGATGATAAAAATAATCCTCAAGTCCACATTTTTACAGCAAGAGACTGATAAAAGAGAGAGCTTCACTTCATGTATTTCCTAGAGGAAACTTCCCCCAAGCTGACTAGAACCCTAAAGTGCCCAGGGTGAGAGGAAGCTGTGTCTGCCTTATCCTCCTGCTTCAGTCTAGGAACTGAAATGGATGCTGAAGATCCCCCCAAAAAGAGGATCTCTTGCAAAAGGCTCTAGAAATTGGGATCGGAGAAAAAAGTGAACTCATCAAGTAACGAATTCCCCCAAACAGCCTCCAAAATCCTGTCAGACTTGAAACAAGAAAACCGTTTTCAAGTGGAAAAAAGAAAAGTCAGTGATCATGAGGGGAGGGATAGAAGAGAAACTTCTGCACTGGGAGGAGATTCGTGCTTTTGCCAAAAGTGTGATGTGTCAGACTTGCTCAGACAGGAAATGGAGACTTCTCTCAGCGCAGAAAGCTCTTCTGTGGAGGAGAACCAGCTGGGAAGAATTAGGTCTGACCACAGACCGTGTGTTCTTTGTCAGCCATGAGCACAGATCTAACACAGTGGTGAGCAAGGGAGAAGGATTACCAGTTCTGGTAAGTATTGAAACAAAACCCTCCACCTGATTTCTTGGGAAAATCACCATTTCTCAACAGCACAAACAAAAATGACACTGGCAGCCAGTTCACTCTTCCCCACTCACAGCTGGGCTGCCTCTCCTCTATGAGAGTGGTTCTGGCTGTTGCCAGGCTTTGGATCTTGAAGGGAGTGGAATAAAAAGTCTTAAACGCATTTCTGTTGTCACAAAGGAAAATGTTTCACTCTTCTCACGCCTGCTTTCTCTGTCCACATGTCCTTACACATGCAAGATTCCGCTGTGCCCACACAACAAGTTTTCTGGAGCATCACTGGGAAATTACTGCTAGACCCAGCAAAATATTGTGTGCTTTATGAGAGGCCTAAGCCCATTTCCCTATGGCAAAAAAAATTTTCCTCTGCCTGAGAAGGCAGTGGATGAGGAAAGAGCACAGAGGAGAGAAAAGGGGGTTTTCCTTGTGTACAGAGACAGGATTTTAAGCAGGGGCATTTACAGCCAGTGTGGTCAAAGCTGACGGTTTCTCCAAGTACATTTATTGTTTGCTTGGGAGCCTTTTCAACACCTTATTAAAAAAAAAGAAAAGTCAACTTAATCTTGGCTTAATAGGCCAGCATTTATCTTCTTACTGCAATTCACTTTCTCCAAGGTTGTAAGATTTAATCTAAGAGGTTGTAAATGTAATCCAAAGTGTTCTTGCACCGAAATGCTGAGATTTTTTTTTTTGGTTTGTTTTTTTCAGCTGTCTTTAATGTCTACTGAAAGAGACCCGCTTTGGAGAGATCTTAAGCTCACAAACTGGCTTATTTGCCTGTCCTCTTCAGTAGTATTCTGCCCATTCATCCTGGAACACAGTCGTTGGCAGCTCCTTTGTCTGTCCAGGCTGACAAACAAGATATAAAATAGTAGGAATAATACAATCCTGCTCTGATTATCAATTAATTAAAAATGAACCTATTTATTATAGACTCAAACAGCATTAATTTACATTAAAAATACTTGTTTCTTCCTCTTATCATAAGGTATCATAACTATATTTACTGTAATGGATAACTTAATTAAATTTAAGGAACTTGGGAAATTTTATATTTGACAGAGTACTTTTTATAATGGAGATCATAATAAATACATGTTTATTTCTTTGCTCTTTCATGATGTAGCTAATTGAGGGAGCAAACGAAACAAAAATTGCTTTAAAAAACCTTCGTTTTGCACATAAAGCAGATTCATGAAAAAGCATCACTATATTTGGAGCAGAATGGACTAAGAACCACAGGATTTCACATGAAAAAGAGTTGTGGTAGAGCCATCCCTCCTCTGAGCAGACCAAGGTGAGCACCACACCTGCAGGGAACAGAGGTTCATGGGCATTTCCTTACTGATACTTTTTACTCCTCTCCCCATTACTAAGACATAACTGAATTAAATGTTTCTGGTTTGGTTTCCCCTTCATGTCTTTTTGGTCTGTTTTAGATACTCCTTCCAATCCCTGCAAAGAGCAGCTCCATCATGGTCCTCCCTGTGCTCTGCAGCTGCTTCCAGAAATCCCAGAGCCTTTTTACAAAGATCTGGGTCTATCCTGACTCTTGCTGAAAGTCCTTCGTGAAACACCAAGAAAAACAGAAAAAAAAAAAAACAAAAAAAAAAAACCCAAACCAAAAATGAAACAAATTTTAAAAAGAACCCTAAACAAAGAAAAATAAATCAAACACAAACTCCTGACAATGAACAAGTGGAAGAGAAGCCAACAGACAAACCTGTGACAGAGGCTCCTTTCCTCGATGTCAGATCTCTGGTTGCACCATTTGGCCATAAGACAGGAAAAACAGCGCTTACTCAACAGTCTTCAACCTTCTAAAAAAATTTCTAGTTTACAGTCTTTTATGCAATATCTATCTTGCCTAACATTTTGGGTTTCTAATGTCACAGGAATGGGTCTCTGGGGCCACAGTGCCTAACCTGTAATCCCAGAGCTGGCATTTAGCTTTCCGTTTGGGTCACTCTGGCAAACTTGTCCCTGTTTGCTGTGCAAAACAACATTTTCAAGGTGGAAACCAACTCAGAAAAAATATCAACTCTGTTATAACAGTCAGGAGCCATTTGTTTCTGTCTGGTTGCACTTTATGTAAGATAAATATTTCATCTGAAGGAAGATCAGATGAGGAGGCTTCACAACAAGTGGAGATAAAACTGCTGTGTAACTCCACGCGTTTCTGCTGCTGCCAGCACAGAGCAGCACAATGCTTATGTATTACAACATCGAGCCAGATGAGCAAGGGAGCCTAAAAGCTATTTATGTCTTCCTGCAAAGCACACAAAAAATCTCACCCACAAAACATACAGAAAGAGGTTGCACTGCCTGCAGGTCCTTGCAGAAATGTGCACAAAAAATTTGCGTGTCCCACACGTGTGGCAGGTGGAAGAATTGACCAAGGTGTGTGTTTACATCCCTTCAGAAGGCAGAGTGATGCCTCTGAAAACTTATCAGCTGCCCTGCACGGTTTCCATGGTTTCCCTGAACTGCCAAGCAGGATGAATCCTCACCTGTAGCTCCTGCTTGGGATTTGGTACCAGGGAAAGCTGCAGCAGAGACGTGGGGAGGAGCAGGGCAGAGGGACCACGGAGGGGTGAAATCCTGCTTGGCCTCCCAGACCTGCCTCAGACAGGATTCAGCTCTCGGAACAAGGAAAAGGAATCTGTTTGTTTGTAGGGCTTGTCAGGCAAAGGACTAACAGTGACAGTGAACCTCTTGTTGCTGTTCCATGTCTCCTCAGAGACCTTTGGCATTGACATATGAATACCAATACAAATTCCCACGGTGTGGGCAGTGCCCAGCCTGCAGGAGAGCAGGAGCCTGGGCTGTTTGGTGGCACTGTGGAGTGTTCCCTCGTGTGTTTGTGTTTGTCTCGTTTCTCCCTGGTGACCCAGGAACTTGTAAACTCAGGGGTGGCTAGAAGATCCAGCTCTCACATGGATTCAGCTCCCAAAAATGTTGCGACAGCAGAAGGTCAGGCAGAGGAGAGACACTGCATTAATGCTCACTCCCAGGGAAACACAAGGTTCATCTCTTATCCAATTCCTTCAGGCACAGGACACAGATGTATGGAAAACTTTGCTTCTTTACTATCTCTTCTCACATTCTTCATTATACACTTGTAACAACAAAAAAAGTGTTTCTTAGTCCAGCGAAACACTGGAAAAGTCTTTGAAGTTCTTCCATGTTGGCTTCAACACAAACTCAATTCTTCACAGCTCTGCACAGTCAGGATGTAGGAAAGAAATGAGCATTTCTAAATTGGGACTTGTTCAAGGGCCTGTTCTACAGTTTCCTGGCAATTATCCTTTGAAGAGTTCAGTCACAGGGAGATTTTTTCGAAAGGTCATTCTGTCTCCCCAGGCCTTCACAGAAATACAGGCTTTGTATCAGTGTAAACTGATGTAATTTTCTGCTACAGGACTTTTTCTTCTCAGTGGGAGGCCAGGTTGGGGACCCAGGGGTGCTTGTTCCTCAGACTTTTCAGCAAGCTCCTCATTAGGATGATTTGCTGGAAGATGATGACCTACCCAAAGCAAAACCTGGGTTGGATTTCTTGCTCTGTCTTTTTGAAGGGGATACTTGAGGAGCTTGAGTGGTCCCTAAAACACCTCTCTTAACACTTTGTGGACAAAATACTCCTACATATTTCACTCTGATTCATCATTAGTTTGTTCTTGCCACACTTCAACAAAAATAGAGCAATCCCACAGACTTTTTTTTTACTCATTTCTGGTGAATTTTGAAACAGTGGGTGGTAGGGGTCTTTAATGCAAAACTCAACCAAAATTGAGAGAATTAAGAGTTTAGAGATGCAGAATATCTACCCTGTAGACCATTCTCTCCCTGCCCACTGGATGAATGGGAGAGACAGAACATTTCCTCAAATTTTACCTGCCATTTTAACCAGATTTCAGAGAGAACTCTCTTATCTAACCAGTTGTCTTTGTGCCTCATGACCTACATCTCCCATTCTAATTTTCAAGTGGAAAAAAACTTTAACATTTTGGTGACAATAGTTTCATTTCTTTGGGATTTTTACTGTAGACTAATTCTTTTCCTGGGATGCATAAGACCCAAGTACTGGGTTTATCTGTGTCTAATTTTATAAACAGAGAGATTGAGCTCCCATTTTCAGACTGTGCTGGGCACTGCAGAGGCTTATAACCTGTGGGTTGCTTCCTGCAGTTTTCACACCTTGGTGTCAAACAATCCTGAGGGGATGAGGTTATGAAGCTTTTGTGATTCCTTCAAAATTCAATAATAGTATTAGCTCCTGTCCCATTATTGTTGTGTTTGGAAGGTAGCCTAAACCACATTTTTTGCCATGAAATACAGACGCTGCCATGAATACCAGACAAAAAGCTACCAAATTTGGTGTTGGTGGGTGAGTTCAGGGTTTGCACTCCAGGCCAGCTTCATTGCACTCAACTTCTCCACTGCTTGGAGGAGACTTTAGGAACTGCTCTCCCTTCTCATGTACTGAGTATTGTTCTGATCCAAAACCAAGTAACGACATTCGTCTGCTTAACTAATTACAGAAGCTGAGAAAAATTTAGGGTGAGATGTTCACAGAAACACTTAAGATGACTGTGTTTTTCAGATACTCGACAGCATAAAATCAAGTTAGAAAAAGAGGTGATAATTTGAGATTGATGGTTCATTTTGCAAGTCTCCAAAGAATGAGAGGAGCCTGAATTTATAGAATGTAGTAAAAGTAGGCTGCTTTTTTTTTTACTTTCCTGCCTTAGTTTCACATCAGTACTTCAACTAATACACCACTGCATGCTGAAAAAGGCTTTAGTTGTTATTGATACTGTAAAGTAATAACTAAGTCTCTGATCTCATCACTAGGCATTTCTGTTTCTGTTTGAGGTTTGAAAAGAGTTGTCAGGGACACAGAGAACCACCCAGATAGCAGCGTGTTGTGAAGATGAGGATAGTGCACTCTTAAGGATATATCCCAGGATTCGTAGGGCACTTTTAGATCAGCAGGTCCCGGTATTTTCGTCATCCTGGACCTTGGCTGCATGACACCCCTAGGCTGGTGGTGATAGAAGAGATATGTGATGGGACACAGACGACACTCTCAGCCTCCAACTGCATTTGAACTTCTCTTTTAAGTCAACCTTTAAAGTCAAGCCTTTAGAGTCTCAGGTTCTAAACAATCTTGCCTCTTTTTAAAGAGTGACAAGGCAGCTCACAACTCCCACAGTTACATTTTCCCTGCAAATATCTTGCCAGTCCAAACCTCCACACAAGGTTTACTTTCTCTATCCCGTAAAACTTCTGTGAAGATACTAAAAAATGCTCCAAGACCAAGGTTTTAAACACATCACTGTGAAGGGTCACAGAACTGAGCCCTCCTACAAAAGAAACAAACAAACAAATGAAGCAACCCACAAAACAGATTATGACACTGTGCTTGGGCTGATAAGGGCTGAACCAAGTCCACCCTGGGCCAGCCAACAACCCGGCCAAGGACAGAATTGGGAATAGTGCCACACAAGAAAAACAGGGGCAGGGCTGAAAACCAGCACTCCTGCAGCATGGATCAAGCAAGGAGCGGGCTTACATGCTGCCTCTGTGCTGATGGATGAGCCGTGGGGTCAGGGGACATGTGCAGAGGTCCCAGCAAAGGCTTGTCAGGGACAGCAAGGTCAGTTAGCATCCTCTGGGGCCTGACACATTCTCTGTGTTTTATTTTTGTGAACTGTAAACCTCTTGCTGTCCTTCACAATGGTGGGTAACATCCATACAACACTGCATCGTGCATGTCTGAAATAGAATTAGAGAGTGAGTATGGAAAAAATATATAAACCACAAACAAATTATCTCACAAAATCCTTTGGTTTTTTACATTTAAGCCACCTTATGTCTCAGAAAAATACCCAAATATCTCATTACTGATTTCACTGCGATGTTTCAATTTCAGTGAAAATTTTTCTAAGAATTTATTGGAAGGTTTGGAGATAAAACAGAGAGAAAATATTACTAAAAAATGCATATTTAAAAACAACCAAAAAAACCCCAACCACCACAATCCAACAGTGGAAAACCTTGGAGTTTTTCTGAGTTGCTATGATAACAGCACATTCCAGACAAAGGCACTTATGCAACAAGAGCCTGTAAAAATTGGCTAAAGTGGTATTGGAGGCTCAAAAAACCCCAGAAGACAAAGTGATCCTGTGTCTGATTCCTAATCAGACTGTTCTAAGGAAGCAGAAGGAAGTTTTAGGCAGTTTGATGGTGCAACTAACTGATTTAGGGTCATTTTAAATAAGAATTGCAGCTGAACCATCCTCCCACTCTGCCTCGTCTACACCTCAAGTCAGCTCAGACTGCAAGTCTTCTAAACAGTAGTTTATTTTAACAAGTAATGTGTAATAGTTAGCCCCAGGATGCAAGAAAGGGCTGATTGTTGTACTGTTGCCAGTCAAAATCCAGGGCCACTGTTGAGGAAATGATGACTCTACATAACAGTGTTCTTATATTGACCAGACTGTGTCAGGAGAAGTAACGGATAGACAGGTACAATATGGCAAAACCTGTCTTTGTGCGTCTGTCTGAACAAAAACAAGAGGACTAAATTATTTTCTTTTCCTGAAGAGACGAGGAAGAGGATGGATCACGTGACAAGATGATGTAATGTTTCCAAGGCATTCCTTCTCCCACGATCGATGAGATTCACCTCCCCGATGATGATTTATCTGTGTCCCATGAATACATTCTGGTCTCATTATCCACTCCATCCAGCTGGTCACGATGGCAGAAACAAGTGCCTCACTTCTGTCTGTGCTGTAGCACAGCTGGGATGGATTTGTTTTGTTTGGAGAACGCTTGAGGTGCAGAAAGCTGTTTGTGATTGCTGTGTTAAGCTGGAGCTGTACCCCAAGGGACAGTGAGGTTCAATCTCTTTGTTGGGCCCAAGCAGAGATGACAAGTGCTTCTCTGTCTCTGCATAAACCCAGGGAACCAGTTAATCTGAACCCTGCTGGGCACCCACGTGGGACATTTCAGTTAAAATTCATTCTTTTAAAAATAAGGAGATGGAAAAATGGCTGTGCAGACAACTGTGTAAGGAAAAGAACAGCTGGCATCAGAATTTGGATAATATTCGTAACACATTCGTAACATCCGCTCTTGTTAAATTCCTGTCTTTTATTCAGGAGATTTGGGAGAAAGTCTGTGTCGATTCTCTTTCAGACAAATGGCACAACACTACACTCTCATTTTAAAGAGAGTGTTTACAGAAGTAAATTGTCTTTTCAGCTGCCCTTTCTGTGGGAATTGCTGTGGGAAGAAAATAGTATCCCAAGGCTGAGATGGGAGATTTTGCAGATCCCTTTAGCAACTCCTTTTTGTGTATCCAGGTCTGAACTGCCTGCCATCCATCCATCCATCCATCCATCCATCCATCCATCTATCCATCCAGATGCTTTTTTATCTCCTGGCTCCAGCAGACCTTGTCCCCCCAGAGGACATGTTGTGGCACACAGTGAAGTGCACTGAAGGGTGCCCATGCCCTGAAGGTGAAGGCTCTCACTGCTGAGGGCCAGTGCTGGATGAAAAGGTCTCTGTGTTTCTCACCTGATCCATGGAGTGACATCGGTGTTGGGCCACTTGGAAGCAGCTTTGATGCTGTAACTGGAGACTGAAGTATTAAAGGCTTCTAAAATTAAAATTCTGTAACTGGTAACTCTCTTGGGGGCTCTCCAGAGGGCTTTGCTCTGGTGTCCCACCTGTCTTGCCCTCCCAGGGGCAGGATGCTGCCCTGGCAGGGAGGGAATTTTAATGGAGCAGGGGAAAACATAACAAACCCTTTTATTTACCTGCTTTTGTAGGTAGGTTTTGTAGGTTTACCTGCTTCTGTTTCTTTACTAATGTCTGTGCCCTCCTACCAACTGTCAGACTTTCTAAATTGCCTTTCTGCTGATGATGTTAACAGCTTAATCTCTCCCGCTATATTCACTGTCTTGTAAGGAAACGCTGCCAGAATTCTTTGCTTCCTCATTTAGCACTGGCTCATTCCAGCTCCACAGCCACTCACTCAGGCTTCTGCACACCTCATGTCACCTCATTGAGATTCTGCTGCACGTCCTACTTTCTCAGGAGACGTCAAGCCCCTGCACTTTTTCCAAAGATCCATTATCTCCTGGTTCCTGTATCTCTCTCAGGGCCATATGCTTTATTCTCCCCTTTGCTGTGCGAGCCATTCCAGAGCTGAGTGTGAAGAACTGCAAGCAGTCTCTCAAATGAGGCCTCTCCAGCTGGAGCAAGGCCAGTTTCCAAATCTCGTGGCTGATAAATGTGTATGTGTATCTCGGGATGCTGCTGGTTTTATTTGAGCAGATGTTAAGCATTCTGCCAGGGCTCTCACACTTTATCCACCACTACCCCTCATTCCTACCTGAAATTTACCAGCATATGGAGCCAATGCTGGGTGTGTAACATGGCTTAGTAACAGGAAATAAAAAAAAGCTAGCAACACTGGTTATACTCCCATTTGGTTAAAAAAAAAAAATAATAGAAAAGAGAACCACCCCATGTTTCCTTTTTAGAGCTGAGAAGTGTTTTGTGGCCCATGGACGGAGTATCTGGCAGTGCTTTCACTCAGAACACATCACCCCGAAGTGACTGAGAATTAATTCCTTCATGGAGTTTAAAAAACATTTCTCCAAGGTTTGTATACAAAAGCATATAAAGGTTATATGCCATTCCTCTCAACCAGGAGATGCTTGAATTTTATTGGAAATATTTCAAAATGTTGTAAATGTATAAATAGAAGCACAGGACAGCTTTAATCAGACTGGCTTGGGTAAACAGTTTCAGCACAGCAAGGGACATGGGCGTTGACAAACCCCAAATGTCAGCTGAGAGCCTCTGAAACCACAGGTTTCAGGGGAATAATGGTGTAGGAACAGCTAATTGTAAACTAACACCCATGGGGAGACTGTTCTGCTACATAAGTACCTCAAATTCTGCCCTGAGAAACCGGTTGTCTCAGGACAGCGTTTGGGTATTTAGCTGGTAGTCTCATTTGGAGGGATGGGACAAGTATTTAAACAGCAAAAATTTGGAAGAAACAGAAATTTTGCAGACATACATTTGAAATATTTAAAAAAAAAATAGTCACACATTCCTTCAAGTAGTTAAAAATACTTCTAGTCCTGGTTTTATTTTATTTCTACCTTTAGTTTAAAAATCTGCTTCAAAATAAGAGCAAGTTTAAAACAAAGGCCAACAATTTCATCTCTCAAGTAAAATGCAGAATATTTGGGGCTGGATTCCATATTTACACATGACTGCACTGCCTGGGAATTTAATGGATCACACTTCTCTAGAACACCCTAAAGCACAGCTTCTTAAATGTTTCTCCATCGCTTAAACACATGCTAAGGAGGGCTGACATCAGGCATTAACGCTCTGTGGCGCATGGACGGGTGACACTGTGATTCCAAAGGAGAAGACAAAAGGCAGCTGGGACTGGCCTTGGCCCACTTAGACCTTCAGAAATGTAGGCTGCAATCCATAAGGTGGTGGCCCTCATTTTGGAGCGATGACAGAGCTCCTTCTAATGATTTTAGTGGGTGAGCTTGGGCAGTACTGAGTATGACGTGCAGATGCAATTACCGTAGGGGGGCTGAGCCCAAGGCTGTGAGTGCAAATCCTCACAGTCTATGAAGGGAAAGAATTCCTACAGCACTGATCTCAGTGTGTGAGGCACACAAGAGTAATTTCCTTAACATGCCTTTGAACTATCTCTTAGTCTATGTCTTCCAATTTAAAACTCACTAAAAAAGAGTGGAGGAGGGGGAGAAAGATACAAGGGAAGACGATCCAAGGCTTTCAGCACTTTCATTCTGAGACAAATATAATAAAACTGCACCAGTGAAATTACACTGATACAAACCGAGAGAACAGGAAGGTCAAACAGCATTTGCATTTTGAATGAAACAGTTTTAAACCTGACCTTGATATTTCACTTCTTTTAAGAGGATTTAAATGTTTGATGAAAAAATCTGACAATCTCACTGAAAATGTGTCCCAAATCAAACATATTGTCTAACAGTGTCTGACTATTAACCGTCTTTTTATGATTAATTTATTAAATAGATTTTTTTCCTCTTGCTGTGCACTCATCTGTTTTAAGGAGAATAACCTCTGGAGACCAGTTTTGTGCTCTGCAGAAGCCAGTTCTGGAAACAGAAAAGACACTTAAAATTGTAAGAAAATTGAAACAAGAGCTCGGTTCCATAAGTAGTAATAAAATGTATCACTTATGATAAAACCCCTAAAATACCATAAAACCCAAAATAGATGCATGTGTGCATCTCAGTAGATATTTATGCATTACTGAGAACTGCACAGATCCACCCCTGCATATGTATAGGCATACATATAGGCATTTTATAAAATAAATAGGCACAATAAAGAAAAGCAATGTGATTTCTGGTATCACCATGGGCATATGAGTATGCATCTTAGACCTGCATAAATAAAGTTATATTTTGAATATATCTATGTTATATATTTTAATGCATATATAAATGCCACCAATTCACCAATATATTTTTTTTTAATTCCATATAAATTGTATTTTGTACTGTCTGCATCTTGATTTTTTTTGCTCCTACCAGCAAACGAATACATAAGGAGGTTTGTTTGGGAAGTGAATGTTCTTTTATGATTTCCTTCTCCTCTGGAGAAATAGAAAAGGAAGAACAGCAAAAGGAAACTGCTCTGAATATTATTTGTCTTTTGTTTCGTTAATTGGCAAAATAAGAACACACAACAACAACAACAACAACAACAAAGTAGTTGAGTGAAAGAAATACATAAATCTCTCTGAGAGTGCCCATGACCTGAGGTGTGTAAACGCACCCATGCCAACCACACTGTCAAACTGTGTGTCTTGCCAACAGGAGAGAAAAAAACCTGCTCTGCAGAATTCGGTGAGATCATTTCGGATGTGTAATACAAGGTTGTTGGGGGAAGAAAACAACCCGACAACACTACAAGCTCAATGCTCTGGGGTGTATTTCCCTGGATGTTTGTCTGGGCCAGGATGATTTACTGGTGATGTTGTTTTCCCCAGGAACTGCAGTGCAAAGGCAATAACATATTTATTTAATCTCACATGCTTTTCCCAGGAACTGCAGTGCAAGGAAATAACATATTTCTTTAATCTCACACGTTGTCCTGTGCAATTGGCAGCTTTTCCAGCATCGACTCGGAACTCGGGGGAGCACCTAATTCCAGACAAAAGCCTCTTTTAAAAAAAAGAAACCGAAAGCAGCTGCCAAATGCTCGCTTAGGCGGTGTGGTTTTGGGAAGTATTTTATTATGTTTCGTCATTACTCTTCCATCTACTTGTTTTTGAGTCAATCCTTATGGTTGAACGCAGACTTTCTGCTGCCAGATAACTCACAGCATCCAACAGCAGCTGCACCAGGACAGCACACACAGCCAGCAGCAAAGAATCCTGCAGTTCCCTCTGCTCTCACACAAACTCTTCTCTCACAGCAAGCTGGGGAGCAGAGCCCCAGCCATGGTCCCAGCTCTGTCAGGACACACGTGCCCACGCAGGATCTCACCCCCAGGTTCAATGTCAAGTGCAGCATTCGTGGCCCCTGAGGGGCTGAACCTGCTGCTGTAACGCAAATGTCTTGCAGAAATTGAAGAGCAAAATGTGATGGTGGAGTTGCTCCCAACTAGAAGTTAGGGAGGAAAAGGTGTGTGCTTAATGCAGTGGTTCAGTTTGGTCTCTGGAAGAAAACAAGGTGCTAGACAAGTTAGTCCAGGTGTTGGGGTTGCCCAAGCCCTGAAGTTTTTTTTCTCCCTCTGTGCTGGCCCTGGACCACTTCCCCTCCCCTGCAAACAGCCCTGGGATTGTGTTGGGTTTGTGCAGCCAGGGTTTGGAAGCAGGGGGGCTACAGGGCTGGCTTCCGTGAGAGGCTGCTGGAAGCTTCCCCAAGTCCAGAAGAGCCAGTGTCACCAGCCCCAGGGTACACCAGCCCTGGCCAATGCCGAGGCCATAAGAGATGGTAGTAACGGCTCTGAGTAAACACATTTAGGAAGGAAAAAAAGGTTATTGTGCAGATGTAATTGCAAGACATTGAAGAGAGGAATGAGAATATGTAAGAGGAACAGTTCTGCAGACCCCAAGGTCAGTGGACAAGAAGGGGCAGGAGATGCTCCAGGTGCTGGAGCTGAGGTTCCCCGAGCCCGTGGTGAAGGCCATGGTGAAGCAGCTGTGCCCCTGCAGCCCATGGAGGGCATGGGGGAGCAGAGATCCACCTGCAGCCCCCGGAGGAGCCCGCGCCAGAGCAGGGAGATGCCTGAAGGAGGCTGTGAGCCCGTGGGAAGCCCGTGCTGGAACAGCACGGATCCGTGGAGAGAGGTTTCCTGGTGGGACTTGTGACCCTGTGAAGGACNCACAAAGAGCTGTTGCTCTTGGGATGAACTCATGTTGGAGAAGTTCATGGAGAACTGTCTCCCGTGGGAGGGACCCCACACTGGAACAGGGGAATGACTCCTCTCCCTGAGCAGCTGGAGAAACAACATGTGATGAACGGACCTAACCCCCCATGCCCCATATTTTTAAGATTTATTTTACTTTTCATTATCCTGCCCTGATTTATTTAGAAATAAATTCAATTCATATCCCCAAGTCCAGTCTGTTTTCCTGTGATGGTATTTGCTGAGTGATCTCTCCCAGTCCTTATCTCAACTCACGAACCCTTCATTAAATGTTCTCTCCCCTGTCCAGCTGAGGAGGGGAATGAAAGAGAAGCTTTGGTGGATGCCTGGCATTCAGCCAGGGTCAACCCACTGCAGATGCAGGGATGTCCTTGGCACCAGGAAGCCAAGAACCCCAGTGTGCAGCACCTCAGGGCTCTGTCCCTAGAATGAACTCAGTCCTCCAATTCTGACACACAGTTTGGGAATTGACACCCCAAGGTGGCTGCAACCACCCCAGGGAATGAGTGAAAACAAAGCAGACACGTCCTGAGCCTGGAGGTTCTTACCATGAAGCTAATCCCAGGTGCACCACTAACCTAGTTCGTTTTTCCAGTAAGAAATCAGGTTCGCTTTGAAAACCTTTTTGCACTGCAATCTGCTTGCTGGCTCTTCAAGTCCCGATTCACATTAATTCCCACTAATCAGAGAACACTTTGGAACTTTTAAGAGTTTGTTTCCAGTTGTGTGCCATCTTGCTTGGCTGCCAGAAAGAGTAATGAAATGGATGATTAGCCAACTTCTTGTCAATTCAAGAGTGGTGATGGATGCTAGCTCATGCTGTAGTGAATATGGGAGAAAAAGTAATGAGGTTTGTTTTTAATGCAAATCTTAAATAAATACAGCCAGTGCTAAATTGAATTTTAGCTTTTTTCTTCTTCACAGAGCACAATATTAATTCCGTGTATATCTATATCTATATAGATATATAGATGCTGATTCTCTGCAGAGTTTAATGCTGATAATGCCTGGATCTACTGCATCCTGTCCTTCCACAACCACTTCACCAGCTTGCTTTCAAAATAAGTAATGGCACTATGTCTGCAACAGAGGTGAAAAATGCATTAGGTCATAAAGATACAGCTTCTTTTTTTTCCCTAGAAAAGTGAGAGGTGTCTGTTGGGGCAACAATTCTGTGCTGTTGTTAATTCCTACAAGACTCTCTTTGTACAGTTTTAAGTTGGTATTTGTACCAGCTTTAAGTGGGTATTTGATTGCAGGACTGAGAGAGTGAGAATTTTTGCCTTTCAGGATTGCCAAAGCCAAGAGTCTGCACAGCTTCAAGCAGAGCTGTCGAGTGTGCAAAACATGTGGTTTGGGTTAAACCCACAAGATTTGTACTCAGGACCATTCATGGAATGAATGAGTTATTGACAGTGTATCAAGACCAGCTGTATTTTCAACATTTCAGTAATTCTGTGGGTTTATGCTAATCACTCTTCACAGATAAAAATCCTGGTTGTTGAAGGCATCAGTACTTGTGCAAGTGTGTCATGGATATTGCCTGTGAAAGCCTCAAGCACAACTGATTTTCTAAGCGAGTTAATGACATGGCTTCTATTTTAACTGGCAATAATCCCAAATTAATCTCCATATGTAATAGGTTTATTTTTTTAGAAATTTCATGAAGCAAGCAGTGAGCTAAGAAAAAAATTCAAAATAACCAGTTGGAAAAGGAAGAAAAACAACCATTGGCATCATATTAATTGGAAACAAATAATTTTTGGAGGGGAAGGGGAAGGGGAAGGGGAAGG
>VZTA01028922.1:47206-104529 GCA_013398855.1 Mohoua ochrocephala
TCATTTTTTAGCAGGAGAAAAAGAAAATAAAAGGAAGGAAGGAAGGAAGGAAGGAAGGAAGGAAGGAAGGAAGGAAGGAAGGAAGGAAGGAAGGAAGGGAAGATCCAAATTACAGATTCCCAGCAGATAGAGCCTCTGAGCTCCAAAGAGGGTCCTTTTTAGTTAACATGAGTGAGTAGACAAACTGAAAACTAGCAGCATTCCAGAGCAAGCAGCAACATCAGCCTTTGGCAGCAAGGTCTAATCCAAGGGCACTGGTCTTGCAAATGCTGCCACTTGCTTGGGGGTAGTAGTGAATTCTGTCAAAGACAAGAGCAATAAAAAGAAATTCTCTCTCTGTGAGAGACAAAGAGAAAACCCACCTCAGCTTCTACATGCTCTCGACTCAAACCCAAAACAAAGAAAATTTTGGAACAAGGTTCATGGGATTATGTGCCCAGAGAGTTGCAGACCTTCAGTACCTTCAGTGTGATGTGCCCATGGGAGAACTTAAGTTTTCTTTCTGGAGCTGTAGAAGAAAAAATGTTGACAGAGGTTGCATAAAAATCATGAGATATTTTCAGTATATAAATTTGTGCTGTTGTCAGAAATAAAAGAATTAATGAATCTCAACTGCAAACATCATTTGAACTCCATTTTGGAGTGATGCACTACCTACATCTGAATTCCTTAATTGCAAAAATGCACCAGCAAATTTATAGATATGTACACACAAAGGAGTGTGCATTACTTTTTACATCTCACAAAAATAAACCAGAAGCAAGGAAATTATATATTTGTAAGCTTTTCTTAATAAATTTGTTCTTAGCTTGAGATCTTCGTACACCAAATTGCAGCCTGAAGCAAAGTTTTGTGGTTTGGGAATAGTTATAAATCCCTAAAATTATGGTTTTGTAATGGAAACCGTGACAGACCCTTAATTACAGCACTAAGAACATGAGATTTAGCAATACATATTAATATATCTCCTTGGAAAATATAATTGCAAAGCAATTAGGCATTAGGCTGCCTGTCTACCAACTCTTTCTCCCCCTCAGGAGAAAGTTGAAAGTGATATTAATTTTAAATCACCTGGAAGGAACTGTGCCGGGTCTGTCATCATGCGTCCTTGCAAGGTTCCACTGACTTTGGGGCACTGGGCTGCAGACAGAGACGTCCCTGTCCATCTGAAGGGGAGAGGCTCACTCAGGGCTGCTTGGCCACCAGGTTTCTGGCTGCTGCTTATGGCATCTGGAGCATTTTCTCGCTGTCACCAAGCTGTGGGGCACAGCATCAGTCACTCTGGCTGTTGGGGACCACCTTGTACCTCTCAGAGGTCAGACAAAGCTCTGTCCTTCCCCTCATGCAAACAGGTCACTCTGAACAAGCTACTGTGTCCAAAGTCAGGTGCCAGAGGTATTTCCTCGGGCATATGTTCCAGAATGTCATCATTACTGCTGGTTTGAGTTGAGAGAATATGAAATGTACAAAGGTCACCTTAATCTGGACTGATAAAATCCAGTCAGGAGATGAGAGAACAGACTTAGGAACTGCTTCACTGGGTTTTGTGCATCCAAAAAGTGAGGGCAGACTGTAACTCTCCCTGGATATGACTAATTTTCATCCCTGGCATGCTCACATGCCATTTCTCAACACCCCAAAAAGCCACCACCATGGAAATTCCAGCATCTCTGGATGCTGGGCAGGGTCCACATCCTGAGTAATTGTGTGGAAAATCCCACATCTGGGCTGGTGTCCCGCTCCATCCTGTGCAGCTGTCCTCCATCAACACCTGTGCAGCTCCAGTACCCTGACCAGTCCCACCAAACTTCCCTTCCCAGTCATTCCTTGGATGGCTTGGAGGTTCCATCAGGACCAAGGCAGAGTTCTGCCTACAGGTTTGCAGGGCACCATCATGAAGACACTGAACTGTCTGCCTGTTCTTTTTCTGTTGGTATTTGGGATGAGGTGGAAAACGTATCCACAGAGGACTAACTGATGGCAGTGCAGAGCTTTGTGCATCCCATCCTTTTGCTCTTTCTCCCTCCTTTTCCCACCTCTGCTCACCACCTGCCATTCCCATCACATATTTCCACACTGATCTTGAAACCTGACTTGGCCCAAGATGAGGATATGGGATGAAATTTCTGATTGTAGCTCCTATTGCCCTTCCTTCTTATTTTGTCAAAATCATCGGGCTGGGGGACATATCCACATTCCCTAAAATCCTACTTCCCAGCTCCCTCAGAAGCCGTGGCAGGATTCGGGTTGGAATTCACTCCGAAGGATGGTCTGTTCATGGCACTGAGCAAGGTGAGCTGTCCCAGGGAGAGTTTTACCTGAAAATTCCTACAAATCACAGCTCTCATGGTCCCCTGGGGAGGCTTGGTGTGGGTGGACAGACTCAGAACACTCACCTGGCAAAACCACTTTTGTTGCATAATGCAGTTAGAATCTGTAAAGTACCAATAATAAAACTAGTACTGTCCTTTTAAATGAAATTGACAGACTCCAGGCACTCTAACAGAAAATCAGGTTTTGTTTCTGCTTTCTTT
Organism: Mohoua ochrocephala; assembly: GCA_013398855.1. Lineage (NCBI taxonomy): Eukaryota > Metazoa > Chordata > Aves > Passeriformes > Acanthizidae > Mohoua > Mohoua ochrocephala. The sequence continues at coordinate 49,741 of VZTA01028922.1, forward strand.
ATGCCTCCAGTTTCTGTAACTACAACAAAATGAGCCTTACACTATTTAGCCTTAGATATGTTCATTTTTTCAAAGGGAGTTGAAGATCTCGTGTTTAAGCAACACTCATTTTTTAAATGGCTAATGAAATATCAAAGTCTCTACTCTAGAACAGCTTTTCCTTATAAACATGTGTATTTTGAGGTAACTGCCACTCTCTGAGAAGCCTGAGAGGCTGGAAAACTTCCCCTTGTGTGCTGTAAGCTGTCCCAGGTCAGACTGAAAGTTAAAAGACACATTTTTCCTCAACATCAAACAAACTCCTGTGGGCAGCTCAGTTATGCCTAAGGAGTACAAGGTCAGATGTTCCTTTCAAAGGCAGACTGTTACCCAAAAGTTGTATTTTCCCAAAGCAGCAGCAACACATGATGGCAGGAACAAATCAGACACCACTGACTTTTCAATAATAAAGTTTTGAGGTGATGAGCTAAAACCAGATAGAACCTGTCTTAGTGCTGACAGGCAGCTTCCCACTACATTTGGTAGAAAACTAAGAATACACCGTCTCAGGATGTCACTGGCAAAAACAGGACCTATGGAATTTACAAAGGCATACAAAATTTTCAGAACTGTATCTCTTTTATTAGCGCTAGTCTGGACACATAAAAACCACACATAAATAAATGTTTTATTCCTTTGTGGGGAATTTACATGTGCAAAAGAACAGATTTTCAGGTGCTGCATTGAAAGGGGACTTAGGATGAGGATGGGGGAAATGGGATTTATTCCTGAGGCTGGATATGAAGTCACTCAGTACAAGGCCTGTATTATTATTACAGATGCCATGGAAGCTAAGGAAGATCATTGACCTTTCTTCCTCTAATTAATAGCTTAGCTTTTACATTTCAGGATTTGAAATGGATTTTATATCCCCTTTACATTTTTTACATCCAAAATTAGAGTTCAGTGAAAATATTTAATACATTCAAGTAGAAATGCCAAAACCCAGTTATATTCATGCAGTGAAAATGTTGTCTCGCAATAAAAAAATTACATTTTCATCCTTTTCTCATAATTTATGATAAAGAAACTACTGATGAAATATTATGAGATTGGAGAACATATTAGTAGTCAGTAGGAATTCTAATGTAGAGCACTGACAAGGACTTTGCCTGACAAGCTTAATCAATCTTAGTATTAATTAATCTATAGACTACTGGAAGTGGTTGAAACCCTGGAGTCTAATACATTCATTGGATTCAGATACATATGGTATGTTTACATACATCTTTACAAAAAATAATTTACTACCTAGAAGAATGAGATTTAAAAAACCCCAACACCCAACACATCATTTTATATTAACTTGTTAGACAGGGAAAATGAAAGAATTTCCACAAGACACAGTGTTCCCAGTAAGATTCAGCTCCCTGTCAGCATGGGCACTCTATGAAGCCTGTAAGGAAGATGAAATTGGCAGGGATGCTCACAGCAATAATACTCTTTGAAGAAATACTCTTATTATTCTGCATTATACCCTGAACAAGATATTATGCATCCTTCTCATGTGCATACAAAAAAAAAAAAAAAAAAGGTTTAAATTCATTAGCACATGCTTGGGAAACAACCAGTCTATAGGAATGTGGTTTTGTGTGGGTATGAAAAGCCTGAACATCTGTTCCTTTGGCATAATAAATGCAATCACTCCTCTTAGGCCCATGATCTTCCCTCCAGCTCCAACCAGTGCATATGGAAGTATGAAAACATGAATGCTCTTCCATCTAAAACAAGGGAATATTTCCATTTGGATTTACAGTGCACAGTGAAATAGGAAAGGATGCCCGACCAAAGGAGAGGCAGTTCACCCGTAAATTCAAATCTGCTACTCTCTCGAGCGCAGCTTTTCCTGCTCGTTATAAGGAGCAGCCTGGCCACAAATCCACATATCCTGTCCTGCCTGGCAAGGGTTGTACCTGTTGGGGCTGCACAGGCTTGTTGGAGGCTATTCTGCTTTTTTCTGAATGTACTCTGCAAGGCCTGGATAGAAGCCCAGCCGGAGGGAAGAATCTCACTGCAGAACGGAAAGGACGTGCTTGGAGCGGAGCAGCTCCCCTCAGACAGGGGATAGATTTTTTCAGGATGGTGGAAGGACTGAAATCAGAAGCATAAGCACTGTTATCTGAGGGAGCTGTGAGCAGTTCTGGCTTTTTGGAAAGAACAACAGAGGGTGATCACTTTGCCTCCAATGCCACATCTCCAACAACGTCATTTCCCATTGCTCCAGCTACCAAATGCAAGAGACCAAACGTACTTCTAGACCACCATCAAACAGCAACACCTGGCTCCTAGACATACTTTGAAACCAAGGGTCTGTTGGCCTGTTTGGGAAGACGATGAGCATTCTGGCAACAGGAGCAGAGTTTGACCTTAAAATTTTTCTCTTGCTAGGAAAAAAGAGGACTTTAGACCAGTCATAGCATAGAGAGGGGTAGGATTTGTGTAAGAGACAGTAACTTCTGTTACTGGATCCTTGAATATGATTGGCTAAGTGTAGGGAAATTATCCTTATCCTCAAGGCAAAAAAAACCCCTGTGAAGTTTAAAAGTGACTCAGCCTGAACAGTGAAACCATCCCTACAGAAGAGCACAGCTGATGGGCTCATTTGTGGCTGCTGGCAGCAAGCTGACACCTGCTGCACAGGCAGAGGGAGGAAAACCAGAGTATAAAAAGGAAGACTGTTGGGTTGCTCCTGGAGCCTCTGTGCTGGCACAGAGCCACGCAGATGAGAGGCAGCATTCCCTGCATCTGGTCTTCTGCACCCCAAACCACCGCACCAATGACCCCAGTCACAGAAAACATAGCAGAAAGGAAATAAAAACCTGGGCACAATGGGAAGTCTGTTATAGACATGTCTATAGCCCATCACTAACACCATTTTTAAGGTCAAATGTGATTTTTTAGTATTGATGGATATGTTCTTCCTTTATGTTTTAAACGTGACACAAGTTTCTTTGAGGAATTTAAATACGCTTCGTTTGCGACAGCATTTAGAGAAAAAAATTAGATAACTTCCTTCCCCGCTTCTTTTCACCAGCATTTACTTAACTAAAAAACCAAAGAAATAACTGTATACATATTGACTCTTTGAAGTTCTGTAGGTAATAATAATGGCTCTATTACAGAAATAACAAAACCTGCCACTGGAGGAAAAGCTCTTCATGCACAAAAGGTTTCAGCAAAACAGCTATTTGATTCTGTTTCGGAACACTTCAGTGAGACTATTTTAAATGTTTGTGATTTGGTTTGCATTTAGGGATCCTTGAGAATTTTCTTCTCTCAAGGCCCAGTATTTCCATATGATTTATAATTACTTCACACAGTCCTGAAAAATGCTGCAAAAGAATTTCAGCCATAACTCATACTTGGAGCATTGTCAGTAATAAAAATTTGATACATACTAATCACAGATCTCAGGAATGAATTCAGCAGCTCACAGAACGTGAGCCTGTCACTCACAGTGAAGTTAACACCAGTTACCTGCTCACAGGGACCTTGATTCAACGCCATGATCAAACTCTTTTGCAGGTCTAAGCATCTTTGAGGCTATAGGGACCAAGCAAAGACTTTGGGTCATATTCATGATTATAGTATTTTGTTGAAAAGAAATTGAAAATGTGCTTTGGGGTTTTTCTGCCTGTTTGTTTGTTTGAGGGTTTTTTGCCTAATGAAAACTGGATGCACTTAATCTCTTTGCATATAATAGCCAGAGTTTCAAGAAAATAAAAGAATTTGCACTGCAATATTCAGATACATTGCAGGTAAAGTCTTCGGATTTGCCAACATGTTCCTCTTCCATTCCAGTTGCAGAAAGCAGAAGTTTCTACCAACATTTGTTATAAATGTTTAAAACCTGCTGATAATTGCCTAAATAGAGACATTATCTTGCCATTAACCACTCCTACCAAATTATATAGCCATGAGTAAACCCCTGTATTTAAAACAAGGAAACTAAAAGTCTCAGGAGACAAAAAAATCAATTTGTGCAAAAGAAAAAGCATGTATAACCAGAATGTCTTGAAAGACAAATGAAAATACTGACACATACCAGGAATGAGATCCATAGCTCTAGAACATTTCAAGAGAATCAAAATTCAGCAAGGGAGAGGAATTCTCAAACAAAAAGAGTAAATTAAACTGAAGAGATTGGAAATTTCCACACAGCAACTTTAGTCCTGGTAGCAGACAGAACTCCAGCCCCCTGGAATTGCTGCTTTGGACAAATCAATTTTTTAAACTGATTTTGCTGGTTCTTTATTATTAGCTTGAGCTGTGTGCGCATCAATTTTATTTTTGCCTTTTATTATTTGTGCTCAAGAGAATTTATTTTCATTTCCCAATCCAATAAAGAGAATTAGATTAAGACATCTAATAAAAAAGAGTCTTTGAAACTGAAGTTTTTCATGAATCTCATAAATAGTAACCTACTTATCCCTTTACATATATAGTGGAAATAAAAAAGCAAAATGTTTACTTAAGCAGATATGGAAGTCCTGTGTCTATACAGGTGTTGCAAAAGTAGCAATTCCAAGAGCAGTGCATGAAAAAAAAGGGCTCATTTCTATAAAAATATCACTGATTTGATTTCCAGGTGAAGTTTTTCCTATTATTTGTTTATTAAAAAGGTCTCCCTCTGCTAAGCTGGTTCTAAAAGACTCAAAAATGGAAAATGGGCAAAGGGAGACATGGAGGGAGACTAAAATATCTACATATTAGTCAAACATCTTACAAGAGTCTGATTTGCTTTTGAATTTGTGTTGACAAAAATATCTTCTTTGTATTTCCATTTCCATTGGTTATACCTATTAAATATGGGGGAGGAGGCCAGTGCTTCAAATTCCCAACCAGTTCCGCTTTTCTATTCTTGAATCCAGATGTGCAGAAGAAAACTGCTGCATTGGCTGAGCCAGCAGCGGCAGTCACCAGGGGGCCCACGGACCCCAGTGCAGAGCTGCCCCCTTGGTGGGCCAGCTCCCGAGTAGAAAGGCCTTTCTTACCGGGATCTGTAAACCCTTACAGGGATGTAACCCAGCCCCCCGTTCCCCTCTCTCCCTTTCCTTATTGGCTGATTTTTGTGTAACCACACGCCCTCGAGACCCCCTTTTTCCAGCGGTCCCGAGAGGCTCTCCCTCTCTTGGCACCAGGACTCCTTCGAATAAACACCTTTTGGGATTCTCGTACGAGAGCCGCCTCTCCATCTCTGGTGGCGCCTGAGCTCGTCAGCTCCACGTGGGTTTGGTTGCGTGTCACACCGCACGGCGAGAGGGGGAACGCCAGCGCGGTGCTAACCAGCCCTGCAGGGGCTCCTTTGCGAAGGACACCCCTCGAACGAGCGGCTGCCAGCCCGCCCAGCCACCCACGGGCGCGATACAAGACAAGACACCAACGGCCACGAGGAGCCTGAAGTAGGCAACACGCCTCATCAAAAACACACTTTGAAACCTGTTTTGCTTTCCAGGTGACACCGACATAGATTGAAACATCCAAGTATTCCAATGGGCTCAAAACATTCCAGCTGGACAAACTGATGTTCCATGAGGTCTGAACCATGACATGATCATCACCACCCTAGATTGCCAAAAGCTCTAGAATTCCTTACCTCTGTGATGAGGCCCTCAGATACATTGGGACACTTTTGAAGAAACTTGTTCCAAGGAGTTTTGCTCAGCGGAAATGGAATGGAGCTGAATCCTTCTGGTCAGGGATAAACCCTACTCCCAGATCTACAAATTTCCATTTCCATTTGGCTCCAGTGTGGGCTCCAGCACTCACTGCTGTGAAGAGAGGGAAGAACGGGGCCTGGTGCCCTCTCCCCTGCCCTGCCCTCCTCCTGAGCCTCCCTGCTTTCTGTCTGCCCTTGATCCTGCCAGCAAGTGCCACTCCAGCCCCTTCCTCAGCGATGGACCTGCTGGATCCTGCACTCTGCAGTTTTAAATGATTAAAATAGCAGGAATCATCCTGGGCTGATGGAGGTCAAGGACAGCTCAGGGCTCTACAGCAAGCAGCACATCACTTTGTGTCACACAGCTTTGGTACACCATCACTAATTAGGATTTTCTCAGTAACTGGGATTTTGCAGACTGATGTGAGCTCCCTTTGCCCATGTTCTGGTGTGATTAATGCCGTGTGCAGGCAGGAGAGCGACATCAGGCTGATGTTACACACCTCATCTCTCTGCACGGCTCCGTGGCTCAGGATCACACCAGTGTTCTTCACTTTTGTCCTCAGTGGCAGGCAAGGCTTCCCACCCCCACAGACTCCACACACATCTGAAAAGCAAAATATGGGTTCTTTTATTTATTCATATCCTTAGCATGCCCAGCAGCACTCTTTCTGTGTCCTACTTCAGCTGAAAATGTATTATTGGGGGACAAAATGTGACTGTACTATGCACCTGTTTCATGACATAATTAATTACATGGACAATGTCAAAGACACTTCAGTGCTCACAAATGAAGGTAGAATTGTTGCTCCATTTGACATTACATCTTCTTTGAAACGGTCTTCAAACAAAAGCTTATCTCACTGCACCAGAAAATAACTTTCGACTGCAAATGGTCTTAAGGAGACCTTTTAGGAGAGAAATGATTAATTCAAAAAACGGTCTGTAAGGAAGTTGATTGGCTACACATAAAACTTTTAGGAAACGTCAGGAAAGTTTAGAGTGCTTGAGCAGGAAGTTAGGCACTGACAAAGGTGATCCCAGGTGTGACACGGTATCAGGTGCAGATGTACTCACTCACCGAGATGTGAGGGCTCTAGATAGTGCTGAAACAATACAAACCCCCAAACTTTTGGTAGAAAAATTCTTTTGAGTGGTTTAAAGACAATACTGGAAAGTTAACTGAAGACACCTGGGGAGATCTACTTGGTTTACAGTGAATTAACATAATTATTGTAAGCAGTCATTCACCCCACAACTGCTTCAGTGTTGCTTAACAATGAGACCCTTATGTCTGTGAGCAAGACAGTGATGTGGGATTAGAGATGCAAGCAAGGGGGAAAAGAGACAAGGTTCTTTCTACTGAAAAGAAACTGTAAAAAAATAATTTTTTTAATAGAATTTTTACTGAAAATAGCATCTTGTCTCTGCTGGCCTATCCCAAAAAATGACTTACATGATTTCACCAGCACACCAGTGTTGGGACCACACAGAAAAGCAAAAGTGGAATGTCTGAACGTGTCTTCACTGCATAAATATTTTATTTTTGCATTGTTTTGGGCTTTTGTACTTTTGACAGTCAGATACGAGACTCTGCTCTGCTCTCTCCTCTTCCGCCCTCTTACTGACCATATTTCTCATAAAATTCCAGTGATAATTAGTTTGCTGATTGCATATTCAGAGGGAGAAAACACAAGAGTTTCCGAGTTAGGTATAAAAAACGGTCAATTGCACAGCGAAGCAATCGACCTTTGCTCACTCCAAATTTCACCTCTTTTGGAAGCTGTTCCAATGCTGGAATGCTGCACCGAGGGCTGAGCACAGCAGCAAAAGCAATTTAAGTTGATGATCACAGTTTTACTGTTGGAAAAAACACATACATGTAAAATAAACCACAACATCACACCACTGAAAGCTAAATATATGCAAATAGCCTCCTGTCTGAAGAGCTCTGGTTTGTTTCATTTTTCCCAGTACAGATTCCCAGATTCTGTGAATCATCGGAAGCGCTGCATTTTCACTGAGAGGTTGACTTTGAACTTGGTAATATCCTGTGGCTGGCATTATGCAAGAATAAGCTCCTTTCTAGTCATAATCTACCAACAGAACCAGAGAAGAAATCCTAACCTTCTATCCTCCTGCTCATCTAGCATGCAGCACAGACTGATTAAAGACTGTGCCAGATGATGCCTGTCCTAATTTGAAACACCAAGAATGAGATGCTGTGGTCTGACAAAGAGATGGGAAGAGTCCACTCAGGTGTGAGAGCTGCAAGCTCAGCATCTGTGTCTCTCCTGGTCTGGAAGGGCAGGTCCTCCAGATTCCTGTCTTGTACTCACTGGACAGCAAGAACTGCAGCTCCAAGAATCTCTGAAAAACTTGGCTGGATATGTGAGGATGAGAGGGGTCAGGAAGCCCACACTCACATTGCCATTTTCTCTTCAAAATGAGATGAAAGCTGATAATTGTTCAGAAACAAAAAACGATGGGAACATTGAGAGAAAACACCAGCCCAAGTGAAAGGAATCATGCCTGGTGGAGGAAAGCAAGCAACTGAAAATTGGTTATTTATTGGCCAGGGTTGGAGTTGCTGTGACAAATGTTCAGTTTGGGAAAATGCCACAAGAAAGTTAATGCTGGTGGCACACACCTGCTAGAAGGGCACTGAGCATCCAGCATGGGACCTGTGGTTTGTGCACTATGTGGTGATGTGCCTGAGGAACCTGCAGCTCATCTGCCTGGTTAACTCCAGCAGGTTTTCCAATATTCCCAAAAATGTAGGAAGCACTCCCGCTCAAGGCATCACTCACATGGAGTGATAACTTGTGTTTTCAAAGCACTTTCAGCAGCGTGTGAGCAACCTCCTCTCTCAAGAAGATGCACCGAGGTCAAACCAGTGCTCTGGAGACTCTGCCTGGACAGGAACCAGGACTCCAGAGGAGGGCAACCATTGAAATCCTGCTTGACCGCTCCATTTCAGGGCTGGTAAAGAACTGTACTGACAGCAGGCTGTGTTTAATCACATACTGTTGACTTTTTTTGACTGGGAAAAAAATCTGACTCCTCAGTCAAAGCTGAGGTTAAAGAGAAATACACTGATCCTATAAAAAATGTCAAAAATTACAATATTATTAAACCAAGCAAAGCACATTAGATCAATCATAAGAACTGCAAGAATTTATTAAATCCTCCAAAAGAAATTGACTTAAACATGCACATATCTTAATCTCCATCATCAAAAATATGTTGATTCCAAAGCATAGCAGCAGTCAGGGGAAAAAAACAAACAACAGAAAACCCCACAAATCCCATCAAAACACCTCAACCAAACCAATCAACTAAAACAATCCAAAAGAAAGGAATAATAATGCCCAGTTCAACAAATGTGATCCCAGGGCGTTCTAAGTCATCCAGAGTATTTTTATGGAACACAACCAAGATTCAATGCAAATGAACTGCAAGATCCATGAGCTTGCATAGTAATATGAAGGCTGCTGTGCTGATTTGCTTAGAAGGAATCGGGGATAAAATCCCTGCACACACTGAATCTAACTAATGCCCAGTAAAATTTATTCATCACTGTTTTTCTGTAGGAACAAACTTACTTTGACAAGCCCTACATAAGGGATTGCACAGCCTCTAAAATGTTGAAATGCTGAAAATATTCCTAGGTATGCAAATCATTCAGTTTAAAAATATTTTTCCCCTTTTCTTGTGACATTTAATATAATGTCATCCTGATAGTGTCACTGGGGTAAAAATAGACTCAATTAATTTACTCCTTTAAGTGATGTTGACAAGTCTAAGGACATTTGAAAAAAAATGTTCTATAAGATTTTTCTGGAGGAGGCATCTGCATGGAGACTGGGTTGCAGAGGTTTGGAAGCTCTTTCGGCATTGGAATCAGTTAATAAGAAATTATTTGTTGTTTTTTTTTTCTTTTCTTTTTTTCAACTCTCACTCTGTGCACAGATTTAGAATCACAGCACAGAACAAGCATCTCCTGGGACTCAGTGTGCTGTGATTACAGTGACAACCTGCCCTGCCAGTCTGCTAGGAAAGCAGGAAGATCCCTCCCAGCTGAAGAAAACAGGTTATTCCATCTCTTCAGGGCGAATAACAAGCTGTGCAACCAGATATGAACAAGCTGTTTGCTGCTTGTGCTGACTATTTCATCTGTGACTCCATGAAATGCTTCAGGGACACACATTCACTAATGCTATTTGGGGGAAAGTTCTGGCTAACTGTGTAAAATGGAAGAAAAACACCTTAACTCTAGGATGATGGCTAAGATACTGAGCGTGCTGGTGGAGCATGAGGATGCCTGTGGGCTGAGCAGTCAGTCCATCGAATTTGCTGGCACCGTGACCTGGAACAGCACAAAATCATGACAGCAATTTCAGGAGCGGAGCTTTTTCCTACTAAGGAAGCAGAAAAATCTGGCCAACAGTATAGTTGAGAGTGTTTTAGGGATGATTATAACTATGCCCCATTTATAAAAAAGACTGTTCAGTTACACATTACTAAGATTCAATTTGCAGAAGAGATACCCTTGTCTCCTGGCTCTCTGCAGTATAATTAATCTCCAAAGCAGGCAAAAATTCGCAATGAATTCTGAAGGGTTCCACTCACCATGTTCTTTCATCAGCCATTTTTCTGTTCAATACAATAAAGGAAAAGGAAGATTTTCACACACTTCAGGTAGTGGGTCTAGAAAGGAGGGAGAAAACGCTGAAGAGGGTAAAACCATATGTGGATTCAAAGCTCTCCAGCATGTATTTTGGAAGAAGTCCCGGTGTGTAGTATAAAGGTTTGCACTAAGCAGTCGTTGAACATAAACCAGCATCAATTTTTCATGAAGTAATCCTGCAGTGGGTGTTGATGCTTGTGGCAGTTTTAAGTACTCATTTCTGCAGTACTTAAAAAAAAAGGCAAAACCTGTGTCTCCTTTTATGGTTTTTCTGGTTCTTCCAATGACTGTAAATTCCTCCTGGAGCAATGGACAGAGACTATAAGGAAATGCTGCTCAGACTTATTCTCTGTTTTGGGACACCCAGGGTATTGACATAACGTCACAGAACATCAGCAGAGGGCAGCTCCACCATTCTTCTGTGGCTAAATCCCAAGGATGTGCAAATACATCCCCATTCCAGATACCTCTGGGCTCTCTGCTTTTGCTTCCAAAAAAAAAAACCAGCTGCCTTAGACTCTCTGAAGAGAAACACTAGATGAGGACAAGAGGAAAGCTGCTTTCAAGAGCTCCCTTTCACAGAGATCCGCTGCCTCTCCGTGACCAGGGTGCTGTGGCACTTTGGGACAGGCTCGTTGTCTTTTGTGGAATGTGTGAAAAGTTGTTCTTTCACCTTGCACACATTAGAAATGTTTCTCTTTTGTCCTGGCCAAACAAATGACACTCCCTCCAATGTCTTGTTGCCAGCTGTGGCTTTTTACATCCATGCTGTAGACATGAAAAGACATTTAAACACTTGAAAAAAAATCGCTGTTATGTAGCCAAGTGTTTGGAAGCCGTGCATGGCCTGACAGAACTCAGCTAAACTGTGAATTTCCAGCAGCTTTTTCCTTTAAATCCTGAGATACTGGCATGGGGCACCTTCAGTTCACAGATTATCTGCTCAGTGTTGAACGCCTGTAGCTTAGAGAGGATGTTAGCAGGTCCATTGACATTCACATCATTGATTTGGTAGTAAAGACCTCACTTATTTCCAGTTGGTCAAATGCAGTTAAAACAACTATGTTATGTTTTAAAGGGTTCAAAAGAGCAGGTGATACCAAATCACCTAGGAGGAATATCACAGTGAAGGATATCCTTTGTGCTGAAAGGGAATTAAGTAAGTAAATGTGCTATTGTAATATCCAGGGGCTTAGAGCTGTGCTCAGGCTTCATATTTTAATTTTTTTCTGAAATAATTCAAATAACTGAGAGAAAGAGAGCTGAGCTTAGAAACAGGGATAGAAGTTACTGAACCTGCAAATAGCACAGAAGAAAGACCATTCTGATTTTCAACTAGTCCCCAAAAGTGATGAAGGGATGCCAGGAAAATGAGACACAATCAGGGACACAAACTCTGGGAGGCTGTGGACCATCACTCATTTAACCATTGATAAAAAGGAAGTAATAATGATGTGGTAAATATATATGTGAATAGAAAACAGCTAAAGATCGATATTTAATGTTTGATGCCAGGAAAACTGAAAGCCTCCAAAATGGGGAAGATCTAAAAAGGGGGAAAAAAGGCAAATCTGCTGAGGATGGAGTTAAGTATTTGTTGTTCTCAGCATTGTTAAAGATGCAACCACATTAATTATGTGCAGGAAAGAAGGACTGACAGAGGACAATTATGCTCAGAGTTGTTAATTTTTATCTGATTCCATTCTCCAAGGTTGGTTGGGTTTACTAAAGACGATTGCTTTCATTTGCTGATTAATGATATAAAAAGGTGATTTGTGATAAATGCACCTGTTGGAAAGCCTCTTTGAAAAGGCAGAACATAAGAGATTGATCATTTGATATCAAATGATGCAATAACTGAGGAGTTAAAATATGGTCCCCTGAACATTATAATAGGTTGTACTGGTAGCACAAACCAGCAGTAGATTGCATTTTATTTCTTGTCATTTACTGGTTTTGATAAGCTATATAACTAGCACAGAAATTTACAAGGTCCAGTACCACAAGGAAGGCTGCAGGCACATTACAGAGTCCACTAATGGGAAATAAAGCAGATACCTCTCACATTTTTACCCTGACCAATAAACCAGTATTGGCAGGGGTCCTTTGGTGAAGACTGCTGTCAGTGTGAAAATGCTACCTTGAATTTAGAAACCCAGGGAACAGAGTTACCAATGGTGATGCTCTAAGCTCTCCCACAAAGGCAAATGAGCTCCTGAAATTGCTGGCTTACTACTCCTTAGCGTTTATTATCTTGGCTTATCACAAAACTGATCGAGAAAAATTAAAATTAGCATTTTTTCCCCTGTTTAGATCTTATTCTGGGCCAAATCATGCTGGATGAAGTTCCCTCACCTTCCCTCGGGAAGATGCAAAGAGCTTCCTCCATCACACTCGAACCTTTCTGGAAGCTGAGCAGCCTCTGTGAGGGAGCTGGAGCTTAAACCATCACCAACATTGTTATCTGCTAATAAAGGACAATAAACAGATGACCTTAGGTAATTTAATTAGCAAAGCATGACTTAATACTATTCGGATCCCAGAACAGAGCAATAAAGAGGCAGCAGCTCCGGTTACTTTTCCAGTTCTTCCGGAGGGCAGTAATTTCCCTTCTTCTGCTCTCAGTGAGCACAGGGGTGTCCTGTGTATTTACATCTGTGCCTGAAGAGGACATTCTGTCCAGGTGGGAGCCCAAACAGCATGCAGAGTAAGCAGTGAAAATCTGGTTTTACTCTGATTACCGCTTGGCAGAGGTGCAGAGACACCCAAATATCGAAATTACAGAGCTGAATGCAAGGCGGGAATTTGCTCATTCCTATTTTCCTTGACAGAATGCACTTCTCTAGGTGACTCGAGAGAAATATCATCTCTCCTGCTTCTTCCAGGCCAGCTTTCTGTGCTTGAAAACTCCAAAATTCTTCAGCCCTTCCTCGTTCTGATAGTGACTACAGACACCACAGTGGTGAGCCTGTAATGAAGTGGTGGTGAGAATAAAAGGTTGCAGGAAGAGCACTTTTAGTTAAAATTATCCTAGCCTGCTTTCTTGGGGAAGCTCTTGGAAGTTGAACCACCCAGTTATATTTATTTTCCTTCCTCCAGGTGTTTGAAACCTGACACGAAAAACCCACTTGAACCCTTGCATGCTTTCTCACCACAGGTTTGTGTGGGCGTCCCAAAATCCTTGCTTTCATTTTGACTGCATTTGCCTTTATTCCTAGAGGCAGGTTCTTACTGTGGCTCTCTTTAAGGCCAGAGTTCATTAATAACTTGAAAATCCTTCCTGTAAAGGTTTATTTACAACACAGCTTATCTGTTGATCCTTCTTTTAACAGACAGATCTTGCTCCTTCATCACATGCTGCAAAGTGTTTTGAGAATCCATTAGGAATTTTAAGACTTTTTCAATAGCCAATCAACACTTGAAACTTTAATTACAAAACGTTAACATCAGTCATTGGATCACAGGCACATGTCTTAGCAAAGCTGTACAGATGTTTCCTATATCCTGCTGCCATCTTTTTGGGCTAGACTAGTAAAAATAAAAATAAAAAAAATATTCTCAGTATGTTTCAGGTTTTTCCCTTAAAACTAAATCAAAAATGTAAAATGTGTAAATTCATAAATGAATTATTTATTTTCTATTTTTAACCAAAGCTTAGAATCCCCTTCAAAAGTGTCTCTGTTCTCCTAGAAATGGTGAGGCATTTTGCCCTTTCTTTCAGAAACAGTGGAACCAGTTTCAGGGACAACATGTCATCAACACCTGCAAACCAAATCCTGTCGTTTTCTCCTCCATTCCTCAGAATAAATGTTAATTGGCAGGACTTAAATACACCTCAGCTAGGCAATGGCAGTAACTTAATCAGTGTATGCAGAGATCAGAGATAGTCATTTAGTTGGGTTGAGTTATTGATTTTATTTTCTCTGGATAATTTCAGATGGCAGTTCAAGGCATATTACAGTCTTATTTAAAAGAATTTAATCAGAGGTCTGGTGAACTACGCAGCATTTTATTTTGTAGTGAATATCCTCAAAGAGGCTCACAGCACTATATTAATTTTTTTGGCTTTCATTAACTTCATGTGTTACAATAACTGGACATCAGACTATCTGGCTTCACATGCACTACTTTCTTATTCATATAATATTTATTGTACGATAATTAATCCCTTTGCTTCCAGAGAAAAGCTATCCACCACTAAAAAGGAAAGCAAAAACCAGTTAGTCAGGCATTTTTATCTGAGAACAAGATATCAGACAATTCTTTTGACACTGGATAAACCACAAAAGACCCACCATCTTTTATCTTCAGCCTTCATAACCCTCCCTGCTCTGAGGAACAGAGGCAACAGGAGCAGGTGGGAGCACAGGAAATGGCATCTGTAGATGTGGAAACAAATAAATTACAGTGGGAGAAGTCACACATGGGATCAGATGCTCAGAGAGAGGCTGTGGGATCTACACCCTCAGGGACACCCAAAACTCAACTGGAGGCATCTCCAGGCAACTTGCTCTGGTTGAGGCTTGTCTGAGAGACATCTCGGGCTGGAGGTTTTCTCATGGACCTTCCCACACCCTTGATTTTATCAGTCTGTAAAATATCTTTCTTGACAATTTAAAAGGGCAGAATTGTTGAGAGCCAGGTGGGGTTTCTTTGGTTTTTGCTTGTTAGGTTTTGTGGGTTTTTTTTGAAAGCTTGTATGTTGTATTTTAGAGGTATTTCCATGTAAAATTGCATTGCAAATGGTTGCTCAGCTCTGGAACCCAAACAGGAATTCCTGCTGTTGGCTTGCTGAAGAGCAGGATCTGGAAAAACGATTGCATGGAGCAGTCACCAATCTGTCACTTGTTATATTGCAAATATATAAAGATGTATTAGCAAATGCGTACTAATAAATGCTAAGAGAAGGATGTGCTACCAAATTACACAACATCAATGTTATCAAAGATACCTTAAAGGAAAACAGTGGGGGAAAAAAAAAAAGAAGATAATCAAAGGTCCAATTTTTTTTCTCAAAACATATCTTTATGTTTTCAACCAAAGGAGCACAATTAAATATCCCCTGCCATGGAAGTGTGTCCCTTGGTCCTCTGAGAGATAAGGCAGTGGTTTGGGATGTGCCTTTTCCAACAGCTGGAGCCCTACAGGACTGAAAAAGAAAGTTCCTCTTGAGCTTCCTCCTTTCAACAGATCCCTGAGCAGGGTGTGAGGAGAAAGACACAGAGAGCTCACACATCTGGCAGTCACAGAACTGTGAAAGGACACAGAGTCCTACTCAATTTATGGGGAACTGACGGTTTTACAAAGGATATGGCACTAAAATAGATTCCTTAAAATAAGCATGTATATTAAAAAAGGACTACATTATAGTTAACTACAAATACTTGTCTATAACATTATTATAAGTTATAAATTCTGCATAATTATAGTAATAAACTGATAATTTTATCACACTGGGGTTTTATCTTAATGTGCATATAGTTCTTAAAATCCATGTGAAATTACTGCATTCCTTAAGCAGTTCTTACTAAAACTTTAACTCCTGTATGTATGGGTATGTAAGCACATCATTTTGCAATAGATACAGTGTAAGTTCCATGGAATAATTTCAGTGGAAACTAGTGCATAGAAGTAGCAAGGTTGTGTGAACCACTTTTTAAAATTTATTTACAATGTAATAGAATTCCTTATTATTTATATTAAATGGAAATGTACTTCTCTGTTGTTTCTTCCTTTCAAGAACAGGGAATGTTCTATTATCACTCATTTGATGTCATCCACGTGGGACAACTTCTTTTGCTCAGATCTTGCACATTGCAAGCCTCACACACCAGGGCAGAAGAGCCTTCTGTGGTGGGACCTGCTGACTTCCATCCTGAAGAATTTCAGGAGGTCTAAATGGGATGTACTCCTCTGAGGGATGAGCACAAGCTGAGAGTCTGGCCCTCACAATATTTCTGTCTAGGCAATAAATAAACATTTTCTGAAACACAAAATATTGCTTCCAGCTGTCTCTGTGGATCAGGGCTGAAGTATTGGGGGCTGAAGTATTTTCTACTATTTGAGATTGTTTAAAAATGTAATGTAATGCTAGGATAGAGAAATACTATTGCCTTGTGCACGTCCCAGTGCCTGCTTGCCACCATGCGTAATTGGGCACCTTTACCTTCAATTACTTCAAAAATTGAAACATTGTTTTATTACAGAGTTGAGCTTCCTTATATTCCTCTGGTAAAGAACAGTAAAATTACCTCTGGCCCTTGTATGCATTGATTCTTCAGAGGAACACTGCTCCATCTTTCCCCCTTTTTCTGAACAGATTTTTACAATAAAGAGGTCCAGGCTGGCACAAGTAATTGTACACAGAGAGCTCTTAGAGGTCAATTTCTGCCAACTAAAGCTGGCAGCCCCACACCATCAAGGAAGTATTCAGTAGCACACAATTACATATAATCTAATATTCAGTTGCACATTTTGCCAATAACCTGTGAAATCCACCAAGGAAATGTCTTTATTTCCAAGCTCTTGCATGCAAAAGCCATTGCAGGCTCATCGAGGTGCTTCTGGTAAGTGTTGGACCATTGCTCTGTCATCTGAATTTTGTGCAGGAACCAGCGATGCTCTGGTCCTGCCACGGGGAATGCTGTCAGCACAGTTCTGTCTCCACTCTCCCATTACTCCATTCACAGGAAAAAACAAATCTCCTGAAGGGTTTTTCCAATGAAAACACTCTGTGAGAGTCTCTTTTTTTCCCTGCTGACAGACAGCTCACCGTTGGGCTGCAATCAGATTCTGTTGTTGGAAGAAAATTAAAACCAGAACAACTATTCTGCACTCAAAGGAACAAAAGTTTATTTTGGCTTTGCAGGAATTCTGGTCACAATCTAATAATTTTGTCTGTTCTTCGGAACCTTGATGGTCCTGTCTGACAACAGATGTTCTGTACAGCTTCCTGTGATTTCTGAATTGAATCACACTGCAATAATCTGAACACTGCAGATGGGCACTTTAATTTTTATATTTTCAGTTATACTGCGTTTTGAATCCAGTATCCATCGCAAATAGTCACATTAAAGAAAAGCTCTATTCAAAATAGAGACCTTTTTCTGGTTTTGCTCAGGTTGTTTCTAAGAGTCATTTTGTAATTCAACATGACAAAGTCTCCTACTCCGTGCCAATCACTCCAGTTGCTCACTAAGTAATGCTTCTGACACATCCATTCAGTTGTTTTTCCCCTTCTTGGTGCATATGATCTTCTGTTCTCCTTTGCCAAGTACTGCAATAATGGAACAGTCACTTTATTCACAAGCCCCTTATTCCCAGAGAGGCAGTCACCCTCCCTGAAATATCTATATTTACAGGAAAACAGTGCATTCAGAGGAGAATTAGATCCAGTTTCACAGCATTCTTATTAGCCACAATATTGCACATTTAAATGAGAATTAGTCACAGGGAGTGTGCTGCTCCATTCATCTTCTTAATCACTTTTACATTCCTAAACACTTGCAGAATTAGATATTTAGGGTGCAATGGCACAGAATGGGCATTAGGAACTATTACTGCCACCAGCCCTGACTGAGAGTAGTTAGAAAGGCAGATTCAGTTTCTGTAGATGAAGGAGCTGGCACTTAATAACCTGAGTTTAGCAGTCATTTGCCTCAGCTGGGATCATGGCAGGCTGGTTTTGCTTCCTGATGAAGCATCCTTCGCAGCTGCAGCTCCAGGTGGGTAACGACGGCCACTTCTCAAGGCAGCTTTGTTCCTGAGCAAGTCTTCAACATTTTTCTCTGACAGAAAACAGCCATCCTCTCTCACTGCTACATCTGTGTTACTGCTTCACCCTTCAATAAACACAAAAACACTTCTCCGGGAGGGTGTCCACAACCGCCTCTGGGCGTGTGGGCAGGAAGGGGGCAGCAGCAATCGAATGCCTGTAGGAGTTTGTTGCAGAGAGCTACAGGCAGGAGCCTTTGTTTTCCTTCACACTCAAACTTGAAACTCTCTCTAAATCCCTTTTCTCTTTTGCCCCCTGTTTTCTGCTTTTGAAACAGATTTCTGGTATTTAATGTGATGTCTCCAGAGCAAAGAGAGCTATTTGCATTTCTGAGAAAGAGCAGAGAGATCAAGGTATTGGTTTAACATCTGCAGAGGTCAGTGCAGTCTCAGTCAGAATGTGAGGGCTGTATGGCTTCCAGCTTTTCATCTCCAAGACACTGGAGAGTGAAGGCATCAGAAACACTCTCAGAAATGCTGCCGGCCTAGACATCGCAATGGCAAAGTGTCCCTCTCTGTCAGAAAACATTTCTGCTAAAGAAAATTAGCATGATTTTTCTTTCTTCCTCATTTATGGATTATTACCTTCCCCCAAAAGCATTTGGGGGATTTGACTCTCAAGATTTTTTATTAGCGACCTGGGCCCATTAGGGGTTAACCAATTCAACAGTGCTTCTCTATAGAGATCCAGCCACAACAGATAAATCTATCTGAGCTTTGCATGTTTTAGTAATTTTCTATTAATGTATTTTCTCATTATCACGACACTTCTTGATCCAGTCCCTGACACCTTTTTCACCTTTGGCTGTTCTTATACTAAAAGAGATGTCACTGACACAAACAAAGAGATCTAAGTTTAGCGCCAAATCTATACTTGCTGCAGATGTTCTTTCAGTTTCTCTGCATCTTTCAGCAGACAAAACCCTGTTTTGTCCAAATGTTCTCTGTCATGCTTGACAAAGTCTTCATAACCATCAAGAACTTTTTGTGCTCCTCACCCTCACTCTGCCCTTCTGTCCCAATTGGAAAGGAAAAGAGTGCCCAGGAGCATCGAGTAGATGTAGTTTCAGCCCACTTTTCCCTGGAGATCACTGCCCTTTTGGGTGCTCTTGGCTCTGTCCAGGGCCTCAAAAAATACCCCCCCCATTAATAATATTCTCCCAGTACTAAGTTAATAAGACCGCAGCAGCGGCCTTGGAGCCAAACAGGCTGGAAGTGACCCCAAAGGGCACAGGCTGCCCTTTGCCAGAGCTGCTTGTGGGGTTTTTGGTACTGGTGGTTTATGACTCACAGGCCTGTGCTGCTGTTGGAATAGCAAGCACCAGGACAAAGCTGTCTTCTTTTTAATGACTTTCTACTTGATAAGGTGCACCTGCCCAGAAAAGACCAATTCCTGTCCTTCTGAGAGTTAATCTTACCTCAAAGAGCTCACACCCCAATAGAAATGGGTATTCAGTGCTCTAACCAAACAAAACAATTAAGCCCTCTCTATTACTGTCTGAAGGCAGTTCAGGCTTTGTCCTTTCCTTCCTTCTCTCTGTCGTGCTGAAGCAGTAATGGGAGGTGAAGGCCTGCCTGCCTCTTTCTTTGCTTCTAGTTTTAGAAGAAGTTACCCTGATGATTCCCTAAACTATCCAGGACCTGAAAGTGAAACTCATCAGAAGCGCCTCCCAGATGGGAACAGCTGTACACGATTCCACTTCGTGTCTCACAGCCCTTAAATTCTGAAAACAAACCCAAGTAAGGCTTATCTGGATGATTTTCTGTGCATTCCAGGCAGGGAACAAAATTTCATTAACCCGTTTGATGACAGGACACCTTCTTCCAAATCCCTGGCAGCTGTGCTGCTCTGGAAAGAGCTGCATTCACACTGGGGCTAAGAATGCATTGGAAAATCGTGGGGGGAGGGGGGCACCTTAACCTGAGGAGGGCTCTTCTGTCCTTCTCAGCCAAATACACAGCAGTGTCATGAAGAACAGATCTATGGATGAAAGAGGAGATTTCCTCCTCCTGCATCCCCCTGAGGGTGGCTGTGCTGGGAACAGCTCTTGCAGAGTGATAAAAAAGAGCTCAGGCAAGGAATTAGCTCCCTGGAATTCTCCTGTCCCTGCTAAGCCCTTTACAATCAGCCTTTCCAAGTGATATCAACATTAGAGCTGATTTGTCATGCGTGACACTAAAGGAAAATAGCCCCCTTGGGGATATATGGAATACAAAAGACACAGGGTCCACTCAGGAAAAAGTAAGAAAATTATCTTGTGTCTGGAAAAAAATTATTTTAACATCATCAAACATAATAGGAAACAGATAATAAAGCTTTGCTTAGTTGTTTTTTTGATTTTTTGGAAAAATAAATCAGAAAACTATATGATTTTTTTTTCAGGACATTGTGTATTCCTCAAACATCTCCGAAATACAACTAGGTCAGCTTTCTCCTGTTCATTATGGAACAGCAGAGAAAGCTGCATCTGAACCAGGAACACTGAGGTACAGCTGCCTGCATAAAAGCCGAAAGGATGACTTTTAGGCAGAGGCGAAAGTTTAGCTAAACTAGAAATCTTTTTCTAGGAGAAAATTTGAGCATGAAGCACCAGAATTACGCCTCTTCAAGGAACCATGAAGATGCTATGGATCACAAAATATCTCAGCACTGGCTCTCGGAATAAGGTTCAAATATGTAAACATTCCCCATGGAAGAGAAACACACTTCACTGTGTTTATTTTCTCCAGCATTTTGTTACAAAATGTTGAGCTGGAAATTGCTAAACCATTTTTATTTGTTAAGGCTGTCAGAGCAGAAATTAAGCACTCAAACATTCGATGATTACTGAACATTAAATCCTCTTCCACCGGTAGAGAGTCTCCGCTTATCAGTTCCTGAAAACACATCCAAGTAGGTGAATTAATTAACAAGAGTGGGGAATACAGTTTGCTAGTCAGCTCTTCAGGTGAAATGGAGGGAGAAAAGCCCTCTACAATAGTTAGACCAGCCCCTTCCTCTAAATCCCAAACCCAATCCAATTTCAAGGCTTGGTTCTCAGACAAACTCACCTTGCCTCACATGCTGCTGCTCCTAGACTACTTCATTAATGTCTTGTCTTGTGAATTGTTCTTCCTTTTTCCCTCCTTCTAGCTTCCTTCCTCCTTAAATCTTACTTCCTATTTTCCTTGCTCCATTTGTCATGCTCATCTTCATGCTGCTGTTGCAGCACATTTGAGGTCACTTTCTGTTCATCTGAAGACCACGGCAAATTTCCCTGAACTAGGGTGGGCCTGGAGGGAACGAGACCCTCAGGAGGTGTTGGAGCATTCTCACCAGGCCATATCTTTGATGGAGCATGACAGAGTTCAGTCACCCACTGCAGCAAGGCTCCTCAGGGACTTCTGAGCACTCCAGTGAAAAATCAGGTTCTAAGAAGGAAAAACAATTTTCCCATTCCGATCCCCCGAGTCAGTGCTGTTTGTGCCAGAACCTACCAAGGATGAAAAAATATTTGCCTCATAATGTAAATTAGTTTTTTTTCTGAGAGGAAGCCTAATGTCTCAGTCCCTCCTGGGCTATTCTGGAGAAGCGGGAGCTCTCTCCAGAGTCAGATGACAAGTGCACTCTGCTTCCCAGAGGGGCCAATGCCAAGAAATACTGTGGTACCTACCTGTGTGAGCTTCTACTGTCACCCTTCCCTGCCAAGCTGCTGGTGGCACAGTTAATTAATTGGCTGCTCAGGTGTGGTTTGTTTAGAGCTGAGCAATTCTTTTAGTGATGACCACAAATGGTAAAATTTTGGGCACACTTAGCTCAGCTTTCTATCAGCTTTAGTTTCCAGCAGCCATCACTCAGAGGTGCGCAGGCTAGCTGTGCCTGAGTGACCTCTTGAGACCGATCTCCAGGCCACTCTGAAACAACTTTTCTCTAAGCAGCAGGTTTTCAGCTGGAAGTTTCATTGCCCCTTACAAATGTAGGAATTATTTTGGGGAAGGAGACAGGCAGAAACCTGAAAAATCTGAGGAGTGCATTGGAGTGTCATTTTCCTGAGATTGGGGAGCTTGCTTTTTGCCACGAACTGCAAAATTAATCTCACACAATGCAGCTTCACAACAGCAGGGCCAAGAGACCTGTGCAGATGTAAATTTGGTGCTAAATGCCCCTAGTCTGCAAATTGTTTATAAAATTAATTAAGGAAAGACCTACAGCAGCATATGGGCAAACATTCCTGTAAGGGAAAAATAGGAGCAACAACAACAACCCTGTAAGGTACCCCCGGAGTGAGGCAGTCCATGCTGAACGGAGCAGGCTGTTTGTCCCTGCAGGGCCACAGTCTGTCTCGTCCCACCAGCCAGCTGCTAAAGCTGCTCAGGCTGCAAACACCTCCTCAACTCCCTCCACCAAATGCAAAATTGCCACTTTGCATCCCTGAAAAGTGTCTCCACTCATTAGATCCTGCTCAGCTCCTACCAACTCAAAAAACTGCTCCCGCTCCAAGCATGGCTTCTCACAGCTTCCCCAGAACCCACTTCCTCAGTTCAGGATTTCCTCACCTTACCTCCTTCTGCTGTCCAAAGCATGAGTTTGGATTTCTGTCTACATAAACCCATAGGGGGATTTATGACAAAGTCATCCTTGTTTCCCTTTGGGCATTCTCTATAAAAGCACCTTAAAAATCCTCTTAAGCGTGTGCTCATTCCCACGTGATATCCAATCCTTTGACTCCAAGAGATATTTTCTCCCTGGTACTGTTTAAGAGCGGGAATACCTCTGTTCCAGAGATACATACACTGAAATTTTTACCCAGTCCCCTTGTCCTTTCCTAGAAACCACCCTTCATAGAAAACATGCACCAGCACCGTGTGGAAGGTTGTTCAAGATAAACCAGAACTGCTATGCCCCAATTAAAGCAGTCCTGTTCCACACTTTGACACAGCCAATACCTTAACAAAGTGATGCCTTTATGTGACTCTTGAAAACAAGGCTTTGGTTTCTTTTATTTCCAGAGAAGGACTTGAGATTACTCCTTCAACTGCAAGAGGTTTCTCGCAACAGCAGCAACATGGAGGGAAAGAGGCAAAAGATAGTAATAGCTGGTATTTATTAATCTTCTATTCTACTCCAAAACCTGAGAACATTAAGAAACATTTGCATGGTGTCCTCCTCTTTTTTCAAGTCCAGTTCTGGTTAACAGGGAGAGAAAAATGCTGCAGTGAAGTCTGATATAGACAACGGAATGACAAATTGCTGTGTCTTCCAAGGATGGCAATGTTTCGGCTATAAAACTGAAGTGCAGACATAAAAATTCTGCCATTCAATCTGACTTCATAAAGTTTTGCCATTTCATAGCAGCAATTGTGTTTTACCTCCTCTTATTCTCATTACTACAGAGCTGATCAGAATGAGAAATGAAAGCCTCAGAACAAAACATGAACTGTAAATTACCACCCTGCTGTGTACTTGACCCTTCCAACACCATCCCTTCTGGCTCCCTGTTCCCCAAGGAGCAGGGCAGCAATTTTGGCCTCTCCCAATGCCCATGGGCTTGGTCAGTAAGAGCCCTCTGATGGCTGTTTCCCCTAGTCTCCCTTCAAGGAATTATGGTGTTTTTTCCCCACTCCCTGCCCCTTCCTGGGAACCCACAGACCCCTCCAAACAGGTGTGGGGATGCAGAGCAGAGCTGGCAGCCAGCAGCTCTGAGGCTGGGGTCAAATCCTTCCTCAGGCTATCTCTGAGTGACCACAGGCACAAAGTAAGGGCCGAACATAAAGGCACAAGACCGGAGTCAGCAGATTCACAAATTTAACCATTCTTTACATTCAACAAAGCAGTAATGTCTGTGTCATCTCTGGGTGAGCAGAAAACACAGCACTGAGAGGCTGCTCAGTGCCATAAGGAAAAAACACAGGTGTTTGCCTGATCTTTTCCTTTGAACCTCCGGCACTCGCAGATTCTGCTCGGTCCCCAGTCTGCCCCGTAACAGTCCCCCTTGTTCCAGTCTCACCACCTGAAACTTCCCTTGCTAGGTCAAACTCACTGCTTCCTATCATACCCACGAGGCACAAAGGACAATCAACTTCATCCCCCTTTTTAGCAGCCTTCTAAATATTTGAATGCTTTTCTGCCTCCCCCAGGCTGTTGTTTTGTCAATTAAACAATCCCTACTTTTGTGCAGCCACAGACACTCTGAAATTGTACTCCCTCTTCCTTTAAATCCTTTGCCCCTGAGGAACCTGCTCACTCAGCTGAGGCCTCCAGATGAATGGTTTCTGACCTCCCCATTCCAAAGTGCTGGGGTGATGCTGCTGGCTCAGCAGGCCAGTTCAAAGTTGGCTGTAAGTGCCTGGTTTTTTCCACTTAAATGATGCACTTTCTTAATGAATCTCTCGACAGTTGTCACCCAGGTTGAAGTTACAGTTGTTATTATACTTCTACAAGATAAAGAGGGTTTAGGAAGCAACCTCAAGTGTGTTCCTGCTCTATATCACATAGAAAGAGTGAACAAGGAGACATCATGCAATACGACATTCACTCAGAAGCCTCCAGCTTCCTGCAAATCAGTGAATGAGGATTTAAGTAATTCACTTAAGTTAAATTGGGGCTACCTACAAATTACTTAGAGAGTCACAAAATCCCTCCCTCTCCCATCCTTCAGTTTCTGCTTTAGCATCCCCTTCCACCGTGGTCATCTTTGAGGTGCTGGAACACAGTCTAGTTAATACAGGAAATTTGTGGAAACATTTGTCTTCTGCCTTTCATGTGTCTGTCTGAGTTAAAACCACTTCACTGTGCAAACAAGGGCCAGCATTAAATGTGGGCTCAAAAAGACAAGCCCTTGAACGAACACAGAGCCTACAGCTGAAGCAATTTTTGTCAGAGAAAGGCCATGATCCAGCCAGGCTCAGTGACTGAAAGGCAATTATGTAGTTTTAGTTATGAGGGATTAGACCCCTCCCAGTTCGGGATTTTTTAAACAAAAATCTAAATAAACACGGTGAATGTAGGTCATGAAGAATGCAAACAACACATCCATGGCACTATTGCTAACACTAATTCATATTTAAATTCTGACCCCCTGCAGAGCTGCCTAGCTTGAAAGACTTGCAGAGCTGTAGGCCTCAGCTCTTGCCGCTCCATCATTCATTTTCTCCCATTACTTCCTCCCAGACTAAGGGGAACCATGTCTGGTGTGCAGAACTTTGCCTGATCACAGCATTTAATGAATACAAACACCATTCCACGAGTCATTTCCACACAACCACGACAAGACTCACCTTAAATCATTTTCCCTGAGGAAGTGCATGTGCTAAATGTGGTTCTAACAGCAAAGTACGAGAAAGTCTCCAGTCCCCAGAGCTGCTCTTTCCCCTGTAAAAGAACAGCTGTTATAAACTCCTTTCAAGCTGTTTCAAGAGGGTTTGGGTCAGCCCATTTCTGGCCTAAGGTTGTTTTAGGTACAAGATATGGGCTGAAACTAAAGCTAGAAGTAGAAATGAGAGGTTACCACTCGGAGATCTGTCAGCTGGTTAACCTCTGGGATGATTTAATAAATCATGCCATTACTTGATATTTAAATCAGAATAAATGGATGAAGCCTCTTGCTTGTCCTGAAACAGCCATTAAACCTTTAATGAACTTCTGATTACTGATTATTGCCTGGAGGAAAAGTGAAGCAACAGATAAATAACCATGGTGAAAACCTTTGGCTCAGTGAAGAAAATGAAGAAGAATATAATTGATTACATACCCATGGCCTCAAGGAGACAACCATTTCCCACACCTTGTATTATTAGTGACCAAAATTTCACAGTGTGGTAAGTGATACATTGCTTATTATCTTTGATCTGGCTGAAAACCCACTACATTTGTAAATAAGTATTTGTAAATAAATTCATTTGCAAATAAAACACAACAGTTTTTAAATAAAGAAGCTTTCAAATAGTTTACCCATTTTCTTCTTTTCTGTGCACTCTTCTGAAGAGACAGGTATATTTAATAGGGTCTTCAATTCAGTTTGGTAGAGTAGTTTCTATTAAAAATGTAGACAACTTGAAACTAAAAAGCCTATTCTGCAGAAATGTGTCACCTGAAATGACAGTTTTAAAATGGGGGAAAATAATCACAACTTCAGTAGTTTTTAATTATTGCATAAGAATCTTTTAATGTTAGATTGAAGCAATGCATATATTTAGCACAACATCCTAGCATTTTATATACACCATGCAAACTTATGAAAAAAAGTTAATAAAACCTTACAATGCTCTTTTTAAAAAATTTGTTTCAGTTTTCATATTGGTGCAGGCAGAGGTTTTGTTAGTCGTTTTAAAATAAACAACACTGAAAGAAAACTCCGGTGAAAGGCCTGCCCCGTGCTGGATTCTGTAACTCCCTGTACAGAAGGTTTTCAGTGTGCTGCAACCCAGACAAAACATGTTTGTGTGAAATAACGTCTCACTTCACCAGAAAACATATTTGATGCCCTCCTCTCACACATTTTCAGTGTGATAAGAAAGCAGATAAGAATCAGAAGATGAAATATGAAGGCTGGAAAAACATCTCTCTTTTTCGCTCTGGCATGTTGCTGACCTGGGTCAAGAGTCCTTGCATATTTATGCAAAGAAGATGGTGCATGAATTTATGTGACACTATTTCAGTCCAGACAGAACCTCATCTGGAAAGGCTGGTGATGAAGTATTCTACCAGCACCTACCATATTAGTTATAAGAGATAATGAGGAAAATCAGCTGAAGTGGAATGGCTGGTCTCCTAGTGACCACTCATAAAGTTTTTTCCTATAATCAGATATTGCAAACTAATGTGTTGGTAAGACATAACTGTAATTCCATCTGCTTGATGCTGATTTAGAGACTCATCAAGGCTCACCATTAGAGCTGCAGTCATGGATCTCATTGAATATTTGTGGCAATTATTTAGATAAATACACGGGAGAAATGATAAACACATTTAGAAAAATACATTTGGATAAGCAGGTTACCCAGAGGAGCTGTGGCTGTCTCATCTGGGGAAGTGTCCAAGGCCAGGTTGGATGGGGGTTGGAGCAACCTGGGACAGTGAAAGGTGTCCCTGCCCGTGGCAGGGGGTGGAATAAGATAATCTTTAAGGTCCCTTCCAGCCCAAACCATTCTGGGATTCTATGTTTCAATTATTCCATTAAAATGGCCTCAAATGTTTGAATTACTGTTGGACGCCTGTAAAGGTGTTATCCTCAACCTTTTAAAGTTTTTCCTTCTAACAAATAACACCATTATGCTCACAAAAATGGCACATTCTCCCTGAAACTGACACTGTAAGCAGGATGCATTGTTCACATGCAGGGAATCTGGATAGGGGTGGGAATTAGGCAGAACAGATGTCACATTAATGTCTGGCTGATGAGGAGACAGATGAGTGACTGCAGCATGGAAGCATTAGGGAAATTGATAATGGGCTTCCCAACACCTGCTGCTGTTGTTTCATCTTGCTGGACTGGATATAGCAGTGACATAGGGAGGAAAGGTGTATTACAGTTCACAGTGCTCAGTAAAAGTCAAGAGTCATGTTCAACTATTCATACACATTCATATTCACCATGCATACAATAACCAAACCCAAGAAATCATTAAGTTTCTGGAGAAAGAAAAAAAAAAAAAAAAGGAAAGAAGAGATTGAAAAACAAATTTTAAAAAAGCCTGCAGAGCAATAAATTATTCTATTTTGCCGGAGGGAAGCTCATCCAAACCCAAATGATTTGCAGTAATGAAAAACCCAGGTGACTTTTTAAATATTTCTTTTTCCCCAGACCTAAGTGAGCAGTATCATTTCCCCTGTGGGCTTGGCCAAGAGAGGTGGCTCAGTGGCAGCCACTTGCTCCAGATGCTGCTTAAGGTGTGGGCTCAAGTTCACATCTGGATGGGAAAGAAAAATAATTGGGACATCATGAGCATTACATTGGCCACTGCTATTTGCCTGCCAGTGAAAATGGGGTTTAAAAATGAGAGGAAATGAAGTCAGGCTTGTTGAAGAATAATTTCTGGTATCTGCAACGACTCTGACAACATAAATTAAGTTCCAGTTCAAAGCCCCAGATGGGAACTGTTCCTTGAACTTGAGACAAGAGAATGAGATCTCAAAATATTAATTCTTTTCCTGGACCAGTTTTACCATTTCCCCCTCCTACTTTCACCATTCCTTTTGCTTCTTCGATACAAGACTGACTCCTGGTAAGTTAGAAACAGACCTGCAAGCAGTCTCTTGGCTGTCTTCCCTTGCCACAGAGCACATGCAGTTGTCATTAATCAAGGAGATTAAGGGTGATTAAAACATCAGGTGACATGAACTCTGTCTGTAAAGAGAAGGAGGCCAGACTGGGCTGAACAGGTGCAGGGGACACACCACACACTCAGTGTGGGTCCCACCTGTGCACACCCCAGCTTTTATCTCACGCTGCAGCAGAATGTTCAAGGCTTAATATTTCATGATGTATCAGGCAATGACAGCTACTCATCGGGTGCAGAGATGAAAGCCTTCTGCTGAGGTTCTTATCGCTGCAGATGGGCCAGTGAAAAATGTTTTCTGTGTGATGTTGCTTTAACAGGAGATGATAACCGTGTCCATCATCAGCGATGTTCTAATTGACAGGAACTTGCCTTTTTCTTCTCTCTCAACACGAGGTCATCTGTCTAGTAAAGTAATGGGAATGCTGCTGGGACGAAGCAGATTTAGAACCCTCCAGCAAAGTGGAAAAATCTCCCACAAGGGGTGGGGAGAGTTCTGCTGCTGATTTTCCCCATGACCTTGAGCAAGTCCTAGTCACCACTTTCTTTTCAGTCATCTCATCTGCCCACCTCCACCCCAACCCTTGTGTGTACAGGTGCACAAAGGTTACCCCTGCAAGCCAACTCCAAATTCTCACCCTGTCACAGGACTCCAGAAATTGCCATGATGATAGTAAGGATTTGCCTTCTTTTATGGCCATCTGAAGGCTCATGAACGAAGGCAATCACCCCTTTCTGCACATCTTCCCAATTATCTCTGTGTCTTGCATATATTTATTTGTCTTTCCAGCCTGGCAGATGTTGTGCATGAGATCTTTAACTCAATGTCACTGAAGATCTCTTTTAACAATGTTCAAGAGCTCCCCAGGCCTGCAAACACAGTGAGTTCAGCTAAGTCGTGTCTTATAAAACAAAATATCTTAGAGACCTACAGCAAAGCACATTATCCCCAGACTTCTGCCCAGTTCCCAAGGTACAAAGGCCAGGCAGGTCCTTCTGGCTGAGTGGCATGAGGCCAATGGAGAGCTTTGATTCCCTCTCTTTTATCCGTGGAAAAGCAGGTGCTTTGCTAAGAGCTGTGGTAGGTCTGTGCACCAACAGAAACTTATCCAGGCAGATGTTCAACCTATCCCAAAATAAACATTCACTTCCTAACAGAAGATATGAACTCCAGACATCTCTTCAGCTTTCTGCCTGGCTCCTGCCCTGACAGGCAAAGTGAACATTCCCAGAGACTTTGGCGTGCTTAGCATTTGGAGGAAAAACACAAAAATAGGTATTGGAAAGAGGGAAAGAAACCTTGCTCAAGGCAAAACCATAATGCTTTTCTCCTTCTTCTGGTCACTGACCACCAATAGCAGAGTTTTATCAGCATTGCCCTCTCTTTTCAGCAGCTCAGAATCTGGTAGGGAGGTGAGAGGCAAGCCGGGAACCCCTCTGCAGAACAGAGGTCCTGGAACACCCGCCTGTTTGGGTGGCCCTGTATCTTTACAAACCCTTTAAAAGGCTGCAATCCCAGTTCAAGACAGAGATCTGCAGCTGAGGTATCAGGAGCTAAGGCATCAGCAGCTAAGGCTCCAGGGAAGAGCCAGCTGAAGGAACACCTCCCCCTTCATCACTTGTCACTGGTACCTCTAAGAGGCCCTCTATTCAAAATAAAACAGCAGCACACATCCAACAGGACATTGCACATTCTGCCATTTAGTTTGGCAGAGTAGTGCCTAGCAATTTGAAATTTAACAATAAATGGTGTAACTGTGGCTTTTCACAATGGCAGATCTCCCTGCCATTCATATTCCCAAAGTGGGTTCAGTTTTATCACACGAAAATGAATAAAGAGCAGTTTATACATTTACATTTAGCCTGGTTTGCGCAAGGAAAAAGGTTCACCTAACACAGAGAAGAGATTTTTAGGCCATTGGAGACAACAGCCACATCAACATAAGCCCTGCACAAGTCCAAGGGACCAGAAAAGTAAGGGGCATGTGAAAATTAGAAGCTATGCAAAGTTAGAGTGGTTTTGATAACCACAGATACGTGAACGGAACCAACACTGATGGCAATTCAGCTACTAAATCACATTCCTGCTTAATTCACAGTCATAATAATACATATATTGAGAGAAAAACTCCACTTTCTTACAGTACAGATGGCCACCACTTTCTTCAGCCTGTCCTCTACTTTTACAAATAAACTTATTTTCCTCTTCTCCCTATCACTCACTTCACTTTCGCTGTGCTGTGGTGTGAGATTGACACAAACCCACATTAAAACTTTTATTAGCCCATCCTTACTTTCGCCAAAATTTTATTTCCAAGTCCACAGACTATTTCCCTTTAATAATCTTCGGTGAACTTAGCAAAGTAGGAAGAAGAAACATCCATGGGTCCCCACTAGTTGTGTCACACAGACAGGAATTTCTGCAGTGTGGGTTCCTGCATTCACCAGCCATGTTTTCTGTCTCCCTTTCTACACATCCAACACGACTGCCCACGGGATGGTCACCTGGATATATGGATACCTGCACATTTGGATACCGTGATTTTATCCACAGATATTGGGGCTTGTTGAGCATATTTGCCACACCAGCAAGCAGCCAGTGTTGGCCCCTCCACCAAAGGTGGGGTATCCAGGAGCAGAGGACAGTAACAGGTCAGGTGTGGACTCAGATAAATTAATGGAGTGCCCTAATGAAGAAACCCGAACCACTGACATTTTTTGTACTCTTATAGACTTTTTTTGGTGTCTTTTGTGAAGAGGGATGTATCAGTCCTTGTTAGCACGATTTTTCCCTTTCATTTTTATGCATGTTGTCATGTGTTGCCGTGGGCAGTTTTTGTATCATTTCCTACTTTATTAGTAATTTTCATTCAGTTCCATACTTGCTGTTTGGGACTGATGAATGATTCTGTCCATGTATTCTTACGGCTCTCAGGTCTCATCCCTGGTGATTTATCCCAGCCACTTCCAGGAGCACTTTGGAGAACATCTCAGCACAGTTTCACAGTTTACTGAAAGATAAACTGCCTCTAATCAAAATTATGCATTTCTCTGATGGCATCCGCTGTACAGGATACTGACTGACCTGATTTCTAAAATCATCAAGAACAGCAACAAAAGCTTGTCTCTTTCTCTTAGAAAACCCAAAACTAAAACAAAACAAAGAAACAAGAGTTTTTAAAAGCTGTAAAACTCGAGAAAGCAAAGATTTGTTCCTGGGACTGATTCCAGCATTCAGAAATTCATCTGAATTTCTGGAAAAATATTTCAAACATAGTTCCTCACCCCACAGCTCTTGTCCTATAACTCCTCACCATCCTCACCCCTCCTTGTCCCTCTGTAGGAACAGAAGCAGCCAGGGTGATCCACAACCCCTCACTGTGGGGGAAGCAAATCTCAGTATTCTTCATGCTGCTGAGAAGCTTTGGGGTTTCATTTCTAATTACCTGTATATTCCAAAGGTCTTTCAGAGTACTTGACAGAATCATAAGTGGTACATCAACTAAAACAAAAGGCACAACAAAACAAAAAAATTAAAATAAATAATAAAAAAAGACAGATTTTTCCTTTAAGAAACAAAGGGTCTTCGAAGATTTCTCAAGGTGTTTCAAAAATGATGCTTAGGTGCACTTTTTGCCTTACTCTCAGAGTGTACAATAAAAAGGAAACGTAGAATTTGTTTGTATTTTGCTGGATAGGACTCTCACAGAAACGATGAAGCCTGCACTGATCAAACCAATCTCTTGCAGTTACAGGTGTTGCAGGCAAACTAGTCCCACGGAAAACCTACTCCAGCAGCCTTGAGCCACTCAGTATTTCAGCTTGTCCCTGCCAAATTTAGGATCTCCAATCAAATACCAGGCAGTACATACAATTCTGTGCTTTTCTGGTGGTCAAAAGTTTTACTTCCCACTGGCACTTGTAGACGCAGAAAGAGCAATTGTTTAAAAAACGGATTTTGGAAGTGTACAGCTGCAGGAGCCAGAAAGTTATAAACCCTCAATCTGCAAAGTTCTGTAAGACCTACGATGATAAGGGTAACAGTGACACGGGTGGTGATGTTGGGCTTCTTTGGACATTTAGGCATTCATTTATATCGACCTGCACTGACCTGTGGGAGCGGCTTTGGTCACGGTGGGACAGGGACAAACCTGCTGGGGGGTGCTGTGACCTCCACGGGCTCCACTCCGAGATCAGCTCCACGCTGTGTTCAGTAGCAGGATTTACACTGAGCCACCAACATTTCAAAAGCACTCAAGCTCCCCTTGAGATCTGAAAAACTCTGAAAAACAAGGAAACAAATTCGAACATGTATGCTTATACACAAACACGAATTAGCAGAAAGTGTCCAAATTTGCTGTATTTAAGTGTTCTACTCTAAACATTTCCCATTTATTTTCTAACTGGAATTCACAATAGACCGAGGGGGATAATCTCCAAGTTCATTACTGTGTGTTTCTCTCTTTGAATGATTTCATTTAAGGCATAATGCCTTGAAATATGTAAGCTTTGCATTTAATCAGAACAGTATCCATTTCTACAACTCCTTTTCTAATCACTGCCACAATTATAGATCAGCAAACTCTACTCAGAAGGAGGTAGTAGCTTCTGATAATTTTCTGGTTTAAAATTTCAGACATAATGCAGAAAATTTAAAGAGAGTTTGTAGCCCTTTTAGAGGAGCAGTAACTGTCGAGAATATCACTTCTAAGGCAGTGGAGGGAACAGTTTAATTTTTATGCAGTCAAGTCTTCTTACTGAATATTCTTTTGAAGTGAGTATGTTTAGCTTGCAAAATGATTGAAAAGTTTCTTCTCATCTCCTATTTGCGGTTTTTAACAGAAAATAACTTTCAAATTTCACTTAAACTCAGAAATATTTTAAACATTTTAGCTATCAGAAGCTATTTGGTGATGATATTCCTGGGCTACCTATGACATTTTGGGGAGCAAAATTATGCATTTTTTCAGAGGAGTCCAAGGAGATCCCACTAATTCCTCTCTAGCACCTTGAAAAAAACATGTACTTGTCAGGGACTAAAGTATGATCTTACTCTGGAATTCTGCAGTTAGCATATTATTAGTGAAGATTTGATTAAATAGGAAGGGAAAACAGAGCTGCAGGTATCATCCCCATGTTTTGATGTGACTGAATGTGTTCAAGTGTCAGGAAAAAAACCCTACAACATAAAAGCAATGTTTGTATTATCGTTATAATAAATGGAAAAATGTATAAAAGCAACAAATGTATTGATCAGGAAGATGTATTCAACAGGCCCTTGTATTTAACAGCAGGCCGTTTCATGTCTTTTATTCAGAACATCTTAATGTTCCACCAGCAGATCTGGAACATACATTAAGGTATCCAAATTTTAGGTTACTAAAGGATGCCATCGATGACAAAAGAATGAACAATTAACTTGTGTGCAGCAGGTCTCCACCCATATGAGGCCTGTTAGTTGCTTAGAGAATCCATTACTTTGCACACCACCATCGAGTGAGATCTTTCTCTAAGTCCGTACAAATTGCAAATAAAATAATCAGACTTTTTGTGTGAACAGCACTCGACCCTGCTGGTCTCGATTCCTCCAAAATCTACAAATGGAATTTCCAATCAGAAAAAAGAAAAGCTGACAATCAAAACTTTGACAGTACCACCATTCTGCTAATTCTTCAGGTTTTTATCATCTAATTTCCATTACCCAAATTTGCACAGTCCATTGCTAATGTCATTCTGGTTAATTGCCACGCTGGGGAGATCTTGAATAATTTGAATTCCTCATAACTGCAGCTGTAACTTGTCATTGCACTTAAGTATCTAAAATCCCAAACCAGTCAAACATATTAGAGGTATCAGGAGTTGCAAACCCGGACCAATTCCCTTATGTGAAGTGTCGTGCTGAAACATGGCTTTCCCAGCTACNTGTAATTATCCCCTCCTGCTCTGCTCCCTGAGCTCCTTAATTCATCAGGAATTCAGCACGGGAAAGCAGGGCATAAAGCAAAGGTGTACTGAACAAAACTCTCTGATTTTTAAGAGCTAAGCCTAGACACTGAAGCACAAGGACATAACTGACAAGCTGGTTAGTGTTTTAAAGACCCAGAGAGGAAAGAGGTTTCTTAGTCG
The DNA here is from genome assembly GCA_013398855.1 of Mohoua ochrocephala. Lineage (NCBI taxonomy): Eukaryota > Metazoa > Chordata > Aves > Passeriformes > Acanthizidae > Mohoua > Mohoua ochrocephala. Next base: position 84,285 of record VZTA01028922.1, read on the forward strand.
TGACCTAAGTGACACTAAAAGAAAAGATTCCCTCTAAATCCTGTTATCCATGGAAGAATGAGAAGTGTGTGACAGAGAGTTGTACTATACACAAAGGGAGGAATATGCAACTAGAGCCCCATTGCAGTATTTGATGAACTCCTCCAAAGCAGTGAAGCTTCTGCGCTATTTGTAGGGGGGTCAAGAGGAAGAAAAGGCAGAAAAAAATTCTGCCCTGCCTTGACTTCTCATCTAAGACTTCCACAATGCAAGTCTCATGCTCAAATTATACCCTGCTTCTCTAAAAGAGAGTCTGAAAAACAAGTCAGGCATGCCAGTGATTTTGAGTGCTTCTTCAATGTGCTGCTTCTAAAATCAAAAGCACTTCAATGGTTTCCTCTTTTTCTTTCAAAGCACTGGTCTGGGGACAAGAAAGACTGACTTACCAGCACGTTCCTTGAGCAGCACTGTATTTTTTCACGCTCAGCTATTTCACCAGCCTTTGTTTTATGAGTCTTACATCTCTTTTAGTGGAAGAGGCAAGAAGAGATAATTATTTATATCTTACCATTTGTGGCTTCACCTTAGCAAATGGGCCTTGGGAAAAAGGCAGAAGTGATGCGCTGCAATGAACGCCAGTCATGATTTCAGCTTTGTAACATTTGCTTAATATTTTCTATCAACAGAAAAGTTGTGCTTTTGGGATGCAACTGTCCAAAATCAGCTCAAGGCACACTAATGTGTACATGACACCCAAAATTTGCCAGAATCATGCTGATTCTTGGTTATTTTGGGATCAAGAGACCAATGACTAAACTGTCACATAATTCCACAAAATACCCCTCGCTGGAAATTTTTGAATTTGTGACTGAAGGAACGTTGGAGCCTGAGTAGAGAGAGACAGCACAAAGCACAGTGCAAATGTTTAGACTGAAATTATTCCTGTCTGGACTGACCTGTTTAAGCACGCACTTACAGTGCTGCTTCACTTTACATCACATCATCCTGTGTTTTTCATCACAAAAATTTTACTGCAAGGCATGTATCAAGTTAGAAACCTTGAAAAATCACTCCTACTTTAAATTCATCTCTCTTCTACCAGGATGCAAGCAAGAAAGGTGACTATTTAATGGCCTACGACATCTTCTTGTGGCATTTCTGGCTCACTTACCTGGCTACACTCTTCTTTAATGAAGACATAAACGAGAGACTGCAGCATTTAGTAGAAAAGCTGAAGTCCAAGAGGTCCTGTTTTAATTTGTGCATTACTATCTATTATGCTCACAGTGAACAGGTGATAAGAACAGGTGTTTCTGTTATGATCATCACTGGCATAAAGCCAAGCTATGGAAGGAGGAACTCCGTTCTACAAAGGAGTGATGTTTAAGTGCGTCAAATATTCCTCTCATGTATCTGAGCATCTCCTGTAATTAATACATTTATGCTAAGAGTGTTAATGAGATACAGATAGTTCATCCCCAGATGAGTGGTGCCCAAGACAGCTAACGGTTTCTTGAAGGTCAAATGTGTTAGTGGTGATAGAGTACAAAATCCTCACACCCTCAACGTCCCAAGATCACATCTTAACCACGGCTGTGCTGGGACAGAGGGAGAAAATCACCAAAGACATGTCCTGGTCTTTCCTCCAGGGAAACCAATACTTTCCCACCAAAGAACCACCAACTTAAGGGATGTCATACAAAATCAACCTCAAGCCACTTAAATTACATCAGGTTCTGTTTGTTTGTTTGTTGTTTGCAGTTAATAGTACTTGGCAGTGACATTCTGCTTTTCTTGTTTTAACCTTTTTTGGGTTTATGGACTGCTTGCTAATACTCTTACCCATATGTGCTGTACATGAAGGTGATAGGGCAAAACTGGCACCTCTGTGACCATTTGCTGTTCCTGGCAATGAGGGAATGAGGGCTCCTGTAACGAAGGTATCTCAGCGCTGCTCTTTTGGCCACCGAACCCCACTGATGCTCCCTTACACTGCAGGAATTTTGAGCCTTCAGCCCAAGGAATATGCTTCATTTTTTGTTGTCACTGAATATTCTGCTTAGAGAGAATATTTCAGGGAATGTTTTATTTGCTGTATCTCAGACAGCAGGGAGATCAGGCACCAAATTTAGAGAAACTAACTCTGTAACCTTGGATCCAGGCGTTATTCTTCTCCATCCTCAGCAAATGCAGCAGCTGAGACTCCAGCACTCCAAGGGAGAGTCTCTGCCAAACAGAAAGCTAGTAGCTTATGACTGAGCTGTGGATTTGGAGAAACCTCCCTCACCGAGAGTCCTTCGTCCAACAACAAGATATTTATCTTCATGTCCTGAGCAGTGTGGCAAACAGCCTCTTGTGCAGCATTGTCATCCAGGAGTACCAGTGTTTGACTTAGCGATGCGGTGGAGAACCCCTTCCACAGGTCAGAATGCCAAAGAGGAGGGATCACGCCTCCCACACCTCAACAGCTGACACCCAAGTAGTCCTTAAATCCTGAAAACAAACACCAGACTTCTACAGATTCGTGCACTGAGAGGCTAAATTAACTCAATGGGTTCACTGTACACTGCATGAAATAAAGCACACGTTTAATTCCTCTGGCTTCGGTGCTATTTTAATATTCTTGTTCAGTTGCCAATGGACCTGAATTATGGCTGCATTACAGAACAGATGCTAGAATGTCCCCTCAGAGCATAATGAGCCACAGGTCAAGTGACAGGCACATTTTCCTAAGCATCCCAGTCTGACTGGCATTGCCATTGAGGCTAGGAGATAGCTCAAATATCTTTCCCCCTTTACAAGGCAGATCAGTGCATTAGTGTGAATAAATGTCAGCCAAAGGCAATAAACTCTTTCCTCAGCTTGGAGGAATATCAACCACATTGTAAGATTCAGTGTTAAGGAAAGCTATATTTATTTATGTCTTGATCGGGTAGTCGTCAAATACACTGAATGAGTCCCTCTAAGAAATCACTAAAACTAGAGAAATTAAAACAATCATGGGTCACGCTACGGTACTAAAAGATAATATTACTGGTTTAAGGAAGTATCTCCTTGACACCACCTATAATCAAAACGAAATTGTATGTTTACCTTGCAAACAAAGACAAAAAAATAGCTTACCAAATTATACTAAGACTTAAACAGAGATTGTATAAGCATTTGTCTTCAGTATGTCAAAATACATTCTGAGGAATCTGAGTTTTGTTGCCTTTTCCTGGTCTTGAAATGGAGAGCCAAACACGGTTAAAGGGAAAAGGGGTTTTTACCTCGGTATTTATTCAGGATCCTTGGTGCACCACACCGTCCGAGTGGAGTGCGCCGAAGTGCCCCCGGAATGCGCACCCCGGGATGCCCCCACCGGAACGTGCACACCCAATAGATCGTGTGTACAACTTAAAGGTCTTGCAAATTAGCACATCCATCAAAGACTCCCCAAAGAGAGACCTGAATGAATCCCCCATTCTGAGGAGTCTCCCCCCTGGATGGGCCTATCTTAGTTTACAGGATGTGTTCTAGAGAGGACCTTGGTGTCTGGGGCTTTCTGTCCCTTAGACGCGAGGCTTCCAGGATGTTTGGTCTTCTGGCTTAACAGGACACGGGGTATCAGGCTTAGGGAATTACAAGTATGTGGGTTAAAAGCACTAAGGATATATAAAACGCTATATAAAGGGGCATATAAAGGGGTATATAAAAAGGAAAAAAATCATCCTGGCATCAGTTTCAGTTTTCTGATCCTAAATAATTAGCCAGAAAGACTCTTTTTTAAGAAATGAAAACAAATGTGAGAATTTAACCCTGCATTGATTTCAACTCCAAGTAAGACTGCTGTGCTATTACACAGAACATGCAGAAAGTTGCACCATAAGTGGCTTTAAAAGATCCAACTTCCAGAGGGAAGAGCAATTTGAGCAGTTTATGTGACCAGTTACAGAATTCGATCACGCAGAAATTATACTCATTTAGACTCCAAAAGCATATTTTTGCTGTAATCAGCTATTGCGGTTCCTTGAGAGTCTTTTATCACACAATCTGTGTTTCTTTAATCTTGCTTTATGTCCCTGGCTCACATGTCTTTAGCAGTTTTACTTAACAGCAACAGAACTGGTTTATTCACAGGGAAGAAAGTCATCATACTCCCAAACCAACCACCAGCTTAACTATCAAAATTATAGTTACAGCTGGGTACCATGACACCATTTTTGTGCACACCCATGTGTTTTTACCAGGCCACCAAGCATTAGTAGCTCGCTGCCATGATCATTTACTTTCCCAAGACTGCAGATGACTGCAGAGACAGCCAGGTTTCCTCCAGAGGGCTGCTGGACCGACCATCTGCTGCTGTGATCAGAAAGGATTGCAAACCAGCTCCCCTATGGGAGTCCAGCACGGAAAGTCAGATGCCACCACTCAGAACCGTTCCAAGGGTATGGTCAATGGATTACCATCACCAGCTGGGAATGTAGGAGCAGCGAGGTATTTCACCAGATATTATCAGAGTCAGAGGAAGGGGCATGTCACCCCACAGGAAGATCTGATGTGACCCAGAGCAAAACTCAACCCTAAGTCAAGCAGCAATTTTCTATTACAAGGTTTTTTTCCCCTTCCCAGAAGCATTTTGTTGATGCTCTCTGCTGGCAGAGAGTGACTCTGGGCTAGACAGTGCTTTATTTTGTAGGAACCAAAACTCCTAAGCCTAAAACCCTCAGATGTGGAAAAGAGTGCAACTCAATGAAGAATTTTATCCTCTATTCTCAAGCAGACTATTCTGAATTTTGAATTAATTTCTTTGCCCATGCTGTGCTCAGCTCAACTCTAATGAAAGTTTAAAAAAAAATAAATAAAAGAAGGGTATTTTGGCCGACTCCTGTCACCTATGGTGGTAAAAAAAGCAGATGTGCCACCAGGAGTTGACACTCTCTCTACTGTTGAAGTCATTGCATAGGATGTGTAGGACATATCACAGTAACGGGAGCTGGAAAGGATTTTAACCAGCATGTGTTTTCATCTCATAGCTACCTTTTCCTGTAACCAGCAGAGCAGATGTGTTTTTTGCTTACAGATGAACATTAATCCTTTAACAAAAAGAATGATCTCATGCAAGGTGGAGGCTTTCTGAGAGAGTAAAATCTACTTATGCCCTGTAACCAGGCCAAGCATCTCCAGTCCCACCACCACAGGAGGAGATTTCTGCATCTGTTCTCACTTCATTTTCTTAGGCTTGCCTGATGTCAGCAGGTACAATAGGAGTTGCAGACACTACCAGTAAGCACTTACAGTGAAATATTCAGTGCCATGCTGCTCCAAAGCTGGTAACAGTGCCAGGCATTCTAACAAGCATCTAATTTCCCCTGAGCTCCCACAAAAGCAGCAGCATGTTTCCAATCAACACCAGAAAACATCAAAACTTAAGTGACACATGGCAATAAAGGATGAATGTTTCATTTTATTTTGTATCAGTGAGCATGAGCACATATGATGGGATTGAGAGAGAAAATTCCTCACATCGTTCTGTACTCATACGCAATTTAGGCAAATTTTTATCATCCCCAAATGAGCATAACTAAGAATACGATGCAAAGATCCCCAAAAGGAGGAGAAAAGGTAGGTTTATCCCCAAGTATCCCTAAAATACCATTACTTGTACTGAAATTTTATGTTAAAATTTTGCCAGAAAGTGTTCAGAACTCCCAGGACACTCACAACTGTTTCTTTCTCCTGTTGACTGCAGTGAGTGTAGGGCTCTTGGCTGCCCACAGGCTTAACCTTCAGCTCTTGAGGTTTTACAGTATAACTAAGAGCAGGTTTTGGGTTTTGATCGCTCTTACATGTGAGTATCATAATCTGCAGAAAGGTGTTTTCCAGAAACAAATTCTGGCATGGAAAAACTTCATTTCAACATGATGCTTCAGACGTCTTGTCATGGGCTCTGTTGCAGTGTCTCGTAAATAACAGTCTGTGACGGGAACTAAACTGCAGTGTTTTGACTGACACATGTCACATACTTTCTATGTAAACACCCTTTTCCAGCGATTTTCAAGGATTGTGATTGTATCCTGAAATGTAAGAGGTATTCTTCTTCCTGTCCCTGTTGAGACACTTCCTTGACACTCAGTGCTATTGTGTCCTCCCAACACCAGAGTAAAAAGTAGAAAAATTTCTTCACCGAAAGGATTTTCAAGCCCTGGCACAGGCTGGACAGGTAGACAGGTAGAGTCACCATCCCTGAAGGGATTTTAAAGATGTGTAAATGTGGCACTTGGGAATGTGTTTTGGTGATGGGCTTGGCACTGTTGGGCTAGTGCTTGGGCTTGACGATCTTAGAGGTCTTTGCCAATCTGATTCTGTTCCAACCTGGTTCTATGGTTCAAAATTCTCTACAAACTGAATTTTCAAATTTGTGAAGAATCATGTAGGAAAGGAAAGCTGAAAAGGAGTAGCCTCACCTGAGGGAGATGTAAATCTGACAGACACAAGTCGAAGAACCAAGGGCTACAGGGCTCAGTAAATAATATCTTACTGGGAATGCAAATTTCCCAAGACAAATGCATCCCATCCTGCTCGTAAACAACAGGTGGCTGGACAGGACAACCCAGGGTCTGGCAGTCAAGATCCTCCTCTCCAAGGAGGCTCAGACAAGTCCCTGACAAGGAGACAAATGGTTGGGTATTTTTTAATTTTTTTCTTCCCTGAGGAGCCAGAACCCTCTATGGATCCTTAAAAGTTCCTGCCCTTAAGACTGAGAATGATCCAGGACAGGCCAGGTGACAGTTTCAGTGCTGCCCTTGGCACTGAGCGGGGTCGGTGCAGAGAAGGAGCTGAGGCAATGTTCAGACCAACCACGCCGCAGCTGCAGAACCTGAGATAACAGGCTCGTTCTCCAAAGCAGCAGGAGCTCTAATTTGGAATTTTCAGCTCATACTGAGCTCAGAAAGGAGCCCCTTAGCCAGCACTGGCAGAGAGTAAGTATTTAGGGCTGAGGAAGGTGGGGTTGTTGACAGCTTTCTGTGATGTCCCCAGGGCTTTCTCCTGAGAAGATATGCCAAAGATGGTAATGCAGAGGTAGAAAAACTCTCCCGTCGCTTTAAGCACTCCCTTCCCCACAAGCCAGGCTTCCATTTGTCACTCACTCGGTCACTTCCCTCAAGCTGTCCTACAACAACCCAGGGAGGCAGAGAGGACCCTTCTGGGAACCTGGCTGCACTGATTTACAGCTCCCTGGCCACTGGAGCTGAGCGGATTTGGGAGCACAGTGAGAAAAGATAGATCTACCCTTGCTCAGTGGCCTCACTACCTCACAGGAAACCTTGGCAAGGTGTCAGGAGTGGGGATGAGACACAGGGCCAAGGACATGTGATGCAGGTGGCCAAGGTAGAGCAACATGCAAATGTAGAAACTGAAAAAGGGAATTGGTATTTTCATTTTCTCCTGATGCCATGTGCCTGCAGGGGTGGGCATCTCATTGTGACATCACTGACTTGCGGATGGTGACATCACTGAGTGGCAGATTGTGACATCTCCAGGGGAATTATTGTGACATCTCACTGCTTATATCTGGATGTCAGCAGAGCCTGGGCCAGTCTGGCCTGAGACAAAAATGGCCACTGAGAGAGATGGCAACTGCCCCATCTGCCAGGACTCTCGGAAGGATGGGACTTCTGCTCTGCCCTGTGGCCACCGCTTCTGCCTGGGCTGCATCCTTCGGTGGGCACACAGAAATCCCTCGTGCCCACTGTGCAGGACACCGATAGAGACTGTCAGGTTTTCTGAGCAGGATGAATGGGACTATGTACAGTTGGTCATCACCTCCCCTGCAGAGTCACCAGAAGCCCGTAGCCAGGCAGGGAGAACTCCCCATCACCTGGATGAAACAGCATCCATGGCCCTGAGGTGTCCCCTTTGTCTTCTCCACAGGGAACACTGCCCTCAGCTGAACAAGGGGCTGCAGGGCCAGAGCCCGTGGGTGGCCTCCTGTCCAAGGTGTGGGCAGGACTATTCCACCAACAGCAGCGTCTCCTGGACCCCGTGCGGCCCTGGCTGCACCAGAAGCTGGAGCGAATACACCGGGGCCAGTGGTGGCTGGTTGAGGCCACAGAGAGCTGCGTCCTGCGCTACCTCTGCATCTGTGGTCTGGATGCAGAGGGCTTGGCCCAGAGGCTGCTGGTCTTCCTTGATGGGCACACAGCACCACTCGTCCATGGCCTCACCGAGGTTGATAGAGCCCGGTGCAGCAAGGAGGCCCAGAGGCTTCTGCATCCCCACACTGCAGGGGAGGAGGACAACAGCCAAGCAGAGCGCACCAGCAGATCCAAGTCCAGCAGTTTCAGCTCCAGCAGCTCCAGCAGCTCCCAGGAGAGCACTCCCACCAGTGGCTCCAATGTGGAGGAAGAAGCTGATACCTCAGAGGTCACTCACCATGGGGGTCCCAGCCACCCCCAACCTGTGCCCAACCCTGCAAAGTGGGACCATCTCCAGAAGGAGCCAGAGCAGCCAGAGCAGCCAGCTGTGGCCAGTCCCTCTGCCCAGGGCAGCAGCTGCAGCTCCTCTGCTCCAAGTCAGGGCAGGGGCTGCCTGCCTGGTGTGGCCCAGTGTGCCCAAAAGAGGAAGGCCCCCAGGCCTCTGGATTCTCCCCAGCCCAGCAAGAGGCCATGATGGGACTGACTTGACCCCTGCAGCCCTAAGGGAACCTTGTCATCATTTCAGATTAAATGATGAAACTTCATCTCTCTCTTCATTTCCCAGTTCCCATCCAAGGCCAATGCAGTCCGTGATGCCTTTGGGAAGTGACTTCACCTTTCCAGGTCTGGCTTCCAGAAGGTGTTTGTGAGGTCAGTCTCACAGAGCCAGGGTTCTGAATAAATCTATAGATGCCAGAGTCCCTCGGTAACTGAGAAAGCTGACATCCTTAAATGCGAGCAAGGTTGCAAATCTTGCTTCATGTATGATTTGGCCTGTGAAAGGAAAGTCTTGAATCAAGAACCAAAAAAACTATGGAGAAATAGGATTCCATTAAAGTTCTTAGTTCTTGCAATTTTATGAGCTAATTCGAAATAGATTGTTCAAGTCTGTAAGGACCTAAACCAGAAGCCAGTAGTTGCTAGGCAGCAGTGCCTTTGCTCCACAAAAACTCTGCTGTGAATGTGAGGTCAAGGGTAAAGAGTCTTATGATGGTTGACTCATTTGTTCTGCTCCAATCAGCACAAAAGGTGTTCTTCAATGATCTCCAGGGCCAGGAGGCCAATATCTGACAGACAAGATGAAATGAAAGATTTAATAAAAATGGTGACCAGAAGTTTACTATTATTTTTGACCCTAGAAGTTACTTAAAGTTGCAATGGCAACCCAATTTACCTCACACAGAACAGTGCACGCTACACACAACTGGGAAGAATCCACTTGAAATAATATATTATCTACTGTATTAGTCACGAGCGACAATGCGCCCCATCCCCACAGCAGCAGTGCAGTTGTTAAAATAAAGTAACCTTTTAATCTCTAATGCTGTGGCTGACCATTTTGTTATATTACACAGTGATTTTTGCACGGCAAGTTGTGCGCTCAGGTGGAATAATGGACAAGGATGAGTAGTTTTTTAATCTTTCTTCTCTCCTCGTCTCAGAGTCTTTGTGCACATTTCCTCCCACCCTCTTTCTCTCCTTTGTCATGCACAGGTGTGTTTCCAGGTCCTGGAAGCCTTGATTTTAATGTCTGACTTTGCAGATACTAGTTGCTTATTTTTGTTGTCCCTGACAGGCACAGGATACCACAACAGAAGATGGAAAAAAGTCGTGGTGAAAAGCTTAGAGTCAAAGCAGCTCGTGCATGCATAAAGGGAACCGCACATACATGAAGGAAGACTTCAATTTTATCTTGAAACCAGGGGGAACTATGATTCGAAATGTGACTTTTGACCTGGATGTCTCTGGAGTCAGACTCCGGGACACCTGATATTAATTTTGAGGAATTCATTCACAGCATGAATCTACCCTAGAACTGTTGATCCTAGAAGTGCATAGTGCCTTGGAGCAGTGTTTCAGGGGTCGAGATCCCCAGACTCCCAGACTCCCAGCCTCCCCATCTGCCAGCCTCCGATGACCTCAAGTTACAGGCTCCAGTTTCTTTGCTCTTTGTTTTTGAAAATCTCATGAGCTTCAGTTCTTGCTGGAACTGTCTTTTGGTTTCAAAAGGCAGGCCATGGAAAAAATCAGTGGCCTGCAGTACTGACCAGCATCATGGCTTGAACAGCACATGTCTTCTCAAAGACATTTTCACCTATTTTCAGTTCTTTTCCTCAGCAAAGTTTAATTCTTAAGACACCTTCTATATATATGGAGGTTTCACACAATTTTTAAAACAACTCTGCTGATTTTCTTCTTTAAATAAGCTGGGTTTTTAATGGCTGGGTTTTTTTCTTCTCCCAGCAGCCTTGTCCCCGCCGGGCTGGAATCTGCCGGGGCCGCCGCCTCCCCCGCCGGGATCGCCGGCCCGGTGCCAGGGGAAGGGCTGGCCCCACCGGGCCCCATTCTGAGACGGAGCTCGGAGGTCCCTAGATGCCGCATCGCGAGGATCTCAGCTGCGGGGCAGCCCACAGGTGTTTCTTTGCCTACCTGCGGCTCCTAGGATTGTTCCCCAGGGATCTGGCCCCCTGCGGGCACGCAGGAAGGGAGAACTCAAACTCCCGCGCCTGAAACCGTCAGATATGCGCATCGCAGAGGCGTTACCAGCTTCCTCATTGGTTTAACAACCTGTCCATCTAACCAAGTTTTAAACCCATAACAGCATCCCAAATGCAATTGTTTTCTGCAAGACCCACGATAGCTAGAAGAGAACTTTTCCTTTTGTGAGAAAGAGTTCCCAAAGATAAGAAAAACTAAACAAAAGGAAAACATAAAAAGCAAAAATCTCTGTGTTGTAGAAGTTTAAGAAATGACTGATAAAGAATTATAATAGAAGCCTTTAGACGAACCTTGTAACACTAAAGCTGGGAGCTCTCTGAGAGCCAGTGTCAGGGTCCCACCATCTGTCAAACTGTAGGCAGCTTGCAAACCAGTTAGATAAATGGCTTCCATCCTTGAAACATTTAAAGAAAACCAAGCAATCCCTTTACCCTAAAGGAACTTTTGGCAGAAATTAGCAAACATAATTAATCTAGCTGTATGCAGGATGTATGATTTGGGCTACATCAGACAGACCATTAAATGTGTTCCAGAGCACATGGGCTCTTAGCCACAAATCACCTGAGCCTGTGAAGGAAGATGTGGTGAACACTGGCCTAAGTGAGAAGCAGCAACAAGAGCATCTTTGTGATGACAGTTCTTGAGGTATAGTCTAAATTTAAAGACATTTCTTTTCCATGTCCATTTTGGTCCATTCCTCTTGGATTTTGGCTCAGATTTCACTGACTATTCCCCAGGCTCAATGCCAGCATCCAGAGATAACTCTTCTACAGCCTTCTCCTTAAAAACTTGAACCAAGCACCACTCCTTGTCATCATGGCAACTCCCATCTGTCTTCTCTCTTCAGCCATTTGGCCTCAGGATCTCTGCAACAATCCCATCAAGCTCTGCAGAGAAGAGAGCAACAGGGTATTCATCCCCAAAGTTCTCTGTCACTCACCGGACCAGCTTACTCTGAGTGACCAGTGAACCTCTAAAATGGAGGGAGGTGCAGCAGGGACAGACAAGGGACATATGCTCATGAAGCTCGGGGAATATTTCGATGTGTGATCCTCTTCCTAACGTCTGGAAAAAAGGATGCACTTGTGTTTCTAAGCATCACAGAGGCACAGGAGACAAATTTCGTATTTTGTTGGAAATTAAGTGAAAGGAAGTGGAAGACCACATGGAAAGTTTTCACCAAAAAATTAACTACTTTCCCCCTCTGCAAACCTTAAATCTTTCTCTGCAAAGTCTCCCCAAAGCACACTCTCTGTTCCTTTTGACTGTTTGCTTTCAAGAATTGCCCCGGAAGGATGACACTGCCCATCATCTTTTAGCTGCTCAGATCATGTCTGTGTTGTGCCTTGCCCATGAGTTCCTTGCCTTACTGTAACATTCCCAAGGAAACCTGTGGATTTTGGAGGTGATGATGTTAATCCAACCTATAAATAATAGAGCCGTGCAAAGAACACACTGGACCATAATATTTGCACGTTATTTGGTCCAAATGACCTTGCTCTGATTTCTAGAGGGTCATTTTGTAATTTAATGGTTCAGCTGAATTCCTTGTCCTGAAAGATTAAGTTTCTCATCATCTCATCCAATAAAGACGGAGCCATTCCAGACCTTCTCAAGATGAAACCAGCCATGAGAATACTGCACATGTATGTGGATTTTCCTGTCTAATCCTACAGAAAAATTATCCTACTGAAAAGCAGTTGCTGTAATTGAACTTAAAGGGTGCTTTTCTGGTAAAATTCATTCCAAAGTATAAGTTTAATAAAATTATATATAAAGCAGGACATGAAGATTGACAAAGAGTCTTTACAATGCTATTCTACATATTTTGTATTGATGACAGAAATTCTTGTGGTCTTTTTTTTTTTCCAGTCCCACAATTACAAAGAACGTTATAAATCCAATTGCAATTGAATATTTTCAGCACCTGCAAAAACATTAAGCAAAATAGCAGAAACAGTTACATTTGAGCTGCATTTCCAAAGCCAGGGTTTTACTTTAATGCTTAAGGTCAGAGAAGGGAGAAGGAGAGGATAAGTTTGTTGAACATAAAGCCATAATGGAACTGTCTGCAAATTCATTCTGTTCCTCCCCCAGATGGATATTCTCATATTTGAAACATCATTGAAAATTGAGGCCAAATTTCAAGTGACTTTATTTCAATCAGCTGTGTTAAACCATTAGAAAGAGCACTATTGGTCTGGCTTACGAAGTATCTGAATGAATGATAAGCAGAAAATCTGCACATTTAAAATTATACTTTCTCGAATAAGTCAGATTTTCCAGAGGATTCAAAAAGCTGGCTTAGCTTTGGTTTGTTGAGGGGAGGTTTCTGTGTCTAAAAGAAGCCAAAAGACCTCACACCTTTGCTTAGTTTGCTCAAGGCAAACAGGTTCTGAGGGGTCACTTGGCTGCTACTGAGAACACAGATCCTGGATTCTGAGGATTTCCAAAAAGTGCTTGCTTTATTTTCAGAATCATGAGAGAAGACATGTCATCAAAGAAAAAATGAAATCAATTGAATTCAGACATTGCTTTGCCCTCCATTCAGCCACAAAATTACACTCTACCCTTCTCATTAGTACAAACACAGAAGCACTGACAGCCTTGGTCTGGAGAAAAAGGAAAACTGTCACTACCAGTCACCTCATCATGGTAAGAGCAGTCAGGGTTGGCAGAGCTGCTCTGCATTTCAGTCTCCAGCCATCACGCTGACTTATTGTATTCACACTAAGTGAAAAATGCAAAATAAACCCAGTGTTTACCTCCAAATGAGATACTGTGAATTTAAATCTGCTCACTTGTTTGTCATCCAGGCATGTCTGCCAAAAGGGAATGTAACGTGAATCCCACAGAAGACTCCTTTTCACCCTAATAGCACGGTTACTTTATTGGTCATTTAAAATAAGTGATATATTTTAAATATCTGTGCTTCTGAGCTCTGAGGATTTATATCTACACTTCCTAGATAAATCCGACTGCCATTTTACATTTGTAATTCTGTCCTCAGGAAGCAAGATCGTGTAAAGCAAAGAGGTGAAAAATGCAACTTAAAGGTAAAGCTCCAAAAGATGCTGTCTGTTTGATTTGCACGGCATTAATTTGTAATTTAGTTTAAAATTATTTAAATTAATTTGGAATTTAATGTGAAAGAAAAATTTGCACATTTCACAACACACCTTTGTGATGGAAAACGGTCTCTTCAGGCTGCATTGATTATGTAATAGATGATGTTAGGTGACACTAGAGTGATGCCAGGATGATTTTTTTTGCTTTTTATATACCCCTTTTATATAGCCTTTTATATAGCTTTCTATATATCCTTAGTACCTTTAGCTCACATACTTGTAATTCCTTAAGTCTGATACCCCATGTCCTGTTAAGCCAGAAGACCAAACACCCTGGAAGCCTCGCTTCTAAGGGTCAGACAGCCCCAGACACCAAGGTCCTCTCTAGAACTCGTTCTGTAAACTAAGATAGGCCCATCCAGGGGGGAGACTCCTCAGAATGGGGGATTCATTCAAGTCTCTCTTTGGGGAATCTTTGATGGATGTGCTCATTTGCAAGGCCTATAAGTTGTATACACGATCTATCGCGGGGGGTCAGTGGGGTGTTCGTCCCGGGGCGTTCCGGTGTGCACTTCGGCGCACTCCACTCGGACGGTGTGGGGCACCAAGGATCCTGAATAAATACCGAGGTAAACACCCCTTTTCCCTTTAACCGTGTTTGGCTCTCCATTTCAAGTCCAGGAAAAGGCAACAGAGCACTCATTCGAATCCCTGATATAAAAACTCTGCCTTTAAAAATGAAATAATCCAGGCGGTCCCACCACGGGTTCCAAGCCCCATCCTCACAGTGCTAACGTGAGCAGTGTGCAGGACACTCAGACAGCTCGCCCACCCCCGGAGGGTGTCTGAAGCCAAGCTCAGATCTTGGCCGGTGACTGGTTTTTTTCTGCTCTGTCTTCATGGATCATTTCCCTGCAAACTGAGAAGGACAGAAAGGCCTGCACTGCTCCCTGGTTGGCAGCAGCTGTATGACCTGGGTGACCAGGAGGCTCCAGCCACTGCGTGCTGCTGCTCAGAACAGCTTCGGGCACCATCCCAGTGACACTGAAAATGCGTTCTGGATGTCTGCACAAGGAAGAGTGATCCCACAGGGACAGGCTCCAGGGCTGTGAGCCATGCAAGGAGAACAAAAATAATAGGTGACATGGAAATCGAAGTGATGTCAAGCAGAAAAACTAGACAAAACTACATTTAAATTCGTGTTTTAACGGCACAGACTGAAAAGATGTTCTGAAAGATAACATCAGTTGTTAAATCTTTGAGGTAGGAGGTGAAAGAAAGGACAGATCATGTCAGTATCATCTGGATCACTGCTCACATGGATTTATTTTCACATTTAAATAACCCATAGTGTATTGATTTCTCTCACGTACAGATTCCAAATTGTAACAGGCTGTAAGGTGCCTGATCCTGTGCTCTTTATTGAAGAACACCATCCATCGCTCAGTCACATTTTCCTGTCCATGAATCCAGAGACAAGTATGATGCACCACACAGTGAGAAGTAAATTACATGTTAGAAAGGTCTGGAAGGGCAAAAGCTAGAGCCAGAAATGCAAGTTAATTCTGACATCTAGACTACAATCATTTCCAAAGGAAGAACACTCATTAAACTGCCACTCACAAATTAGAGGTAAAACTGAAGAAGTCTGAGGGACTCAGTTTTGGTTGGTAATTCCTGGCTTTGAAAGGGGCAAGTTCAAAATTCGGGCTGCACTGCTGTGCCTCAAACTGGGTAACCTAATCCTGAGATGTGTCCAAGTAACTACTACTTGTGAAAATTCTGCTCATCAAAGTATCTGTCCTGTCTTGGGATGCCAATGCAAGCCTATTTCCTATGCACATGCTCTCTTCAGAAGGGACACATGTTCCTCCTGGCTGGAGTGCAATCCAATGCCGTGGCAGGGATTTCTTTTCATTCTTTGAAACAAGCATTTTTTTTAATACTTTTCTTTGTAATACTCACTCCATGCATTTCAGTGCAGTTCAGTTTGCAAGTTAGTGAAGAGATTCAATCTCTTTCTGCCTTTAAAAATTTGGGGTGGCATTTTAGTAAACACACCAACCGAGCGAAAGATTCTGCTGTTGTTTGTGTTATTGCAAGTCCGGTGTAATTCCATAAAAGTGTTTTTCGTGTAAGCCAGCACTTAGCTCATGGTTGAATTTAATCAATGGTAATGACCCTACTTCATTGCAGTTTAATAATACAAAGTCTTGGGAGAGAATAAAAATTACAATATGCAGAGTATAAAGAAGTCAACGTTAACTTGCTATTTCCACGTGGGGTTTTTTCCAGCTGCCTGAGCTGCAGTTGGTGGTTGTAGCACCTTCCTCTCTGCTCCCTCATGACAGCTACCGGCAGACCAAAGAGCAGCTGAGTTGTTTTTCTTCCCTCCCCTTTGTTTGTACAGAGGCTGTTTCAAAAATTCTTTTGTCAAGATTTGGGCCAGAATACTCTTGGATCAGACAAATGACAGCAGTACTCCTAAGGAAGTTTATTGGCTTTCTGAGAACCCGAAGTTAAGGCTTGTATGGTTGCAATACAAACTATAAAGAGAGTCATTCTTTAGCAGAGAGGCCCCACAATACTAAAATGAAATTCTCCTCGCTATTACAGTCACAGTCAGAAACAGAAGTCATCAACTCTCTGGATTTTTTCTCCCAAAACCTTTTAGCAAAACACTGATCAATTCACATAAAAAATTAACAGTATCTAATATTTCAAAAATCAACAACCTAAGTAAGATTAGCAGATTTTTGATTTGGACAATTCACTCCTTTTGCAGCTGAATTAGAAGCCACAGGTTTGATTAGAACAGTGACGCTCCAGAAAAGGAGAGGTTCGGCTGTCTTGAGTATCCTTTACCAGATCACGTCAGAAATTCAGCCATCCTTCCCTGGATAACTGTGAAATTAATGTTGTATTGCACATCTTGTAGAAGATGTGTGCCCAGTGAAATGACCAAGGTGCTGTACGGCATCTGTTCTCCTGCTCGATATTCATACCTGTGACCCTCCTTGTTCTCTGGTCATCTCCACAGGTGAAATAATGAGAGCCATGGTTTGAGCTCTGCCAGCGTGCGGAAAGTCTCGCCTGATCCACAGTATGTGGGGAGAGAGGCACAAGGAGTGCCAGCTCCAGGGCTCTCTCTGAAGGGCATGTTACATGTGTGCAGACCTGTCCCGAGTCCTGCCCTGCAGGGGGATGATGACCTCTCCCCATGGCTGAGTGAGGACGAAGCAGAACTTGAGAGGAAGCCCCAGGAAGACAAGAAGTCTGCGCAGGGAGTGGCCGGGCAGAGAAAGACACAGCTCCTTGGGGCTGTGACTTGACACACAGACTGGATGTGTAATTTGCTTCTCACTGGCTAAGCTGAGCAGAGTTCACAGAAACTGAGATAGCGACCCCACCAGTACATGACATTATTGTAGACTCTTCTCACAATTATATAGGAACCTCCACTTTTCCACATACATTGACTTTGAACTACGCTTGCTAAACAAGCGTTTTATTAAAATGTCAGGTTTCAGCCCCTAAGGGTGCATTAAAAAGGCTGACACAAAAATCACTGGCTCCAAGATAATTCCCTGAAATCTGTGTCAAATGAGAGAGGGGGAGAAAGCAAGGTAGAAAATACAAACTTTTAGCCACACTTGGAGCCAGCTACATCCCCCTGCCGAGCCCTTCCAATAATTCACTTTCGTAATTCAAAAATGGTCACAAATTCTTCCCTTCTCACGAGTCAAAAACCTGTTTAACCTTCAGCAACAAAAGGGTCCTCTTATCCTGTTTACTTTATTACACAGATCTACCAGTCTGCTAAAAGTAGAGATGAAGGAGAACAGAAAATTAAGACAAAGTTAAGGCTGTGCCTGAGGTCTCTTTTTATCTACAAAGTGCCATTACACATTCACTCCCATTTTACCAGTCAAAGTGCATTAGAATTCTATATTTCACAGGAACACAGAATGGGTCAGGTTGGAAGAGACCACAATGGGTCATCTGGTCCCACCTCCCTGCTCAAGCAGGGCCATCCCAGAGCACGTGGCACAGGACTGTGTCCGGATGGGTCTGGAGTATCTCCAGTGAGGGAGACTCCACAGCCTCTCTGGGCGATCTGATCAGGGCTCAGTCACTGCACAGGGAAGAAGTTCTGCCTCCTATTCAGGGGGAACTTGCTCTGAGCCCTCCATGCAGACACTGGCAGGGATGAGGTCCCTTTTTAGAAATCTCTCCTTGAGGCTGAACTGCTCCCTCAACTTTTCCTCGTAAGAGAGATGCTCCAGTTGCTTCACCATCTTTGTTGCCCTCTGCTGGACCCGGAGTCTGCTTCATAACCTCTTGCACAAGGCATGGTTATGTTTGTGTCTCTTTGCGTTCTCACTGCAACCAAGTGCCCGGCATCTGTGTTTGATGAATTGTCCGGTGTCCCCAAAGGCACTCAGCATAGGGCTGGGTGCCGTAGCCAACCCTGTAAAGCAGCTGATCGGAGCCTGGAAGCCACTCTCCACACAGGGGCTTATGGTACAGTCTTCAGGTGCTGGTCAGGAGCAAACTGTGCAGAAATTGCTGGTGAGGGCTCAGCTTCTCCCTTCTGTTATTCCAGTTCCCCTCTTGCAGGCCCCTTCAGAGCAGAGTCGCACCGTGCCTAGGAACAGCACTTACAAAACACAAAAATTTAGAGTGGAGCTGCAACTGAATCTTCAAATTGTGGTTTGTCCACATGAAAGTGCTTTAGTGTGGTTGCTTTCTGGCAAGCAGCAAATTCTAAAATTTCTGAAAGATCTCTTTGCTCTTCCTCCATCTCTTCCCAACGGGTGAAGGTGAGTCACAGCTGCTTTTGAGTTTCTGCTGTGTGAAGGGACCACTTTTCAAAGGTCCCCTGGGGGTGGGATTTGAGCACCCTGCCGCTACAGACCACCTCCTCTCTGCTGTCTGCACTGGCTCAGCACCTGAGAGGTCCTGTTAGGCATTTCCTTCAAGAAATATTTGCTTTCACAAGCCCTCTCTTTTGACATAGTTTCATGAAACTTCCAACCACTTGCCTCATACGAATTATTCTTTATTTAAGTTATTTCTGGTAGGTCTTGGCCCACAGGTGCTGGGTCACAACTAAGACCCTGTTTTGAAAGTCCATCCAGAAACAGGTGAATTTTATTGTATTCCCTGGGCTTGCCTTCCAAGCCAATCAATCTGGAGGGGAAATAACAAAACGATAGGGGTGATGAATGGATTTGAGAACAGCCCTGTGGAGAAGGACTAGGGGATACCAGAGAAGGAAATATTGGAAATGAGCTGGCATGGTGTGCTTGCAGCCCTGAAACACCTCTGTACCCTGGGATACGTCTAAAAAGGATGCTCAGCAGCTCAGGGGAGGGAATTCTGCCCCTCTGCTCCAGTAAAACACAGGAACAGGTTGCCCATGGATGTTGTGGATGTCCCATCATTAGTAGTGTCCAGGGTCAGGTTGGATAAGGGTCTGATGAACCTGGTCTAGTGGAAAGTGTCCCTGACCGTGGCAGGAGGCTTAGAGTAGATGATCTCTAAAGGTCCCTTCCATCCCCACCCTTTCTGTCATTCCATGATTTCAGGGCACGGGGGATATTAGGGGAAAAAGAAATGAAATGTGATCATGGCAGTGAGTTAATGGGGGGATGTTCTGAGGCACAGATGTGCAAGGAACTCAAGACGAACGCAGCACCTTGGGGAAGAGTCCTCTTAAAGCATGAAATGCCTCTCCTGGAGTATCTGTGGCCTTAGTTTCCACAGAAAAGAGGGAATATCTTGGTACTCTGAAATTCCAGATGCTGCCTGCATATTTAGACCTTTAAAAGTCCAATTCCAAATGGAAAGGAATGTAAATGGCATGCTTTAAGAGGCACTTAAGCAAAGAGAAACGCCCTTCCCAACAACAACACAAAAAAAGTCCTGATGAGCAAACTTCCATCTTTTTCCATGTGGATTGTTAAGCGCCTAAGTACGGCAATGGACATCCTCCATTTGCACAGGTCTGAAGAGACATCTCTGCACCCTGAGGCAGACCCACGAGGTGGTTGCACACAGCATCCTTGACTCACACTAGCCAACCCTCAACCTAGGAGAAATTAGTTCCAAAGGGAAAAAGAACTGCTTGGGCTCAGCGATGACATTAGCCAGAGGTAAGAAGCGATGACGGCACAGCATGGCCCATGTGGTGATGGGTCCTGGGCTCTCCTGAGTTGTCACAGGGTTCCTCTGGCCCTTGTACCCCACTCTGGAGGGACAGCAACTCCAGCTCCTTCCTGCAGCTGTGGGGAGGAGCACGAAGGCATTGGCTTCCAGAAACAGAGACTTGGTGTCGCGTTCCACTATAAAAGGCGAAGCCGGGAAGGGTTCTTTTGATAGATTTTTCTGATGAAAAATCAAGCACGAATACGGCAATATTGTATCTGAGAACCATTTACTGAAATTTAAAAATAAAGAGAAACCCAAAGACAAACAAACAAAAGAAAACCAATTAAATGTTCTTATTAAAGGGCGGGG
>VZTA01028923.1:6462-28291 GCA_013398855.1 Mohoua ochrocephala
CCCATCCCCCCAGGACCGGTTCCTGGCTCCTCCCAGGCCACATTCAGCCCTTGGGAGCCATCCCCTGCTTGGGAAGGGGACAAAATTCCCGGGACAGGGGGCTCTGGCACAGACCTGCTTCGCATTCCGTGTCCTCCAGGCAGAAGCTGGCCTTGTGTCCCTCGGCCACCTTGGTGCCGTTGAGGTTCAGGAGGTCGTAGTGGGTGAACACCTCCATGCTGTGGTAGTGCCTGTGGGGCACAGCCAGGGACAGTTATCCCGAGGGAAAACCCTTTCATTACCAAATCATCGGGAATAGATTGGGAAAACCCCGGGAATAAACCCAGGAATCACTGGGAATAAACCCGGAAAACCCCGGGAATAAACTCAGGAATCACTGGGAATAAACCCAGAAAACCCCAGGAATAAACTGGGAAATCACAGGGAATAAACCCAGAAAACCCCGGGAATAAACCCAGGAATCACAGGGAATAAACCCGGAAAACCCCGGGAATAAACTGGGAAATCACAGGGAATAAACCTGGAAATTCCCTGGAATAAACCCAGAAATCACCAGGAAGGGCAATGGAGCGAGTGGAGCTGCAGGAGTGGGACAAATCCAGCTGGGAAATATTCCCTGGGGATAATCCTGGCTGGCTCCATCAGCCCCATCATTCCCAGGAATATTCCACACAGAGCTGGGTGTGCCCAGACCAGCTGCTTTTATTTATTCATTTTAAAATCAACCAATCAATAAATATTAATAAATAATTAATTATTGATAATTTATTCATTTTTTTCAGCAGCAGAATGCGAATTTATCAGCCAAAACCAACAGCTGGACCAGCTTCTCTTACCCTGCTCGGAGCTGGATTTTCACACGGGAGACATTTCCCAGTTTTAAACTGGGAAGTGCTGGTGTCAGCCCAGCCTGGGGAACATTCCGGCACTGCTGGGCACAGCAGAAATCAGGAGAGAGCCCAGAGCCCGTGTTTAGATCCCTGCTTAGCAAAGTCAGACCCAGCAGGGTTTGGGTGACGTTGGACTCGGGGGACATCGGGGTTTTTATGCCCCGCTGCTGGCTCAGCAGAGAATTAAGCTGAGCTTTGGCCCAGTTGGACTCCGTGGGATTTGCAGAGCTGGAATGAGCTGGAAATACGGGATTAAAGCCCAGCTGTGGCTCCACGTGGTCAGGGCTGGGCACACCAGTGAGGGTTATGCTGATGCAACACCTTGGATTTGAGCCCGGCCTTGGAATCGGGAGCAACTCCAGAGCGTGAGGGAACAGGGAAACAACTGGAGTGGGACCCCAAATCACTCTGTGTCACCCCCAGCTTTGGGAATGGGCATTCCAGCTTTGGGAATGGGTATCTCTGCTTTGGGAATGGGTATCTCTGCTCTGGGAGTGGGTATTCCAGCTTTGGGAATGGGTATCTCTGCTTTGGGAATGGGTATCTCTGCTCTGGGAGTGGGTATTCCAGCTTTGGGAATGGGTATCTCTGCTTTGGGAGTGGGTATTCCAGCTATGGGAATGGGCATCCCAGCTATGGGAATGGGTATTCCAGCTGTGGGAATGGGTATTCCAGCTATGGGAATGGGTATCCCAGCTCTGGGAATGGGCATCCCAGCTATGGGAATGCCTATCCCAGCTTTGGGAATGGGTATCCCAGCTTTGGGAATGGGTATTCCAGCTGTGGGAATGGGCATCCCAGTTTTGGGAATGGGTATCCCAGCTCTGGGAATGAGTATTCCAGCTTTGGGAATGCCCATCCCAGCTCTGGGAATGGGTATCTCAGCTCTGGGAATGGGTATTCCAGCTGTGGGAATGGGTATCCCAGCTTTGGGAATGGGTATTCCAGCTATGGGAATGGGTATTTCAGCTTTGGGAATGGGTATCCCAGCTTTGGGAATGCCTATCCCAGCTCTGGGAATGCCTATCCCAGCTCCAGGAATGCCTATCCCAGCTTTAGGAATGCCTATCCCAGCTCTGGGAATGCCTATCCCAGCCCTGGAGCCCTGCACTGACACCCAGCAGGGCCCATCTGCAAAGCTCAGCTCAGAGTTGAGGCCCAGACAGGGCCTAATTCACAACCAATTGCTTGAAAAAATTTTTATAAAAAGGAGAAAATTGGGCATAAATCCTTCCTTTCCCAGCTGGAAAAATCATCAAGGCTTAAACACTTCCAATCCCCAGCATCGCTCATGGATTTACAGATGGGGGAGGAGCAAGGAGGGAAGGGGAGGAAATTTCTCCTGCTTTTCCTTTCACTAAAAAAAACAATGAAAATCCACAAATTGCCATCTGCCAGAATGAAATCATTTTGCACTCCCTGTCTGCTCCGGGTCTTTCCCATTTTTATTCTACTTCCACATCCAAATCTAAGCAAACAGGAGCTCCCGGGGCACGAGGCAAAGCAGAGCCCCAAGGCCGAGGCCGGGCTGTCGATTTGAGGCGGATTTGGCTCGAATCAACAAATTTGAGGCGAGTTTGAGCTTCTCGAGGCTGACTCAGTTTCTGAGCTATGTCTGAGTCACTGCGGGGCTGTTTACACTCCGCTGTTCACAGCCTGGAAAGATTGAGGAGGGATTGAGTTCATCCCCCCTCTTCCCAAACAGGATCCACTTTGGAGCACAGATGGCTCCTGGCCTCTCCCTCACCCTTTCCCCATCCCACCTCGCTTCCAAAATTGCTCCGAGTTGCCCCTTTTTCACCTCGCTCAGCTCTTTGGGAAGGTTATAAAGGACTTTTAGATTTAAAATTCACCGCTCTGGTGTTTTCCCCAGTTTTTTAAACAGGACGGGAGCTGTGCACGGAGTTATTTCACTCCCTTTTACCTCAAGTTAGGGAAAAATCCAACCTTGTACCAGCCCTCAGCAAAGCACCTGGATGGCTTCCAGCTCCCTTTCCTCCCCTGGATTACCCAAAACTGTCTTAATTCCTTGAAAAACGATGCATTTATGAGGTGAACTTTGTCAAAAATAAACACAGAACACCTCCCGGCCGCTGACAGTTTTAGTGGGGTTGAGATGCGTGAAAAATGCAGAATTCCAGCATTTTTCGGTCCTTTTCCAGGTGACAACCAGCTCACGGTGACACCGAGCCCCACATGTGCCACCCATGGTGACACCGAACCCCATGTGTGTCCCTCACGGTGACACCGAGCCCCGCGTGTGCCACCCACGGTGACACCGAGCCCCACGTGTGCCATCCATTGGTGACACCGAGCCCTGCGTGTGCCACCAACAGTGACACCGAGCCCCGCGTGTGTCACCCATGGCGTCACCAAACCCTGCGTGTGCCACCCATGGTGACACCGAGCCATGCATGTGCCACCCACGGTGACACCGAGCCCCTCGTGTGCTATCCACGGTGACACCGAGCCCCCCGTGTGCCATCCACCGGTGACACCGAACCCCACGTGTGCTGCCCATGGTGACACTGAGCCCCGCATGTNTGCGTGTGCCACCAACAGTGACACCGAGCCCCGCGTGTGTCACCCATGGCGTCACCAAACCCTGCGTGTGCCACCCATGGTGACACCGAGCCATGCATGTGCCACCCATGGTGACACCAAACCCCGTGTGTGCCACCCCACAGAGACACTGAGCCCCACATGTGCCCCTCACAGTGACACCGAGCCCCTCATGTCCCTCCCACAGTGACACCGAGCCCCTCATGTCCCTCCCACAGTGACACCGAGACCCGCGTGTGCCACCCACAGCGACACCGAGCCCCATGTGTGCCACCCACCGGTGACACCGAACCCCTTGTGTGCCACCCACAGCGACACTGAGCCCCGCGTGTGCCACCCACAGGTGACACGAGCCCCACGTGTGCCACCCACCGGTGACAGTCGTGCCACACCCAGGCGTGGCGGCCGTTCTTGGGCCGGAAGTCGGACTGGCCGTTGTTGTGGATCTGGGAGGAGAAGCGCAGCAGGCGCCGGTAGCCCGAGGTCAGCGAGGTGTTGTGGGCAGAGCTGGCCAGGCAGTTCTCCTCCAGGGCACACTGCAGCAGGAACATGGGCCTGTCCTCCAGGTAGGACGTCTGCTCCACCAGCTCCGCGTTCAGCACCAGGTCAGGGGCGGCTGGAGCAGGGGAAAAAATGGTTGAGATGAAATGAAACCATCCCAAAAGTGTCTGCTGGATGTGGAGGATGGTCCTGCCTGAGGTTGTGCTCTGCGGGTTCATTCAGTGGGCATCAGAGAGGCATGGAATGGTTTGGTGGGATCAGCCACTTCCAGCCCCAATTCTTCCCACTGTCCTAGGTGGCTCCAAGCTGGCCTTGGACGTTTCCAGGAATGGGGCAGCCACAGCTNGTGCTGGCTCAGGTGAAAGGAGGGGGTGCTTCCAAAGCCAGCTGCACTGGAGAACTGGGAGGAAGCAGCAGGGATCTCCTCTCCAGTGAACCTTTTCTCCCATTCCACTGCTGGTCACAACAACAAAAGCCCAAAGATTAAATCATTCCAAATAACCTGTACAGGTCCAGAGGACGCAGGGTCCTCTGGGGCTTCTCCTGCCCACCACCATTCCCAGGCATCAGATACACTGGGATACATATCATGGAGTGGTTTAGGTTGGGAGGGACTTTAAATCCCATCCCATCCCATCCGATGCCATCCCATCCCATCCCACCCCACCCCCTGCCATGGGCATGGACACCTCCCACAATCCCAGCTTGCTCCAAGCTGGCCTTGGACACTTCAAGGACGGGGCAGCCGCAGCCAAAACCTCTGTGCGAGGAAGAATTTCCCACTGTTTGAGGTATCCAGGTCACCCCATTCCTGGTGCACACCCCTCGTGCCGAGGTGGAGTAAATCCTGAGTAACTCACTCTCCGAGCAGGACACGCCGGCTCCGAAGCGTCCCCCTCCCCTGGGGCAGGACACGTGGGGCCCGTCGTGCCGGCAGTGGGACAGGGACATCTCTGTCCCCGAGCACTTCACCCCGCTCATCACCACGTCGTCAGCGCTGACATCCCCGTGCCAGTACCACGTTTCCTGGGTGAAAAAAAAAGGCAGGAAAAGGCATTTCACACATTCCTCGGGGAATCCAAGGAATATTCCCCCTTGGTGGCTCTTAGGGGAATATTTATCTGCCTAAAAGGTGGATTCTCCCTCTGGGGAAGATCAGGGAAAGACCCCACATTATCCAGGAGGAGGATCTTGCCAAAGGATGCTGGAGCAGGGAACTCAGGGAAGCAGAAGGTTTGTCACCAAATCCTTAAAAAACCTTAAAGCCCATCCAGTCCCCCCCCTGCCATGCCCAGGGACACCTCCCACTGTCCCAGGGTGCTCCTGCCTGGCCTTGGACACTTCCAGGGATCCAGGGGCAGCTACAGCTCCTCTGGGAATTCCATCCCAGGACCTCACCACTGTCCTGGGGAAGGATTTCTTCCCAATATCCCATCTCACCCTGCCCTCTGGCAGGAGGAAGCCATTCCCCCTTGTCCCACCATTCCACTTCCTGACGAAATCCCCTCGCTTCTCATCACCCCCCAATTCCACAAAACTTCTGGGAACGACACAACATGAACACCCAACCCCAAACGCACCAAACCCCAAAACCTGGGAGAAGGGGAAGGGGAGAAAGAACTTTAAAAAAATCCAATCAGATCTGTCCGTGTCCGAGCTGGGAGGACGTTTCCAGGAAAAGAAACCCCCCGGTGTCCCACGGCTCCCATTGCCCCCGGGCTGTTTGGGAAGGCCGGGAGCACACAGGGCTGCCCTGTTCTGCACACTGGGGCTTTCTGTTCCCGGAGCTGGGGCGGCATAAGGGCCTTTTCTGTTCCAAATTCCAGCAGCCTCAGCTCAAGGAAAAAATTCCTTGTTCCTCACCGGGCTCTCAGGGCTGTGTCAACAGAGCCAGGCGGTCGGAAAGGCCGGCACTCAGGGACGTGGAGATGCTCAGCTCCTGGGATTTGATGGGGGGGAATCAGCTGGAGGAAGCAGTTGGAGCAGGGAATGGCTCCAGCCTCCTTCCTGCTGGGTCTTCAACCCCAGAGTGGCCCCTGGGGACCTGCAGATCCCCTCCCCTGGCCATGGAGAATGGTTGGAATCTGTCCATGAGCCCGGTGTGTCAGAGACCATGGAATGGTTTGGGTTGGAAAGGACCTTAAAGAGCATTCCCATGGGCAGGGACACCTTCCACTCTCCCACGTCGCTCCAAGCCCTGTCCAAGCCGGCCTGGGACACTCCCAGGGACTGGGGAAAAACTGAGAGGTCATTCCTGGCCAAGCACGAGCAGGGAGGGGTTGGGGCAGGAGAGGAGCAGGGAATACCAACAATTCACGGAGCCGGATCCAGCCCCGCTGCTAAGGGCTGCACTTGTTGCAAAATGCCATTTTCCAGGTGACCTGACACCAGTTTGAACCCGACCTCTGCATTTCAGGGAGGGACGAGCAGCCACCAGCCCAAGCAGGGCTCGGGGAATGTGGGGAAACCCGAGCTGTGAGAGAACAGCAGAACCACCACAGCTCCTTCTGCTCCAGAACGAGATTTAACCCTCGGGGTCTCTCCAGCTCAACCCTCGACGCTCTTTTTTGGAACAACCCTCCTCCCCACGCCGGGGGTGTGACCCCCCGGGTCAGGGGCTCCCCTGGAAGGCGTGGCTGGCGAAGCCCAGCCCCAGCTGCCGGCACACCACCATGGCCTCCACGGTGCCCCAGTTGTGGCTGCAGACCGTGCCCCACCTCAGGGTGCCGTTGCGCTCGGCCAGCACCTCCACACGGCCCTCGTAGGGGTTGCGGCCCCCGCTCAGGCGAAGCTGCGGGAAACAGAACGGATAAATCCACGGGGAGACCTCTGAGGGGAAGGGCAACGGGTGGGGAAGAAGGTTTTGTTCCTCAAAAATGTAGGGAATTTGGAATCATTGAGTGTCTCCAGCTGGAAGTGACCCAGGAGAGGAGAGTGGGAGAGGAGAGGGAGAGGGAGNAGAAGAGAAGAGAAGAGAAGAGAAGAGAAGAGAAGAGAAGAGAAGAGAAGAGAAGAGAAGAGAAGAGAAGAGAAGAGAAGAGAAGAGAAGAGAAGAGAAGAGAAGAGAAGAGAAGAGAAGAGAAGAGAAGAGAAGAGAAGAGAAGAGAAGACTCCCCCTTTAGCATAGAGCTGGAGAAATCCTGGTGAGGGATTTTCCCCCCCCCAGAGGGAATTCTGAGTGGCAAAAAGGAATTCTAACAGGACTGCATGGACACATTCCCAACCCATCCCTAGGGAAAACGACTCAAGGCACTCGGGTTGTGTCCCGTCTTTGTGTGGGATCAGGAGGGGCTCCTCGAGGGGAAGGCACTGGAAAACCATCCAGGAATGGAGCAGCACTTCGAGTCTCCTCAGGTGGTTTGGTTCTCCTCCCATTTTGGGCAGGGGATGGTCCAGCCAAGCCCAGCGGCTCAATGGGTTGGACCAGCTGCAGGAATAACATTCCCTGGGAAAGCTTCCCTTCCCTTCCTTGCTCCTTTAGACCCTTGGAAGGAGTGCTCAGAGGAATCTGTGTCTGGTTCATACAGTTCTCCCAGAATCATGGAATGGTGGGGTTGGAAAAGGTTGAAAATTGGGTTAAAAATCATCCGGTGCCACCCCCTGCCACGGGCAGGGACCTTCCACTCTCCCAGGCTGCTCCAAGCCCCATCCAACCCGGCCTTCCTCATTTTAAGGACTCTGCCACATCCAAAGAAGCTCAAAACTCAGCATAAAAAGGGAGACTCATCCTCATTTCCCCTCCTTTTTTTAGGTAAAACCTAAATCAAACACTCATGGCTTGGGCGAAACGATTCCTGCCCGATTCCTGCCCAAAATTCCCTCGCACCTGCATCCCTCAGGCTCTCACCTGGTTCTGGAAGCCCATGGCTGGCACGTTGCACCTCACGGCAGCATCTTCCTCGTGGTTGCAGCCCTGGGACTCGGTGTTGAACTTGCAGTCCGTGACCGACTTCTCAAAGCCCGTGCAGTCGATCTCGTTCAGGTGGATGGGACCCATTCCTTGGGGAAAACCAGGGATAAAAGTCCCTCTGTGTGGGGAGGGAATCCCCCCAGCGGGTTGTTAACACCGCAGTGACCTCCAGCATTCAAAACTCGGGAAAAATCCGCTGATTTTTTTTGGTAAAAAAATAAAACAAAAAGCCGCAAGATTATTGTCAATAATTTCACCGGTAAATTCTTTCCAGTATTCCCTGGGACCCCAGCACGCAGGAATCCCAGGAAAAGCCAAGTTTCCACCGTCTCATAATTCACAAACTTCAGCTGTGGGAATTCACCAATTGTGGCGTTTTGGCCGGGTCTTTTTGCCGGGATCTGCTCCCAGTCAAGGCCTGACACTGAACTGGGACATGGCTGTGAATAAAACACCCACGGGGATGGATGAGGAGCCAGGAAGGGAAATCTGGGGCAGCTCGTGGGTTCCAGCACTGAGGGAAACAGCAGCGAACAACTGCAGAGGTGCTGGGATGGAAATGGAACAATTTGGGTTCTCCCAGGATGAGTAGCAGCAGAAACTTGGAATTTCCATCAGAAAAACGTGGAAGGGAATGGTCCTCCTGCAAAGCTCAGCTCCTGCTTCCAAAACTGGTTGGAAGGAACAACAAAAGGCAGAGATGTGAATGCGTTGGGTTTAATTTCACCCACAATTAATGGGGTTTGGGCACCTTGGACACCTTGGGAACCCCTCTCACCACATCTGGACAGGGTGGGAGGACGTTCCTGGGGGAGGCTGCTGGGAAATGGGAATCTCACCCCTCTTTTTTTTGCCTCTCTCTCATTAAAATCCTGTTTGTGGTTCCCATGTGGAGCTGGCAGCACTTCCCGGTCATTGCGCAGCCACCGAAGGGCTGAGAGGGAGGAGAGCCTTGACCAGAACTGGGAGAGGATGTCCCAGGAATGCAGGAGGGATCCAGGCCGGCATTCCCAGCTGAAAGCAGCCTGGCAAAGTCATTCCAGTGGGATCACAAGGATGACAAGGATGACAAGGATGACAAAGATGACAAAGGACGAGGGCACGGCCTCGCCGAGCCACAGAACCCTGGCAGGGCTGCTCTTCTTGGGGAAATTATGGCACACGGGGGCACTGAAATGGAGCCAAAATGGGATGAAATGTGAGGAAAATTGAATTTCCTCCCGTGCCATCGCACTCAAACCCCCCAGGATTCGGCCTGTCCATCCAACATTTGCCTTCACCTACTCCTTGGAGTTTAATTCTGTGTTTTCCCTCCCAGGACATCAGCACACCCATGAGCTCTCAGTGTCTTCCCCTCTTGTGGGAATGAGGGTGAGTTGTTTGATCTGGGTCTCTGTTATTAATAAAGGTGGGATAAATCCTCCTCCCGCACCCTGAGCTCTGTGGAAAGCTCTGCTCTCCCACTTTGTCTTCACTGGGACTCCCAGTTAAGCCACTGGTTTCACAGGGAGCTGATTTACCCTGTGAAGTTCAACCTCCCACACCCCACGGATGAGGCTGATCCTTCAAAGCGGCCTCGGAACACCCAAATTCCCTGGGATGCAGCTGGAACAAAACAAAAGTGTGAACAGGGACACGGCACTGAGGGCTTGGAGAGCTCCCCGTGCATCCAGGGCCCAAAAAAAAAGCTCCTTTTCCAACCCAAACGTGACTCTCTGGCTGCTGGAGGGACATCCCCCATCCCAAGGGACACTCCTGACAGGGAGCACCGATGGATTTTGAGCATTGAAAGAAAGGAAAGCGTGTGGGAATCACAGGGAGATTCCCAGGCTGTGGGATAGGGCAGGAACAGCGAGTTCCACGTTCTGCTCCCTCACGTGGCGGCCACTTCCCCCCTCCTGGGATGAGGGAGCTTTTTCCTCCATCCCGTGGAACACATCAGCAGATTCCATCCCACCACAAGAGGGTTTTTGGCAAATCCAGTGGACGGGTCACGTTTTTTAGAGCTTCCCAGACTCAGGACACCCACGTGTTGTTTCCTTCTCTCCCCTTCTTCAAGCTGAAGGAATTTTCCCCCTTCCTTGATTCTCAGAACTTCCCCCCTTCCTTTATTCTCAAAATTTCCTCCCTTCCTTGATTCTCAAAATTTCCCCCATTCCTTTATTCTTAAAATTTCCCCCCTTCCTTGATTCTCAAAATTTCCCACATTCCTTTATTCTTAAAATTTCCCCTTCCTTTATTCTTAAATTTCCCCCTTCCTTTATTCTTAAATTTTCCCCTTTCCTTTATTCTCAAAATTTCCCCCTTCCTTGATTCTCAAAATTTGCTCCCTTTCTTTATTCTCAAAATTTCCTCCATTCCTTTATTCTCAAAATTTCCCCATCCCTTTATTCTCACAGCGAGGGTTTGGTGCCATTTTTTTGGGTTATTCTCACAACGAGGGTTTGGTGCCATTCTTTTGGGGTTATTCTCACAACCAGGGTTTGGTGCCATTTTTTTGGGTTATTCTCACAACCAGGGTTTGGTGCCATTTTTTTTTGGGTTATTCTCACAACCAGGGTTTGGTGCCATTTTTGGGGTTATTCTCACAACCAGGGTTTGGTGCCATTTTTTTGGGTTATTCTCACAACCAGGGTTTGGTGCCATTTTTTTGGGGTTATTCTCACAACGAGGGTTTGGTGCCATTTTTTGGGTTATTCTCACAACCAGGGTTTGGTGCCATTTTTTTGGGGTTATTCTCACAACCAGGGTTTGGTGCCATTTTTGGGGTTATTGTCACAATGAGGGTTTGGTGGTTTTTTTTGGGTTTCCACCACAGGAACAAGGTGTGGGAATCACCAGGTGGTTTCAGTTCGCCTTTGAGTTACCATTGACCACATTTTGGGATTTAAACCAACTCCCAAAGGCAGGAAATCCAAACCCAAACCTGGCTCGGAGCTGCTCCAATGCCCTTCTATTTATAATGAGCCCAAATTACTGTCCTGCTCTTAAATTGGAATGTTTGAAGTCTGGCTCCAGGACTGGGATTTTGCCAGGAACCTTCTAGTAATGCATTACACCACGGTGTGGTTCTAGAGGGCTCAAAGGGAATTTCAGAGCAGCAGATGAGGTAATTAAGGATTAATTACTGGAACAGCTGCCCGAGCAAAAGGTCAAAGTCATCCTCCCCAGACGTTTTTTTATTCAGGGAATCTTTTTAAGTCCCACAATTCCAGCCTGGCCCCAAGAGACCAGATTAGGCAAGAAATTCCTGATCCCCGACAAAAATCCGCCGTGCCCTGGATGATGGGATGTCCCTGAGGGTGGAACCCTCAGTGATTCAGGGCGCCAGGAACCCCTGGAGCCGTGGAGCTGCTCCTTACCTTGGCCCAGCCTGGCTCCCGTGATGGCCTCCTTGGCGCTGCCGAATCCCAGCTCCCGGCACACCACGCTGGCCGACACCAGGTTCCAGTTGTCGTCGCACACCGTCCCCCACTCCCCGTTTTTCAGCACCTCCACCCGGCCTTCCCCGGTGTTGGCTCCTCCTTTCAGCCTCACCAGGGGTTGCTGGAAGAGACAGGCACAGGAGTGGGGTCATTGGTAACTTCTGTCCTTTCCTGGGGGTTATTTATGGAAAGCTGGGTCTAAAAACTCTCCTAGAATCACCTCAAAAACACTCATCACCTAATTCCAACTGCAGGAATCTTTGCAGGGATTTTGGTGAGCACAGATTTATTTCTCACACCTCACACGTGGGCAGAGAATAAAAAAAAACCCATCTCAGTTCTCTGCAGGTGCTTGGATTTAGGAACCTTTTTCTGTCCTGGGCTGAACATGGGAAAAAAATGAGTTTTATATCCCTTGGGAGATGTGCAGGAGGGTTGGGAATGGCCCTGAGCCTGCCAGTGCCCAGCTCTCAGCCCCTGGCTGCCCTAAACGAGTTTATTTGCTGGCTCCTGGCTTAATCCAGGACCAATGTTGAGCTCAAGCCTTGTAAAACCTGCCCGAGCGCTCGGTTCTGAGCAATAATAATACATAAATAAGATATAAAAGATCACAATGAAACAATAAATAATAAATGAAAAGCGGAATAAAAGATCTGCCTTTTGCCGTCAGAAGTACCCGGCTGAGGGGCAGCTCCAGTTCCACTCATTCCTGGGTTTATATTATTTAATTATTACCTGTTAATCACCTACTCCTCTCCCCAGTGCCAAGCAGGGAGCTGCCAACTCCTGCCGCACCCGAGAGCTGGGTTTTGGCGGTGGCAGCAAAGTTTGAGGTGTGAAAACACCAAAAATCCTTCACTTTTCCGGCTGGGAGCGTGCCTGGGGGATTTTCTCCAGGCTGGGGTCACAGCAAGGACACCCGAAGCCTAAACAAAGGCTTAAGGAATGACTTGGCAGCCTGCGCGTGGCTCGGGAGATTAACAATGATTTACAAAACCTTTCACCTCCCGGGCCTAAATCCTGCGAGGGGAGAGGCTGGGATCCAGGCAGGGATCGCGTTATTCCCACCACAGAGGTGCTGGCACCTGGAAAAAGCCCAGAAGGTTCCCCTCAAACCACCCAGGAACAGCAGGGCTGGGGAGGTGCAGCCACAAAATCCACAGCAAAACCTTCTCCTGTGAGAAACCTCCAAGATTCCCCCTCTATCCCAAGGCTGCAGCTGGAAAATTCCCCTTGGCACCCACCTCGCCCATGTTAAGCTGTCCTTTCCTAACCCCCGACATTGGGAATGACCAACTCCGGCCTTGTTTTCCAACACTTTTGCATCTCCTGGGATTTGGGATTTTCACGCCCAGCTCAGCTCTCTCCTCGCTAGACTAAACAAACCCAGCTTCGTGTTTTGCCCGTCTCCCCTCAGGGCATTTCCTTGCCGAGGACACGGAGGCAGAGGAAATGCCGGCTGATTTCCGCGGGGAAAAGCCGTCCAGCGGAATTCCAGGGCCCGTGGAACAGCACAGCCCGGCAGCAGCCGCTGGGCACGGGTTCAGCTGGCTCGGCCCGAGCTGCTCCAACAGGAACGTGACCCTGGGATTTGCTCACTCCTCTCTCACGGCTTTGCCAGCTGCCGTGGGAGCCGCTCTCCCACCCTTCGGAGGCAGGAGAGGAGGAAAGGACCTGGGATTTGTGAGGGAAGGAGCTCAGCTGGGTGGGCAGGGAGATGGGAATGGCGGAGGGGAATGGCTGTGGCGCCTTGCGGGAATTGGTGGGGAATGGTTACACCCCCAGGGGTTTCCTGCTCGAATTGGCAGCTCCAGGGGATATTGGGAAGGAATTCCTGGCTGGGAGGGTGGGGAGGGGCTGGGATGGAATTCCCAGAGGAGCTGTGGCTGCCCCTGGATCCCTGGAAGTGTCCAAGGCCAGGCTGGAGCAGCCTGGGACAGTGGGAGGTGTCCCTGGGCATGGCAGGGGTGGAATGGGATGGGCTTTAAGGTCCCTTCCCACCCCAACCATTCCATGATTCCATTTTCCCATCCGTCTGTGGGTGCTGCAGGAACAGCTCTGAACACTGGGAATCTGCTGGGCAGGAAGGGCTGGAGGGACAGGACACAGGGAATGGCTTCCCACTGCCAGAGGGCAGGGAGAGGTGGGATACTGGGACAGAATTCCTCCCTGTGAGGGTGGCGAGGGGCCGGGATGGAATTCCCAGAGAAGCCGCAGCTGCCCTGGATCCCTGGAAGCGCCCAAGGCCAGGCTGCACCAACCCCAGCAGAACGTGTCCCGCCCACAACGGGGGGTTGGATTCGATGATTTTTAAAGCTTTTCCAAGCCATTTTGGATTTTTCCAGGCCAGGCCGTGCCTGCTCCCTGCTCACCTCCTGCCTGAAGGCCTTTCGGAAGCCGCTGTGGCTGCTGGGGGCGAAGGCCCGGCCGGGGACGCAGCTGACGACCGCCGGCATCCCGTTGTCACACGTGCCGTTCTTCCCGGCGCCTGCCGTCAGGTGGTTTCCCAGTTTGCAGCTGGAAACGTGAGCTTCGTTCCCGCTGCAGTCCATGGAGTAAGCCCAGTAGTGCTGCTTCCTTCTGCTGGCAAACATTCTGAAAGGGAATCGAGGAGAAGGGGAAGATTAGGAATCCGTGGAGGTGGGGGGAATAAAAAAAAATGCACTGATGGAGCTAAATTTTGGGAGGAAAAAATGCCCTGGGATGAAGTGAGGATTGGATGGGATTATTTGGAGGCTGATCCGTGATTATAATGAGCCATGGCTCTGTCGAGGTGTCACTTAAAAACGTGGAATTATTCCAGTTGGAAAAGACCTCCAAGATCATTGAGTCCAACCACTTGAGAGGAAACAAATCCCCTGCAAAAAACAAAAAATCAGAGTGGGAATCAAAGGTGCAGCTACAGCAAATGACACATTCCCAGGAGTGGAGATCCCACCCCACGCAGGGGCAGGGATCAGCCAGTTCCAAACGGACAAAGAGGGTTTGTGCAGAGAGCTGGGCTGGAGAAAAAAAACTTCCCAAAACTTCCCCAAAAACTTCCCCAAAACCTTCCCCTTTTTGCTGACCAGCGGCTATCAGCTGGGATTGGGAATAATCCAAAGCCTCTCCGAGCCTCAGTGTTAACAACCGTGAGGCTGAGAGCAATTTCCGAGAGCAGGAGCAATTCCCCTCTGACTTGTTGTTGGCAGCAGCTCCTGCTTCTCACTCCCAAACTGCCTGGAGCTGCTCCGGGCCCTCCTGAGGAGGAAAAGGGGCACGTGAGATAAACAGGGAAGGGAAGGATTCCAGAATCCAGCTCCATCCTAACGGAGCTGAGAGTCAGGGGAATGGAAAATGGGTCAGGTCAGCCTGGAAAAGGAGTTAAAAACCCAGGGAAGGCTCAGGGGAGCCCACGCCCTGCTGGGATCTCCACGTGGCTCCGTGGGATCCCGGTGCTGCTCCTCATTCCAGGAGCCTCTGCCACGCGGAGCTGGGATCCAGGGATTAGCTGGGCTAGATGGCACAGCGAGGTGGGTGGAATTTGGGGAGAAAAAGCAGCAGCTCTGGTTCGTGCAGCACGGAGAGCCTGGGGAGCAGCTGGAGAGGGGCAAAGAGCCTTTCTGAGGGGGTTTTTTTGGGAATTCAGCGAGTCCAGGTTTTCCCAGCTGATCCCTTGGGGGTTTGGATTTTGCAGCGTCACAGATGTTGGAGGGGACACTCTGCTCCCCTCAGCTCACTGAGCTCTGCTGCCCAGCTCAGCACTTCTCCAGCCTCTCCTGGCTCCCAGCCACTGACTAATCCTTGCTGGAAGCAGATCTCCCTGGGCTGAGGGTAGGGATGGACGCAGCCGGGCTGGAGAGGGAGCTGTGATTGCATCCCATGAGGCTGGAAAAGGACGGCGCAGGGCCGAGGTCCATCCCAGGCAGCAGCAACAGGACCCTGCCTGTCCTGTGGGGGGAAAGTGGCTGTCAGAACCCACCTCAGAACTGTCAGAGACGCCCTGAATGGAGGGAAAAGGGATGGGAAAGCAGGAATGGAGTTAAAGTTTTAAAAATAAACCCAGGGAAGATGCAACACAAAGCAGCAGCCCCTTCCCAGCTGTGCTCAGGATGGAAGGGAGGGCCTGAAGGAGCATTTCCACCCCTCACAGAGGGTCCAGAGAGCTCCATGAACTCCAGAGCAGACAAGAACCAGCCTGACTTAGGGAAGCAGGGATGGGGATGCCTTAGAATAGCAAACAATGACCTCATCGTGGAAATTTCATGAGGCATTAACATCTGGATGGTATTAACAGCCCTCGGGAGGCTGGGGAGAAATAAAGCCCCACCTCGTGTCCCCAGACTGAATCAATGTTAAAAAAAGCAGAATTCAGCTGATCTTTACAGCCAGAAATTCAGGGCTCTGCTGATGTTCCGTTTTTGACACAAAAGGGTCCGACTGGAGCCCGTGGGGTGACGCTGATGGGGTCAGAGGTGGCAATGAACGTTCCTGCTGGGAGAGCTCGGCCAGTTCCAGGTCCAGCTGGGATTCAAACCATTCCTACGTGGTGAGGAGAGAGGGATCTGCATCCCAGGAAAGCTTTGAACAAAGCACAGGTGGAGCCCAAGGGCTGCGGGGTTGGGTGAGGAGCGCTCAGGATGTTCCACGATTCCGTGAGCTGGGGAGCAGAGGACAAATCACTGCACACAAACTTCAGGAAAAGTCCCCCAAAATCGCACTGAGCAGAGGTTGGGGAGCTGCTCCTCGGGGCTGTGAGCAGAGATTTCAACCCTTGGGTGATTCCTTGAGTTACCAAGGTGCCAGGCCTGCCAAAGCCCTTCAGATCCCGGCTTTTCCAGGGAAAAACCAAACCGCGAGGGTTCCTGGTGCAAGAACTGAAGTGATGAGCTGCCCATCACCTCTGACCGGGCTTGTAATGGGGTGAGCGGACTGGTTAAACTGGGAGGTGCTGTTTGGGACATCGAAGGGAATATCCTGGAGCTGCTGAGCTCCTCCAGCCATTTCTTCGTCAAGTCACAACGGCTTCGAAAAGGCACCAGCTCCATCTCTCTGATCCCAAATTTCTCCTCTCTCTCCAGCAGCAAAATGCATCAAATTCCTCTTTCCCAGCCGGAGCAGGGACTGGGAGGAGGAGTTACAGCAGTGCCTGTGTAAAAGCCACGGTGAGGAACGGACAAGGACAGGGAATCAGCGTTAGATTTGCTTCATTTCCGAACGTGAATCGCGCTGTCAGCTCCAGAGGCCGGGTTACAGTCAGGAATAAACCCCTGGCAGCGGGACAACGATGAACTAAGTTGTTTTTCTTTCAAGCAAGATCCATCTGCAAATCATTTCGCCTCCCACCATTGTGCAGGAGCAGAGCTCAGCAGGCAGGGCTGGGATCGGGGGCAGTGGGATCGGGGGGGGATGTGGGAAGGGGCAGCCTTGGACAGCAGAAACCTGATCCCGGCCTTTCTCCCTGCAGGAGCAGGGAAGGATCTGCTCTTGGGAGAGGGGGATTCACGAATTCAAGGGAGCAAAGCCTGAGGAATGAGGAGAAAGGACTTTCCTGAGGCTTCGCATCCATGAGGAGAGGGGGTTTAGCTCCAGGATCAGCTTTTCCCTGTCCAGGACAAACCAGGTGAGAAGGTGCCACTGGTCAGGTCCAGGCCCAGGTGAGAAGGTGCCACTGGTCACCATCCCAGTCCCTTGACCACAAATCCAAGGCCATTCCCAGCCCACAGCTGGGAGCTTTCCCACCCCAGTAACGCCAGCTGAACGCGACGCATCCGCCCGTAGCGCGAAGGGAAGCGGCCTGAGGAAGAATTCAGCTTTTAAACTCTGCTGACAAACAAAACCCTGCAGCTGCCAGAGCTTTACGAGCCTCTCCCATCCAATAAAATGCCATCTCCATTTTTTTTTCCCCAACCTGGGATAATGTTCAGCGTGTTTTCCAAAATATTTGTGGGTGCTGGAGCACGGCAAGGCCCAAAAACAAGGAAAGGGAGGGAGGTCTTGGGGCATTGAGGCTCTCGAGCAGCAGAGATCTCCTGGGCTGGGATTTGGTAGCGCTTCACATTCCTAATTCCAGCTCAATTCAATGGGATTTTCAGCAGTGCTGAGTTGATGGTGAACAACCTTCCGTCAGTTTTTCCATTTCCATGTGTCCAGGAGCCAGGACAGCTCCTGAGCACCCGTTTATTTAAGGCAGATGGCTCCAGATGCTCCGGTTAATGCTTTTCTTGGAAAGGCCACAACTGGAAGCAGGAAAAATCTACTTTGTCTGTCTGGAGGTGATTTATTCCCTGCTCCTGCAGGGGATGGGAATCTCAGGGATGGGTTGGAGGGAAATGTGGAAGCAAACCCTCCTCAAACTGGTGTCCAGGGCAATTAATTCCCCGCTCATCTCCCTGGGGATCCTGCAGACAGAAT
Source organism: Mohoua ochrocephala (assembly GCA_013398855.1). Classification (NCBI taxonomy): domain Eukaryota; kingdom Metazoa; phylum Chordata; class Aves; order Passeriformes; family Acanthizidae; genus Mohoua; species Mohoua ochrocephala. The sequence continues at coordinate 24,144 of VZTA01028923.1, forward strand.
TCCAGCGGGTTCGGATTTTCCCTGTGCTGGCTTTGGGCTGTTCCAAGCCAAGAACCCTCTCCGATGGATCAGGATCTTGCTAATGAAAGCAATGAAACGTGGCCAGGCTGATCCAGAGGGACCATTCAGAAATAGCAATTCCACAGGCCGGCAGGAGCAGGCAGGAAAACCACAGCTCCTGCCTGGAGCATTCAGCCCTCCCCTGCAGCAGCCGATGCTTTCCCACTCCCCAGGTCATGGAGGAGGAAAGGAACGAGACAGAGTTTCATTTAAACTGTTTTGCATCTGCTTTAGGGTGGTTTTTTCCTGGGGAACAGTGTGGGAAGAGCCCGGGCTGGTGACAAAAAGCAAACTGAAGCAACGACAACAAAAAAGTCCAGAGCTCCTGGCTCCCGAGGGACAGGAAACGCAGCCTAAACCTTTCTGCTTGCAGCTCTGGAAAACACAATGTTCTCCCTATAAATCACTGGTTTCTTCCTTCATTTTATAGGAATCTGCAAATGTAGGGAGAAAAAGCAGCGCTGAGATCCCGGAGGATCCTTCTCCCAGCACGGTCTGGGATGCGCGGGCAGGAATTGCCCTCGGGGTGGGAAGGAGGAACCTGGGCACAAGGAAGCACAAGAAAGGCTCCTTTTATTCCAACCTGGGTTTGGTTGGAGCTCCCAGCACATCCAGAACTGATCCTGCCTCTGGATTTCTGCACAGGGATGGGGTGAGCAGCTGGAGAAAATTCACACTATGGAATTACAGGACAACAGGGAGTGGCTTCCCACTGCCAGAGGGGAGGGATGGATGGATATTGGGAAGGAATTCCTCCCTGGGAGAGTGGGGAGGGGCTGAGATGGAATTCCCAGAGGAGCTGTGGCTGCCCCTGGATCCCTGGAAGTGTCCAAGGCCAGGTTGGAGCAGCCTGGGATGGTGGGAGGTGTCCCTGCCCATGGCAGGGATGGCACTGGATGGGCTTTAAATCCCTTCCCACCCAAACCATTCCATGATTTTCTCACAGTTGATGGATTCACTGGGATGATGGGAGCAGTTTGGTGCCATCCCTCCCCTGCCCACCCCACAGAACCATCCCCTGCTGGAGGAAATGTTCATCCTCCAGCTGAAAATAAAAATGGTTTTTGGGGCCAACTGCCCCATCTCCCAATGCAGGCCCGGCCAAACGCTGGCACCAGTCAAGGTCTGCATCCCAAGGGTGGGGATCAAAGGGCTCCCCTGCCTGCACCAGGCAAATCCTGGCTGGAAAAGATCCCTGAGAGCACAAAGCAGCCCTGCAGAGCCCCAGGGGCAAATCCTGGCTGGAAAAGATCCCTGAGGGCACAAACCCAACCTGCAGAGCCCCAGGGGCAAATCCAGGCTGGAAAAGATCCCTGAGGGCACAAACCAGCCTTGAAGGACCCCAGGAGCAAATCCTGACTGGAAAAGATCCCTGAGGGCACAAACCAGCCCTGCAGAGCCCCAGGGGCAAATCCTGGCTGGAGGTGGGGCAAATCCTGACTGGAAAAGATCCCTGAGGGCACAAACCAGGACATTCCACACATTTCCACAGACGGAAAACCCGCTGTGGAGGAAGGAAGGAAGCAGTCGGAGCTTTTCCTCCCCCAGGGTCCCCGGGGCCACCCGACAGTTTCCATTTGGAACGAGGCCCCCGAGCGTTCCAAGGAGCATTCGCGGCTCCCACCGAGCCCTGCCCTTACTTGTAGACGTTGGTGTTGTATTTCCTCTCGCTCGGGAAGCCGAACATCCCGCAGACCACCCGGGAATTCTTCATGGTCCAGTGCTTGTCGCAGATCTGCTTCCAGGTGCCCTCATCCTTCACCTCCACGTAGCCCTCGGTGACCGGGACCCGCTTGCGGTAGGTGGCCAGGATGGCGCGGATCCGGATGTCCTCCACCTGGATGTTCATGTTCTGTGGGGGGAAAAGGAACGGGAACGGTGCTGGGTGTAACCCTGAGGGTAAAAACCGGCCCTGCAGGGCTCCAGGGGCAAATCCTGGCTGGAGGGGGCAAATCCTAGCTGGAAAATATCCCTGAGGGCAAAAACCAGCCTTGAAGGACCCCAGGAGCAAATCCTGGCTGGAGGGAGAAAATCTTGGCTGGAAAAGATCCCTGAGGGCACAAACCAGACCTGCAGAGCCCCAGGGGCAAATCCAGGCTGGAAAAGATCCCTGAGGGCACAAACCAGCCCTGCAGGGCTCCAGGGGCAAATCCTGGCTGGAAAAGATCCCTGAGGGCACAAATGAGCCCTGAAGAGCCCCACAGGCAAATCCTGTCTGCACCAGGCAAATCCTGGCTGGAAAAGATCCCTGAGGGCACAAACCACACCTGCAGGATTCCAGAGGCAAATCCTGGCTGCAAAATATCCCTGAGGGTACAAATCAGCCCTGCAGGGCTCCAGGGGCAAATCCTGTCTGGAAAAGATCCCTGAGGGTACAAACCAGCCCTGCAGAGCCCCAGGGGCAAATACTGGTTGGAAAATATCCCTGAGGGCAAAAACCAGCCNGCAGAGCCCCAGGGGCACATCCAGGCTGGAGGGGGCAAAATTCCACAGGTCAGAGTTAGATGGAATATTAGGAAAATTTTTTCCTCGTGAGGGTCTGGGATGGAATTCCCAGAAGAGCCATGGTTGTCGCATCCCTGGAAGCGTCCAAGGCCAGGTTGGAGCACCCTGAGACAGTGGGAGCTGTCCCTGCCCGTGGCAGAGATGATTTTTAAGCTTCCTTCCAACCCAAACCTTTCTGGGATTTTATGAAACAAACCTTTCCACCTTGTGTAAATCCATCCTCCGGAAGAGGATTCTTTTTTCTCATTAAAAAAAAAAAAAAAAGGGTCTAATTTTTTTTATAAGGCAGGCCTAGAACACCTCTGTTTTGCCAGAGCAATTCCAAGCACTGTTTCCACCTGAATTTAGTCCCTGTTCCTGTGGAAATAAACCGAGCTCAGCTTTGTTAGGCCCATCTTTAATCACGGACTTATTCCGGGTGCAGGGAGCTGGGAGCCCTGGCAGGGAAGGACGTTGGGGTTTTCATCCAAAGCCATGATTTCGTGTGGAATCTGGCATTCCAACGTGCTGACCGCGGCTTTTCTCGGGCTCCTCCTCCGTAACCTGGGACGGCAAATGAGTCATGGGAGGCGAATGGATTTCACATGTGGGACCTACGTGAGGGCACAGAGCGGCCCTGGAGGACTCCAGGGGCAAATCCTGGCTGGAAAATATCCCTGAGGGCAAAAACCGGCCCTGCAGAGCTCCAGGGGCAAATCCTGGCTGGAAAATATCCCTGAGGGCAAAAACCGGCCCTGCAGAGCTCCAGGGGNTCATCCCTTCAGGCCCCCAGGAGCAAATCCAGGCTGGAAAATATCCCTGAGGGAACAAATCAGCCCTGCAGGGCCCCAGGGGCAAATCCTGGCTGGAAAAGATCCCTGAGGGCACAAACAAGCCCCACAGGGCTCCAGGGGCAAATCCTGGCTGGAGGGGGCAAATCCTGGCTGGAAAAGATCCCTGAGGGCACAAATTAGCCCTGCAGAGCTCCAGGGGCAAATCCAGGCTGGAAAAGATCCCTGAGGGCACAAATTAGCCCTGCAGAGCTCCAGGGGCAAATCCAGGCTGGAAAAGATCCCTGAGGGCACAAATTAGCCCTGCAGAGCTCCAGGGGCAAATCCAGGCTGGAAAATATCCCTGAGGACACAAATCAACCCTGCAGAGCCACAGAGGCAAATCCTGGCCGGAAAATCTCCTGTGTGGCGAGCTGTTACAAAAGAGCTTCTGAAAAATGGATGAATTCCCTTCCAGGAGCCCTTTCCTTGTCAAATATGTGCGAGCCCACGTGGTCCCGGCTCAGGGTTACATCAGAACTGAGGAATCCTCGCGTTCAACCGCTTGGAAAAGGAAAAATTGCCCGGAGCTTTAAAGGGCCACGGGCCTCTGGTCAGGGCTCGCCGGGAGATGGGAGCAGGACCTGCCGAGTCCTGCAGATTCCTCGCCTCATCCATTCTCCAGATGCTTTCACCGGTGCTGATGCAACACACAGAGGCCAGGGAAGGGCAGAGAAGGAGGCTGCGGGGGCAGGAAATGGGTCAGGGAATGGGTCAGGGAATGGGGCAGGGAATGGGGCAAGGAATGGGTCAGGGAATGGGGCAGGGAATGGG
>VZTA01028923.1:38028-53817 GCA_013398855.1 Mohoua ochrocephala
TATGGGATAAATATGGGATAAATATGGGATAAATATGGGATAGTTATGGGATAGTTATGGGATAAATATGGATAAATTGATAATGGGAATAAATAATGTGAATAAATATGGGATAAATTGATAATGGGAATAAATATGGGATAAGTATGGGATAAATTGGTAATGTGAATAAATATGGGATAAATTGATAATGGGAATAAATATGTGGGATGAATATTGGATAAGTTGATAATGAGAATTAATATGTGGGATAAATATGGGATAAATATGGGATAAATATGGGATAAATTGATAATGGGAACATAAACGTGGGATAAATATGGGATAAATTCATAATGGGAATAAATATGTGAGATAAATACTGGATAAATTGATAATGAGAATGAATAATGTGGGATAAATATGGGATAAATATGGGATAAATATGTGGGATAAGTATGGGATAAATTGATAATGGTAACAAATAATGTGGATAAATACAGGATAAACTGATAATGTGAATAAACAATGTGGGATAAATATGGCATAAACTAAAAACCTGTTTAACTCCCAACCATCCCTGCTCCCCCGAGACTCCGGCTCGGCGTTTTCACCCCGTTTACCTCAATTTGATTAATCAGGGAGTTATCAAACTTGAAGCCGGGGATCCTCTTCTCGCTGCACACCACGCCCACGTCCTCGGTGTGCTTGCAGTCGGTCACCCCCCAGCCGTTGGAGCCGCAGGCGGCCAGGCTGCTCTCCTTGCCCGTGCAGTGGACGTTATCCAGCCAAATTTTCCCTGGAAAAGGAAGAAAAATCCAACTGAGACTCCACGAGGAGAGATCTGGGCCGGGCAGGAAGCTGGGGAAGCTGCTGGGTCGGTGTGAAAATTGAATAAAACACCTCGAGGGTTGGGGAGTTGGGGAAAGCTCTGTCCCGTGGATTTTCTCATCTTTTTTTTTCCCATCTTTTTTTTTCCCCTCCCCTTGGAAGAGCTGATCCCAGCTCCCTTCCAGCCCAGCGTTCCCTCAGTCCTGCAGAAATCCCACTGGGATGTGATCCGAGCCCTTTGGGTCTGTCTTTTCCCCAAATTTCCCCCTCAGCCTCCCAGTCCGACCAGTGGCAGGTGCCATCTCCAAAATTCAGCCAAAACACCTCCAAAATTCAGCCAAAACATCTCTAAAATTCAGCCAAAACCTCTCCAAAATTCAGCCAAAATCCTTCCAAAATTCAGCCAAAAATTCTCCAAAATTCAGCTGAAAGCTCTCCAAAATTCAGCCAAAACCCCTCCAAAATTCAGTCAAAAACCTTCCAAAATTCAGCCAAAACCTCTCCAAAATTCAGCCAAAAACCTTCCAAAATTCAGCCAAAACCTCTCCAAAATTCAGCCAAAACCCCTCTAAAATTCAGCTGAAAGCCCTCCAAAATTCAGCCAAAACCCCTCCAAAATTCAGCCAAAAACCCTCCAAAATTCAGCCAAAACCTCTCCAAAATTCAGCCAAAACCCCTCCAAAATTCAGCCAAAACCCCTCCAAAATTCAGCCAAAAACCTTCCAAAATTCAGCCGAAAACCCTCCAAAATTCAGCAAAAAACCCCAACAGCATCTCTGAGATTCCTCTTCCCCAAGCGCCCCTTTTCCCTTTGGAATGTGCTGGGCACATGGAATTTTCCCCCCTAAATCCCAGGCAGCAAAATCCCATAAAAAATTCCCAAATTTTAGGGTATCCAATGCTTTGTTTGCCTGGCTGGGATGACCTTGGAAGTGTTTCCCAACCTAATTCCAGGAGTAAAACACCCTTGGGACAGAAATGCTGCCTGACCTCGGAGCCACCGGGATTTTCCTGCAGGAATTCATTGCCCTCGGCTGCCCCAGCTCCGTTCCAGCAGCCCCAGAGCTGTTCCCTAAAAACCAGAGCGGGAAGAGCCCCCCCAAACCCTGGATTTGGGATCTGAAGCCTCGGGATTTCCCTGGGAATTCTCCCTCCCACGTGGCCAGCCCGGTTTGTTTTCCGATGTCACGGCCTCTTCCTCGCTTGGAAATCTCCCGCTCTGCCTCCGGAGCCAAAATCCACAAGTTTGGGAGCACATTCCAGGTTTTCAGTTTCAGTCGGTTGCCGTAAGGCCCCGCTCGCTCTTTTATGGGACATTTATAGGTGCGAGCACTCAAAAAGCCCTAAAATCCAGCCCAGACAGCACGTTCGGCCCTCCCGAGTGGAATTTTATCCCTGTGGGATGCAGGCCAGGGATGCCCCGTGCCAGGCTCCGGGGAGGGCAGGAAAAATCCTCTGTGGGTCCGACCTTCAATCCCAAATCCCGATAAATCCCTTGGGGTGCCCGCTGCTCCCCAGATGTGTCCTTATTCCTGGGGGATTTCAGAGTTTTCCTTCTCAAACTCGGTGCCTTTAGGGATATTTCTCCTTTCCCAGTGTTTGTCTGTCAGGTATTTGGGATTCGGGTGGGATTTTCCACTGATCCACCAGGTTCGAGTTCGAAGGGCAGGAAAGGCCATGGAAAAGCACAGGATGAGGGGAAGTTTAGATGGGATATTGGGAAGGAATTCCTGGCTGGGAGGGTGGGGAGGGGCTGGGATGGAATTCCCAGAGGAGCTGCGGCTGCCCCTGGATCCCTGGAAATGTCCAAGGCCAGGCTGGAGCAGCCTGGGACAGTGGGAGGTGTCCCTAGGCATGGCAGGGGTGGAATGGGATGGGATTTAAGGTCCCTTCCCACCCAAACCATTCCAGGATTCTCTGATTTGGTTTCCCCATCCCTCTGTGAGTGCTGCAGGAACAGCCCTGGGCCCTGGGAGCTGCCTGGGCAGGAGGGCCTGGAGGGCTGGGACACAGGGAATGGCTTCCCAACACCATCCGTGAGACTGAAATCAGGGATTCCTGGGGGCTGGAGAGACCCCCCAGTGCCCTGGGATCCCAATCCAGGTGCCCTCAGCTGCCTCAGACCCTTCCCCATCCCTTTGTCCATCCTCTGGATGCTTTCCAACACTTTTACCTCACAGATCCCAAACCCACCCAGCACAGAAGGGGAGAAAAACCCCCCAACACCATCAAAGAGACTGAAATCAGGGATTCCTGGGGGCTGGAGAGACCCCCCAGTGCCCTGAGATCCCAATCCAGGTGCACTCAGCTGCCCCAGTCCCTTCCCCATCCCTTTGTCCACCCTTTGGATACTTTCCAACACTTTTCCACCTTTTTTACCTCACAAGAGAGAAACACCCCAACACCATCAATTAAATTGAGACCTCAGGGATTCCTGGGAGCTGCAGAAATCCCCCCAATGCTCTGGGATCCCAATCTGGGTGTCCTCAGCTACTCCTGGGATCCCAATCCAGGTGCCCTCAGCTACTCCTGGGATCCCAATCCAGGTGCGCTCAGCTGCTCCAGACCCTTCCCCATCCCTTTGTCCATCCTCTGGATGCTTTCCAACACTTTTACCTCACAGATCCCAAACCCGCCCGGCACAGAAGGGGAGAAAAACCCCCCAACACCATCAAAGAGACTGAAATCAGGGATTCCTGGGAGCTGGAGAGACCCCCCCAGTGCCCTGGGATCCCAAACCGAGTGCCCTCAGCTGCTCCAGACCCTTCCCCATCCCTTTGTCCATCTTTTGGATGCTTTCCAACACTTTTCCACTTTTTTTTACCTCACAGAGCACAGCACGGGAGAGAAACCCCCCAACACCATCAACTAAATCAAGACCTCAGGGATTCCTGAGAGCTGCAAAGATCCCCCCAATGCTCTGGGATCCCAATCCTGGTGCCCTCAGCTGCTCCAGACCCTTCCCCATCCCTTTGTCCATCTTTTGGATGCTATCCAACACTTTTCCACTTTTTTTTACCTCACAGAGCACAGCACGGGAGAGAAACCCCCCAACACCATCAACTAAATCAAGCCCCCAGGGATTCCTGAGAGCTCGAAAGATCCCCCCAATGCTCTGGCATCCCCTCACCTTCTCCTTTTCCATACTTGGAGCTGGGCAGCCAGGACACGGCCTCCACATAGCCCAGCTCCTGGCACGAGAGAGAAACCCCCCAACACCATCAAAGAGACTGAAATCAGGGATTCCTGAGAGCTCGAAAGATCCCCCCAATGCTCTGGCATCCCCTCACCTTCTCCTTTTCCATACTTGGAGCTGGGCAGCCAGGACACGGCCTCCACGTAGCCCAGCTCCCGGCACACCACGTGGGCGGCGTGGATGGAGAAGTCGTCATCGCACACGGTGCCCCACTCGCCGCCGTAGAACACCTCCACCCTGCCCTCGTTGTGCTTCCTCTTCTGCCCCGCCAGCCTCAGCTGGATTTTGGGGACGTTGGGGGCTCTCTGGGGGGGCTGGAACACCTGAGGGGCCGGCTCGGGGTAGCCGGGCAGGTACGGCCAGTGCTCGTACTGGGCGCAGCTCAGCGAGGACAGGAGCAGCACCAGCAGGCAGCGGCTGGAGGGAGAATCTTGGGATCTTCCCATTTTTGGTGCTCACGGACCTCAGGAGGTGAGGGCAGGGCCGGCCTGGAAGGGAAACAGAGTTGGGTTAAAGGTTGGGGTGGCAGAAGTTTTGTGGGGATCGAGGGGTTGGGCCCGACGCCGCTGTGAAAAGAGAATCTCGGTTATTTCTTGTGGGGCGGACGGACAAAGTGGCAAAAAACCCATTTAAAAGCGGACCTAAACTTGGCAAATTCAGCCAAAAAATGCATTTTCCCCAGGTGAAATTCCCCAGGTTGATCTTGGAAAAAAAGGATTTTCCTGTTTCTCCACAAACCCAGCAGGAAAACTTCATCCAAATCCCACCAGGACAGAACTGAACCATTTTTTCCCCCCTCAGCTCCTTCCACCACGAAGCCAAACTCGTCCCAAACAATGGAAAATGAGTGGGATGGGGAAATATCAGGAACGGCAGCGAGGGATTCATCCCAAAATCTGGTTTCCCAATGGGATGAAGGATTTATTTCTGCTCCTGCACGTCTGGTTCCACGTGCAGAAACTCAAAACATCACCAGACACTTGGCAGGAGTCTTGGATAATCCTGGAATAGTGGAAAACATCTCCAGTTATTGGTTGGAAGTCTGGACAGGGATTTATTGCCATCCAAATGCTTGAATGAGGATAATTTAAAGTGGGAATGGGCAACTTCTCCCCACTCGTGAGAGGAATTTCATCCAGATCCTGTGAAATCCCAATCTTTTCCCGCTTCCCACTCACACCCAGGCACGTGGAGGGGCCAAGCAGGACACGTGGGGGGCGAGGATTCCGTCGTTCCCGAGGGAAGCGATGCCAGAGCTCAGTGGGAAAAACCTCCCCAGGCCTTCAGAGCTCCGATAATTCCCGGCAGCCACCGGAGGGGAGGGAGAAGGGGGAAGACTTGGCTCCAAAGCACGTCCAGAAACCAAAATTCTCCGGGATTTTAGCTCAACTTGAGCTATCCCTAAAAAAAAATTCCCTGAAAATTCACAGAAAGATACAAAATCCTCACAGAAAGATACAAAATCCTCACAGAAAGATACAAAATCCACGAACGGCCTTTAAAGCTGCTTGAGGAGGAAACGGATCAGAATTCCAGGGAAGTTGCTCAGAATTCCAGAGGCGTCGATCCAAACCTCAGCTCTGACACTTTCCTGCTGGGTGACCCCAGCCGGGTCATTCCCAGGGCTGTGCCTCAGTTTCCCTGGGGGTTAAAGGGGGATGGTGCTCAGGAGATTCCCCTCTGGAATGCTCCGAGAGCTGGGAACGAGAGGCATTTGCCCGAGGAAGAGAGGAATGGAGCAGAAACACAGGGATTAAAATCCCAGCACTGGAGGAGAAGCAGGAAAAGCAGGAGGAGGTTTCACAACAGATCTCATAAATCAGGATTGGAGGGGGGAGGATCCGAGGGGAAAAAAAAAAATCTTGGAAAATAAACATTGGATTTCGAGGAGCCAATTTTTTTTGTAGGTCAGGAGGTGAGGCTGCGAGAGAGGGATGAAATCAGGTCCTGGAGGGGATGAGGGGAAGGAAATGCAGCTGCTGCTCCCGCCGGCAGCACGGAGAGGGAGGGATTTCCCGATGGGAATGCGGCTGCAGGGCAGGAGCAGAACCCTCCAAGCAGGAACAGGGTTCTGCTTCCAGTCCCGGCACTGGGACCAGTCAGACCCCCCTGGCTCCGATGCTGGGCTCCGAACAAACCTCTCTCGGGATGGTTGTCATGGATACGGGATGGGTTTAGCCCCGGGGACAAACGCGGGCAGAGAGATGCTCGTGGATGCACCAAAAATTCCAGGAATCCCTTTGGATCGTAGGGAAGGACAGGGGGGAGTTGGGAGAGGAAGCACCAGAGGGGAGGGAAACACCTCAGCAGGGCCACGGCCTCACGCTCTGCAGAGAGTCTGGGGTTGGGTTTCACTTCTGGCCAGTTTGGAGTGTTCCATCCCCAACATCTGGTGTGATCTGTTCCATCCCAAACATCTGGTGAGATCTGCTCCATCCCCAACATCTGTCCTGATCTGCTCCATCCCTAAACTTCTGGTTTTGATCATCTCTGTCCCTAAACAAACATCTGGTGAGGTCTGCTCTGTCCTAAACACCTGGTGTGATCTGCTCCATCCCAAACATGTTCTGATCTTCTCTGTCTCCAAAATCTGGTTTGAATTTCTTCATCCCTAAACAAACCCCTGGTTTGATCTGCTCCATTGCCAAAATCTGGTGTGATCTGCTCCATCCCCAAAATCTGGTTTGAATTTCTTCATCCCTAAACAAACATCTGGTTTGATCTCCTCCATCCCCAAAATCTTGTTCGATCTGCGTCATCCCCAACACCTGGTGTGATCTGCTCCATCCCAAACATGTTTTGATCTCCTCCAATCCCCAACCATCTGTCCTGATCAGCTCCACCCTCAGTGGCTGTTCCTTGCTGCTGCAGGAGCAGCATTTTCAAAGCCTCAGCACACCCTGATCCAAAACCGAGCTGGGCTGCAGCGACCTGTCCCTAAAAATTCCCATTTAGCCAAGAAACTCCCAGCTGGGTTTCCAAAGAAGCAGCCAAAGCTTTCCCAGGGCTGCCCCGCACCCTGAGCTCTGTTTAGAAATATTGGTATTTATGTTTCTGGGACCTTCTGGATGGTGCTGCAGCCTCGTGAGGGATGTTTGGGGAGGGGAAATGCTGATAAAGAGTGGAGCAGCCTCCCAGTCAAACCCTGTCCGAGATAAGGCAGCGCTTCGGCGTCTCAAACAGAACGGGAACAAATTCCCCTCGGGGTCATGGCTTTGTTTGATTTCGGAGCCTCCAGAAAGCTCAACATCCCCTAAACCCAAATATCTGAGAGGAGAAAAGAATCCACAAGAGTTTTGTTTTGGAGCTTCCAGAATGCCCAATATCCACTAAACCCGAATATTTGAGGGGAGAAAAGGCTCAACAGGAGTTTTGTTTTATTTCTGAGCCTCCAGAATGCCCAATATCCACTAAACCCGAATATCTGAGAGGAGAAAAGGCTCAACAGGAGTTTTATTTTGGAGCCTCCAGAAAGCTCAATGTCCCCTAAACCCGAATATTTGAGAGGAGAAAAAGCTCAACAACAATTTTGTTTTATTGCTGAGCCTCCAGAATGCCCAATATCCACTAAACCTGAATATTTGATAGGAGAAAGGAATCAACAAGAGTTTTGTTTTATTTCTGAGCCTCCAGAATGCCCAATATCCACTAAACCCAAATATTTGAGAGGAGAAAGGAATCAACAAGAGTTTTGTTTTATTGCTGATCCTCCAGAAAGCTCAATGTCCCCTAAACCGAAATATTTGAGAGGAGAAAAGGCTCAAGAGGAGTTTTGTTTTATTTCTGAGCCTCCAGAAAGCTCAACGTCCCCTAAACCCGAATATTTGAGAGGAGAAAAAGCTCCTCAAAGAGCCCAGAACCCGCCCTGTGCCAAGGCAATCCCACCTCAGCCCCGCTTCAGGGAATCCCTCGGACTCGAGGAACAACTCCGAGCTGCAAATTCCCCTCTCCAGCCCTTTCCCCGTGCGAATCCGACCTCCGCAGCCCTTCCACCGAAGGACTCGAGCCAAAGGACACAAGGATTTGGGGGAAGCAGCCGGGGGAGGGCTGCGAACGGCTCCGGGAGGTGTTAATGACCCGAGCGCTGCCAGATGCCAGAGCCTTTCCAAGAATCCCGGCGCTGGGAGACCTCGGGAGCAGCTGGGAGGGAGGGGAAGGTCACGGCAGAGCTTTAATTGGGATCGAGATTAGCCCGGGAGGCGCTGATTGGGATTGGGACCCAGATTAGCCCGGGAGGCGCTGATTGGGATCAGAGCGGATCCGGGAGGCGGAACTTTGGCTCTGGGCAAAGCCTGGCCGAGCCCGGAGCCCGAGGGGGGTTTGCTTTTGTTCCCCAGGGATTTAGGGATTTTGGGATCATCGAGTGTCCCGGGTTGAAGGAAGCCCCAAGGAGGTTTGCTTGTGTTCCCCAAGAATTTAGGGATTTTGGGATCATCCAGTGTCCCAGGTTGAAGGAAGCCCCAAGGAGGTTTGCTTGTGTTCCCCAAGAATTTAGGGATTTTGGGATCATCCAGTGTCCCAGGTTGAAGGAAGCCCCAAGGATCATCCGAGTCCGAGCACAGGGAGAGGGGAAAAGTCGTGGAGCTGGGGAGGGAGGATGAAGGTCCCAGATCCACAGAGGGAATTCTGCCTGGGAAAAGGGAGCTCTGACGAGACTCTAGGAACACATTCCCGACCTTTCCCCAGGGAAAACCACTCGGGCCACTCAGGTCCCATCTCTGTGTGGGGTCAGGAGCGGCTCCTCGAGGGGAAGGTGCTGGAAAAACCGCCCAGGAATCCCATTCCTGCAAAAATTCCTGCGGGAATTCCGCACCGGAGCGGGACGGCGGCAGCGCCCCGAGTTCCCCCCGATCCCAAACACCGGGAGACAAAGATTCCACGGGGTCTGCATCCCCCAAAATCAGCCCTTCCACCCCCACGGTCCCTGTTCATCCAGGGGCTCCAGAGAAACTCCCCAGATTAAGCTGGGAAAAGCAGAATCCGGAGGGATTTGTCCCCAGCCACGATTTGGGATTTCCAGGTCCAACGGGGAAACTTCAGGAGCTCAGCTGGATCCTTGGGCTGGACTTTCCCGTTCTTTTGGGATCATTCCTCCCCTCAGGGTGGATTTTCCTGTTCTTTTGGGATCATTCCTCCCCTCGGGGTGGATTTTCCCATTCTTTTGGGATCATTCCCCACCTCAGGGTGGATTTTCCTGTTCTTTTGGGATCATTCCCCACCTCAGGCTGGATTTTCCCGTTCTTTTGGGATCATTCCTCCCCTCAGGGTGGATTTTCCCGTTCCTTTGGGATCATTCCTCCCCTCGGGGTGGATTTTCCCATTCTTTTGGGATCATTCCTGCCGTCAGGACAATATTTTGGTCTCTCCATTCAGAGGAATCCAAGACAGAACATTAAAAGCCAGGCAGGAAATTCTCCAGGTCTGGCTCTCGGTGCCGGATTCCCGGCTGGAAGCTGAGACCCAGCCCCTCAGGAATGTGCAATTTTAGGCTTCCAGGCGTGCTCCTGGTGGCTGCTGACTCAGCCCTTTCCAGGACTCCGATCCCAGGTCTTGGAGGGAACGGAGGCGCGGGATGGGCAAGGAAAAAACAGGGAATTGTTATGGAATCCTGGGATGGTTTGGGTTGGAAGGGATTTAAATCCCACCCAGTTCCAACCCCAACACCTCCCACTGCCCCAGGCTGCTCCAACCCGGCTTTGGGCACTTCCAGGGATCCAGGGGCAGCCGCAGCTCCTCTGGGAATTCCATCCCAGCCCCTCCCCACCCTCATATTGGGAATTCCTTCCTGAATTTCCCCCCTTCCAGTTGGAGCCCATTCCCCCTTTTCCCACCACCGCAGTTGGTGGTGAGCTGGGAATTCCTGGTTCCTCTTCCTGGCTCCTTGGAGCAGCCGGGAGCGGGGCTGGGCTGGATCCTGGGGGTGCCAGGACCCCCATCTCCATTCCTCCTCCTGCTCCCGTTCCAGGCAAAGGGAACAGAGCGGGGAATTCAGGAGCTTCCCAGCCAGGCAGAGCTGGATTCCGGCTGTGCCCTGGACAGAAGCGGCTCCAGGCTTCCCTCTCACCCCTGGAGAGCTTTTTGTGCCTCCTGGGATGCCCCAAGGGGCCGAAACTGGGAGCAAACTGGGAATCTGGGAAGAGGCCACGGCCTGGATTTGGGAGCTGCTCAGCTGGGGAAAGGTGCTGGCCGTGGATCCGGGTGGTGCTCCCTGGGAAAATTGCTGGGTCCTTGCAAATTTTAGGGCATTTCTCCTTAAAACCACCAATATTCCTTATAAATACACCCTCATGGAGAAACGTTGCTCCCTATGGAGATAAATTTCTCCTCAGAGAGATTGGGAGCAGTTTTCCTGCTGCATTCCCAGATTTCTAAACCAGGATCTCTGTAACGTTCTAAACTCCCCTGGTCTTTCAATCCTTTTATTTTTCAATTTCCACACAGCAACCTCAGCTTAAATTAAACCCCAAAAATTCACCTGGAAAGGGAAAATTAACCCTGGCTCGGGGGTCGAACATCCCAAATTCCCCTGGAGCAGCTTTCCAGGGGGACACGAGCGTTTCCCGAGGAGGAGGGGATCATTCCTCACCCTCCGGGCGATGCTGTCTTAATTAATGCTCCCTAATCCCCCAGCGGGACAGAGGGACTCCAGCCGGGGCTGGTGTTATTCCTGGGGAAAAATCCCTTGGAATAACAAACTTCCCTGGGGAAAAATCCCTTGGAATAACAAACTTCCCTCGGCATTGCTGCGGATTAGGAGCGGGACTTTTCCTCCTGCCAGGCTGGTTTTGTAGGAGGGCAACGGGAAAAGTGGGAAAAGTGGGATGGAAAGTGCCAAAAAAAGGGGCTCCGGGAAGCACCTGAGGGAGCTGGGAATGCTCCCAGTGCCTGGAACTGGGAGCTCTGGTTTGAAACAGCACCGGGAATGTTCAGGAGGAGAAGGAACGAAAGGGAAAAATGGATGTAAATTAAGGGACAGGAAGGGAACCAGGAGGGAGCCGTGAATGGATTTGGGAAACGAATTATGGATAAAAATTCCCAAGCTCGTTCTGGGGAAGCGTTTTGGGGTCTCCACCTGGAAAAGGAGACGATTCCAACACAACCCATGGATTTGCCATGAAATCGCCCCGCTGGAGGCAAAGGCTCCGTCCTGAGCTACATCCCCAAAACTCCTCAATCCCGGGGGCTTTTCCGAGCTGCCGAAACTTCCCGGAAGTTTTTCCCTAAAATTCCCCTCTCTGAGCCCAAAAGCTCCCGCTGGCTTTGACTGGAGGGGAATTCGGAGCCTCGGCACCCCCCCGATTTAGGGATTAAATTCCCCTTTAGGAACCCATTTTCTGGGATGCTTCCCAACATCCTCCAGCCCTTGGGACCAGGAATTCCCTCCTGGAGCAGCCGGCGCTCGCTCCAAGGTGCGGCTTCTCCCCGAGCGCTTGGATTTTCCAGCAATTCCCGCTTTTATTCCATTTAATGCTCCTTTAACCGCTCCCCACCCTCCCAACCGAGGGAATTCCTCCACCGTGAGTGGCTGGAAGTGAAGGAAAACTGGGAAGGAGGAGCCCTAAATCCATAATTCCCATCCCGCGTTCAGGAGGAGTTGGAAGCACCGTCACGAGCTGATTGTGGAGATCGGGAATTGTTCTCCTGCTGCTCTCCCGGATACCCAAACTCGGCTCTTCCTCTCTGACATTCCAAACTGCCTCGGGCTCGGGTCGTTTATCTACACGCAATTAATTTAATGAACGACAGGAATTAATCGGGAAGGAAATGTCAGAGAGGAGGAATCGTTGGTGAGCTCAGCCCCGGCCGGGTTGAGCATCCCACGTTCCTCCGGGGCAGCTTTCCAGGTGGACATCCCGGAGTTATCCCGAAAAATTACCGGGATAAAGCAGCTTTTGAGGAGTCGCTGGAAAGCTCCGAGGGGGCTGCGAATCCCCGGCAGTGACAGCAGGAAAAAAATCCTTAATTAAGGACACATTTCACACCTTCTGCCAAACATCTGCCCTGGAGTTTTTCCTCTGAAAAAAAACCGGGAATTCTCCGGCGAGGAGAACTCCAACATCCTCCCGGATTCACCCGGGTGACATTTCCCCAGCGCTGCTGGCACGAGCCGGGCTTTTCTGCTCGAAATTCGGGGGAAAAAATTCAATTATTTTAATAACACCCCAGCTCAGGCATCGCCCGAACTCGCGGGCGGTTTGCAACACGTCTCTTTAATTCCAGCCGGGAATGGCTGGGAGCAAAGGAGGGAGAAAATCTCCAGCTCGGCCAGGACAGCTTTAAAAAAGTGACCCTGAAAATCTCGGGCATCGCAGCGCTGCCAAATCCCCTCGGGGAGGGCAGGAATTGGGAGAAATCTCAATTTTTATTGCTCTCCTTCCCAGGTTTTTCTGGCTCAACATCACCGGGGGAGAGGGAAACGAGAAGGGAAACGAAACTTTGAGCCCCGAAGAAAGAAAAGGCTTAGAAATGTTTCAATTCATTAACCGGCCGCTCCTTTTGGGGCGATAAAACCCCAAAAAATCCGCCTGGCAGCGGGGAATTTACCTCAATCGGTGCTTTGGGGGGGAAGCTCTGCCCCGTCCCGCTTCATCCAGTTCTTCCTCCCGGGGCTCCGCGCTCCTCTCCCCGCTGGAAAAAATCCTCCCGCGGGCAGGGAAATGAGCGGCGAGGAGCTGCTGCTTCCTGCCAAATTTCACTGGATTCGCTCGGCAAACCCCTCCCAAGAGCCGCCCCTCGCCGCTCCTCCCGAAACCCGAGCGGAGGCTGAGCGGGAGAAAGCGGCCGCGCTTCCCCCCCCACTCCCAAAAAAACCCCCCCTTCCCAGGATGGGGAGCAGGGAATTTTCTCTCGGGGTGTTCCCAGAGAATGAAGGGGGGGAATTCTCCCGACCCCCGGCTCGTTTCAGGGCTCCGGGGTGGTTCAATCCCTGCAATTCCAGGGGGTTCTGGCGGAGCATCCTGGAATTCCCAGCGCTGTCACCTCCCGGGATTCCTCCCCTCTCACCTTTAATCCCGCAGCTTTAACAGCTGCTGGAAATTCCTTAAGGCAGGGGATTAAACCCAGCTCGTCCCGCGGTTACTCCCCAGTCCTCGGTGTCCCAAGGACTAAACTCATGGAAAAACACCAAATCCTGGCTTGGACAATTCCCAGGTGGGAACAGATCTCCCAAAAAACAGAACTGGATCAATCCCAGATCATCCCGAGGCCACCGAACCTCTGGCATCTCCTCAGCCATGAGGGGTTTGTGGTTTTAAAGTCACCCCATTCCCTCCAGCTTTTAATTGATCCTAAAAATCCTCTTTATTCCCATTTGCCTTAAGTGGGAAAATACCAGGAAACCGAATGGGATTTAAATCCCTGAAGAGAACCTGGAATTCGCTCTCCTGACCCAGTTTTTGGGCAGCGGCGCTTTCTGAGGCGTCAGCATTTCCCAGATTCCAGAATATTCCCTGGCATCTTGTCCCCAGCTTTGGCCCCGGGTGTTTCAATCCCCGTTCAGAGGAGTTTGCAAACCAATCGGTGAGGAGGTGAAAAACATTCCCAAAGTAACTTTGGAAGGAATATTCCCATTTATCCGGAGTATTTCTATTTTAGAGGATTTTCCAGCAAGCCCTTCCCTGGCACAGGGCTGCTGTCCCTGGATTCTCCTCTGGGATTCTCCTGCACAGCAATTCCAATCCAATTCCAATTCCAATTCCAATTCCCATTCCCATTCTATTAATTAGGATTAAAAATTCCAGGCCCTAACGCCCAACTCCGGGCACAATTCCATCAGTGCCACCCCCTACAAGAACATTCCTGCTGGAGACTTCTCCCTTCTCCCAGCTTTTCCATCGCTTCCCAAACAATTGATCCACGCCAGGGAATTCCTGCTTTGGGGCCCAACTCCATCTCCTCAATCCCAACCACTGGAAAAGCCGAGTTTGTTCCAATTCCGGCTGCTCCGGGAGCAATTCCCGACCTTCCAGGGACACCATTTATTGGGAAGGGAAATTGCGCTGGATTGGGCACCGGCATTAAAGGGAATAAATGGGATTTTGGGAAGGAATTCCTCCCTGTGAGGGTGGGGAGGGGCTGGGATGGAATTCTCAGAGGAGCTGTGGCTGCCCCTGGATCCCTGGAAGTGCCCAAGGCCGGGCTGGAGCCCCCTGGGACAGTGGAAGGATTGGGATGGGATGAGCTCCGAGGCCCTTTCCCTGCACCAGGAATTCTCAGGGAAGAGGCCAAACCCTGGGAATTGGATCCTGACCCTCACAGAGCCACCTCGGGGGGACATCAGGGGGAAAAGGTGTCCCAGGAGAAGCTCCGGGGAGCGATTCCAGGCGGGAATGAGGTGGGAAGCAGGGATGGGGCAGCGGCTGCCGGTGCCTCCAGCCCGGCCCGGCCCGGCGCGGGTCGGGCGAGGATACGGCCGTGAAAAATTCCAGCTGCTGGAATGAAACATCCAGCAGGAATCCAGCAAAGCTCCTCGAGGATCCGCGCTGGATTCAGGGAATTTGCTGCCCCCTTCATCCCGCAGCTGGGTAAAGCCGAGGGAAAAAGCGCTCGGGGGGAAATGAAAAAGGGATTCGAAAACGGCTCGGAACCACCGGGAAAAGCCCCACAGGGAAAAAAATCCCGCTCCAGTTGGATCTCGGAAACAGGGAAGGCATTTGCCGGGTCCCCGAGCCTGTTCTGTAGGAGCGGATCCCGATTTTCAGCAGCAGTGACCCCACCCGTGGATTTTTGCACCCCAAATCCCCGCGCGAGTCCCGATTCCAGCTGAATCCCTCCCTGGCCTCTCTCGCAGCCCCCATTCCAGGTCTCGCCCCTTCCCGGGGGATTTTTTTCCTGCCCTCGGGACGCTCCTGGGCTCGGAGCGAGGAGTCCCAGTCATGCTCCCTGCTCCCAGAAATGGGCCACGGGCCGCTGGCTGCTGTAATCTCCCTCCTTGGAAAAGGCTCATTGCCTCCCGCCCCTCGTGTTTGCACCCCGGGGACTCCGTGGGGCGACTCGACCTCTCCAATTCCGGGAGCAGATATTCCCACCTCCCTGGAAGCTGCTCCCTGCAGAGATTTTTGCCGGAGATACCCGAAAATCTGTTGGAATTTCAGTGAGGTGTGGCCGTTTTCCCACCCGATGGATCCCGTGGGAAGTTCCTGCAACAGGTGATCAAAGGGATTGAAAAAATTGATCAATTGATCAATTCAAAATTGAATTTTGAATCTTAATTAATAGGATGGAGTTGGAGCTGCTGTGCAGGAGGGATCCCAGAGGAGAATCCATGGGCAGCAGCCCCGTGGCAGGGAAGGGCTTGCTGGAAAACCCTTTCCCATAGAAATACTCCGGATAAATGGGAATATTCCTTCAAAATGTTCTCAACCCAAAGGTGGAGAAATCCCACCGGAGAAATAAATCAATGCTTCCTTCCCCAAAAAGCAATTGATGTGTTCAATCCCTGTGGGAATTTCTCCAGCTGGGAATCAGGGAATGGTTTGGGTGGGAAGGGCCATAAAATCACCTCATCCCACCCCTGCCGTGCCCAGGGACACCTCCCGTTATCCCAGGGTGCTCCAAGCCGGCCTCGGGCACTTCCAGGGATTCAGGGGCAGCTCCCCATTATCCAAACCCATGGAAAGGCTGCTCCAAGGTGGGGAAAACCCCAAATCCCAGAGAAATCCCAGCAGCGGGAGCATTTCCCTGCAGGCGCAGGAGCTCGGGGATGGTTCCAGGCAGCCGGACAAGAGCAGCACATTCCCAGAAAATCTTCCTTTATTTCCCGCCTTCACCTTTCAGGAATGGGG
>VZTA01028925.1:2448-17908 GCA_013398855.1 Mohoua ochrocephala
GAAAAGAAAAAAAAAAAAAAAAAAAGGCCAGCCAAGAAGAGAATAATAGCATATCCCGAATGTAGTCTGGTCTGGAGAAGAAACAGTCATGCTGCTGGCATAGAGAATAAATTAATTTTGAGACAAAGAAACAAAGTCCTTACTATTCCCTCCTGGAAAAATGCAATCCTCAGCATCTCTGTCCTTGGATCTTGTGGAAGTGACTTCAGCAGATTCAGCTTGCCAAACTTAGAAGTCTGCATTGCCTATGATGATTGTTAGAAAATACCAATATTTTAAGGAAGTAAGTCTGTTTATATTTTGCAAGAACTTGAAATATTTGCAGTACCAAAGCTACTGATAAGTCTCTAATTATGCACAAATGAGATTTTGTTTGCTTTGTTGACTTTGAAGAAACGAACAGTAGAAGTTATCTCAATTCAATAAAACTGACTTGTTGCATTTGACTATGACATTGCTCCTTAGGACAGCTATTGAACACTTTTGCAAGTGAAACAGCTATATAAAGCAGAAGTTCAATTTTCTTCTATCTCCTCTGCTCTCTCCAATTGTTTTTGTCGGCTTTTAAAGGTGTTATCCATATGAGAACAGATCAGTTGTTCAAGGTCTGCATCATGATGTAGGTACAGACTGCATTTACATTATATGTTCATCTTGAAACAAAGGAAAGTTGCATCTCGTTGGACATGGAGCAATCCAGAGCTGCCAGAATTGTGGCAGTGTTTCAACAAAGCCACACTCACATATAACGCAGAAATTAAGAGATGCACACAGAGAGAAAGAGTTCCAGCACAGAAAGTAAATAAATCTTTTATTAACCCCAAGGAAGGTGAATTTACTGTGAATAGTGCCATGAGTCTGATTTCAGTCGAATGGCTTAATCCTTGTATTAAGGACAAGAGAAGGTACCTAGCACTGAAATTGCGGTCTAAAACCTCAGCCTGTATTCAAGGATAACAAAGAAAGGAAGATCAACCAAGGAGAAATATCCAGGTGGAAAGCTACTTTTCTCAAACTTGTCACCACGGCATCTAGAAATGGAACGTGAGAGGCCACTCTCAGAAGCAGCTGAACAACAAAACACTCAGAAACTTATTTATTCTAGTTCCACCTTGTTGTTGCAGATAAATTAGATCCATAGCAGACAGCCAAATGGGAAGTACGTCAGAAGTATAATAATGTGGTGATATACAGAAAAGCAGAGGCTGCCTCCCTCTCTGTGGGCCTGTATTCCAGAATATGCTGTCGGATAGAGTCTCTCTGTCCTCCTTTTTTAGATAATGTGTTCACAAAACCAAGACATGACACTGATACAATTCAGAGAATTCCACAAATGTTTCCCCAAGAGAAGCCATCTGATGGCTTGTGCTTTTAGGAATTTGCCTTCTTTAGTCCAGAATTGCTTCAGGTGACCCAAGAGAATATAAAAGTAATGCATATTAACCAATGGATGTTTGGTTTGAATTACTAAGATTTCTCTACTCTCCCAAAAGAAGGTGCAAAATTCCATTTCAGTAGAACTAATCTCATAAATCGTAATATAACATCCAGTAGAAATAAAAAAATTACTTCAAGGACCAAGTATTCAGATTTATTTCGAAAGGCAGGCCTGTAAAAATGAATCACAGCTAACGTACCTGACAATTTGCATTTGCATATATGTAGATTGAGAAAATAATCTGAAAAACAAGTATTCTATGGAAAAAAACCCCACGTTATTTCCTACACTAGTTAAACACACACGATGGCGCTTATTTTATTTTCCACTTTACCAAATAGAAACACGGCACATAGTTGATTAATTTCAGTATTAAAGGCTCTTGTTCATGATATTTAGAAAGGGAGGGAAGGACCAAGCATGTATGAGCATGGATTTAGCTGTTTGTGTCAGATCTTGTGATTCTTTTCAGACACATTTTTCCTATAGCATTCAAAAACATAGTCACCATCCAGTTAAATTACAGCATGAAAACCCTTGCAGGTTGCTTAAGAGAGAAATGTCTAACATAACACATCTTGATAATCTCACTCAGTTAAAGGCTCTGATTAAAAGAAATCCTTTAATGACCACCAAATGCCATATTCAAGCCCCTTCACTTTCCCCATCAAGTAGCACTACAGTTGGCTCTAAGTGCGAGCATAACTGTTTTTATGAATCCGAACTGGTTTCCTGAATCTGAACAAAAAAAGTTTTATGTTATTAAGAAATTGCTTTATTTGAAAATATTAATCAAAAAAAAATCCTCTGCATGGATATTTGCAGTCTTGTTTTCTAAGTGTGGGCTTCTGGAAGGCTCTCAGGTAACCACTAGCAAGCATGCGTTGCAAATCCTGTGCTTTTGTCAGTCCAACCTGGATATATGTTGCTAAAGCACCCAGCTGCAGAGCCTTGGCTCTTAACTCAGGCGCTAAAACTTGAGCTGTGCACTTTGGGTCCCTGACCTGATATGTGAAATGAGAGGGCAGCTGACACATGAACTGGGACCATTCCCAGACTCAGGGAACGCCGCTGTGGTCCCACATACTTGGATGCGTTGCCCTGTAGCGTGTAACCCTCTGGTTAGACGCATTACAAACCCTCCCAGTCTCCAGAGCCTGATCCACCAAGGTTAAGAGATTTTAAAACAGCCAGCTAAAGGCTTTGGCTTCAGCTTTATGGCAGCTTAGGCTTTATAGCTGCATTCAAAGCCTTCCTGTCAGTCTAAAGGAGGCTGACACCTTGAGTGCTCTCCACTCCTGTCAATAGCTGTCAAAGTTAAAGGCACTCAAGGATTCCTGGCTGCAAAGTGATGCTTTAACAAAGAGCTGCGTTGTAGCAGCACACATTTTCCTTCTAGGAGTAAAATTTGGGCTTCAGATCATCTTATTTTTAAAATTAGCTTAAATTAATGGGGAAAAAAAAAATTGAACCTATTTATTTATTTGATGCAAGCCTGCATATTAAAGCAACACTGAGTGAATAATTGCAAACTGCAGAACTGTCCTCCCATTGGTCTCATGCTCCCGAGGTTACTTTACACCACATATGTATGATAACTGGCATTCCGTGTGCTATGTCAGGACTAACTCAGTGGCATTGTGTATTTTTTTTATTACTATAATTTCCCTCAAAATCGTTTTGTGGGAAGAAATGGTGAAGAAAATCTGCAGGGTTGTATTTTCACTTGAAATTATAGAATGTCTTGGCTACCAGCGCAGCGCCACTTGGATTACACTATCATTGAGTTGCTGCTGGAATCTTCAACTCGAATAAAGGAACAGAGAAGCTGCATTACTTTCAAAAGTTTCAGCACATCCATGCTACACACAAGCATAAGGGTGGGACAGGAATTCAACCAAAAAGTAGTAATTAAAATGTCCTTCTAAATGAGGAAAGTATAATTATTTTTCTTGCCAATATTTTAAGATAAAACCAGAACCTATTAAATTCCATTTAATTTTTTTTTTTTTTAAGAAGGAAAAGAAAGGAGAAAGACAAAGAAAAATGGCAACCGTGGCAGAATAGCCAACTGGGATAGCTATTTCCTTTATGGAAAAACTGTGGTTTAGATTTCCCTTTGGAGCCATCTTCTTAAAACACAATTTTCAGGAACTATAAGGAGAACACAGATCCAAAAAAAAAGTGCTTTGAAAGTATTTCTGTTCAGTGTGAAATACTCACATTTGTGCTCATAAAAAGTTTGCCTCCCTTTTTGATACAATGCCCAAAAAGAACTCCCAATAAGGAAGCAATGTTGCTGTAACTCTTTTTTTTCACTGACACCTTGCAGAGCTTTTTTCCCCACCAGTCTTGCACTGTGTTGAGTTTGTCAGTTCTCAAGAGCAGTGCTCTTCAGTGCATTATTTCCTTTCCTCAAAAAAAAAAAAAAAGAAGCTAAAATAATAAAAAAGAGATCAGTTGCCATTTAGAAAATGAACAGACCTCATTTAACAGATAAAATTTATCTAGTAACAATTCCACTTGTTCGAATAAGTTAAAATGTAGCTCTTTGCTCAGTCCTAGTTAGAGGAGGATTGCATTTTAAGTATTTGATGTGAACAATTTGTATCGCGTGCATCTGCGGCAGTAGAGTTTTGAATTTCTCAGGCAGAGAAATATCTCCATTGCTTCTCCCCGTATGGAAGCTCCTCCTCCTCCCAGCAGCTCGTGGGACCAGGCCAAGCCAAGCCAAGCCAAACACACCTTGCTGGCTTTTACAGCTTCATCTGCGGCTTCGTCACATATTTAGTGAGTCACAGCCACCGATGTGCGCGTAACAAAGCGGATGCCACGGACCCACATGCTAACAGAGAGCCTTGTTTTCTTTCCTTACCCTCATCTGCAGAGGCTTCAGTCCCAAAATACTCTCTGGGACTGTCAACACTGCTTCTCAGTAACAAGAGCCCGCGTCTAAAGAACATCAATGTTTGCAGCAATTAAATGTATTTCGGATATTCACGTGCGCTGTGTTTACCCATAACAAGAACATACTGGACTAGAAGAGGTTTAACTTTTCTGAGGCACTGTCATCTTTCCACCCATTTCATTTTAGAAGTAATAGCAGTCACACACCACTTCACGGATGAGTGGATCCAAGTTTAACAGGATTCCTTGGGGAACACTGAAAGGCGCATCAAGAGTGAAGCTTCAGGGACACAGACCAAAAGTTGATAAATATTTTCCACATGCTGAGTGCATTGGGGAAAAGAAGAAAAAACAACAGCAGCCTTTGTATCCTTGACCCTTTGCCTACTGTGCATTTTGGACAATCATATGCATGCAATCATAGCCTAATGAGAGCCTGCATGACTTGCCAAAGCTAAAGTTTGACCTCAATCAAAGAGTGATTTCTGCAGAGATGAAGGAGGATTAGGAAAAAAGTATTTCAATTTCTCATCAGGCCAGTGTTAACCAAGCTGAGGAAGTTATCCTGCCCCTGTAGAATCAGTATTTTATTAAAGAAACCCTGTGCTGAAGTTCTGAATTATGCAAACAAGCACTGTGCCAAAAAAGCTTTCAGTGGCACGTTCACATCAGATCCTTCCCCACTATATTAGCGGATGCTGCAGCTGGTTACATCTGCACTGAACTGTCTCTATAGCTGATTTTTGGCTGAATCCCGGGGGAGATTCTATTGGCTTGATAACAGTTTGGTAGGTTGAGGTTTCTTTTAAGAAAAAAAAAAAGAGCCCAAGACATCTTCATGTTCAACTGTCTAAATGCTTCACATGACTCAAAACTTCCCAAGGTTTCATCAGCTCCAACTATTTCATAGTGCATTCTCCGTATATGATTTAAATATACTATTTCAGTTGGAAATGCAACCCTGCCCTTGTACAAGCATCACTCTGCAGAAGATGCTAAACATTCATCTCATTACTCTAGCATTGTACATAAAATAACACACCTCATACAATTGCTACCAGCTTAATTAACAAGATTGCAAGGAGATAGCTGGAATGGGCGCAAACAGTGTTGCATTTTTTCTTCAGATGCCTGCATCCACTGAAAACTCCTCAGCTTAGGAGCAGGAAATAACTTCTCAGGTGTACAGTCAGATTGTAGATCCTAACTCCGAGCTCCACTTCTCCCCACCAAAAGAGTCAGCCTGTGCTACAGAAATGGGAACAAGATGTTTATGGCATGAACTCAGTTAACTTGTGGAGTGCTAAGACATAGTGTACATTCAGGGGTTGGGCACCATTAACGTTAATGAAAGGCTAGGATGTACATCCACAAGTTTTTACAGATGATGCATGAATGGATATGTATCATACTTCCTAAGGGCACTAAATCAGCAAAACGGCAAACCCCAAATTAAACAGCTCCTGCTTGAACACAACACACCGAACGGCTTGTTTCTTTGGGCAAACGGGTTTGGGAGAAGGAAATCAAAACTTAGGACAGTACATATGGGGAATGAATATACAGATAAGCAAAACAAAGAGCTCTGCTTGCGACCCTGGGTAACAAAATTTCACATATAGTGTTCGCAGCTTGCTGAGGTTTGGGCTTTTCTTTATTTCCTCCTTTTTTTTGGAGGTGGGGGGGAGGCTGGGTATAAAAGCCCAGAGGAAAATAACCAAAACAAAAAGAGAAAAAAAAAAATCATAAAAGCATTTCAAGAGGGAAATATGGCATTCAAATGCAGCATGCCCAACAAAAGAAATACCATACAGTGTAGTCATATACCAGCATTAAGTGATTCAAGAGTGCCGCTCCTGACTGTCACACTGCTGTAACAATGGGCTGGCATGAGGGGAGAGGAGAATATATTTCACTTTTCTATTCTTTTTTAGTGGGTCACAAGTCTGTCTTCAGCTACACATGTGCAGTGCTGAAGTACATCTATGGTGTCTTGGGTTGCACAGACACCTGTAAATAACATTTCTGTTGAGGCAGATAAACTATTAAAAAAAAAAAAAACAGCACCAGTAGTTTTCTTACATTATATTGTTCAAAAAAACGTGTCTGAACTCAAAAGACAGGGACGCAATTCAATCTATTTTATTTCTGATGTGAGGAAGGGGTGTTTGCCAGCAGGTGGTTCAGGAAGTGCCTTGAGGTCCCTCAGCCTTTGGTGCCTCACATTTGAGCTGCCACTTTTCCTCCATAGGAGCAGCTCTGTCCCCGCCAGGGAGGGAAAGGGGGCAGAACTGTGGGTCTGCAGCTGGCTCTCAGTATGTGCACCTCAGCCACCACCACACTGGGGACCTGCTGCAGTGGCTAAAAGGGAGGTCAGGGAAAGAGGATCATCTCGGAACTGCAGTCATCCCCAGAAACTGGATCTCTTACATGCTACTGCAGGTAAATCTGGAAAACAGGGAATCTGATCAGGACCCCCGTTCACCCAGGCTGTTTCTTTGATTCTGTCATGGACAATACTGATCTGCCCAGCAAGTACCTCTTTTACTTCTCAAGCCTCAGCAACTTAGGGAGGCAGGTTTTACTAGGGAGCAGGCCAGGCCTGCACCAATTTGACAACATAATGTGTAGACACTTTTGTATTCCCCATCCCATCACCACAGACTCGGCAAAGTTTGGCTTATTATTCAAAAATCTCCCTAAGGTCTGAATTTACTGAGAATTTTCTTGCTATACATAACTGCAATGCCTCTATTCAAGCTCGTTTATTGCAGGATTTCTCAGTATGATCTTTGCATTCCAGTTACCCCAGCACAAGCTGCGACGACCCACAAAAAAAGAATTCATTTTCCTACCTTAGCTTACATACCTGTTGGTGCTAGTTGGCATGGTATGGTAGCAGTACAAAATTTAATGGAGGTTTTGTCATAAAAAATAAGTTGGGTCAGCTTTCTCTATGGCATAGTAGACATTATTAATTTATTACATACCCTGTGTACTGCTACAAATATTAGATAACTCTTATCTCTGAGAAAATTTTATTGAAAAAATCTGTATGTAAGCTTTTTACATAGGTTTCCAGTGGCATTTCTGTGGCTTCATCAAAAGAATACATTAAGACTGCAACATAATGTATTCCACCTCATTTTCAGCAGGACTATCTGCAGGGACAGGACCGTGATTGTCTCAGCTCTTTTAATGGAACTCAAATCCATTGATTCCAAATGGAAAAACAATATCATCTTAATTTCCCTTGTGATGGCTATTTTATATAATAGAAGGGAAGTATTATTAGTAGTACCACTGTTATTAAATGAAGAAAAAAAAATGCCACTGTTCTATGGATGGTTTTCTCCACTGGAGAACAACAAAGAAGCAGAGTGGTCAGAGAAGAGTTTGAAACACATGTACATTTATTTCCATTCTTTGGGCTCAACTGAACCCTGGAGTTAGGATTCATGGTTCTGTCCAGCCGGGAGAGCTGTGCATCATCACGAGCAGCTGAATTTGCTCACGTTACTTCGAAGGGGTTAACATCTATACTGTGAGAGAGATTCTCCAGTTCCATTAATTAAAAGGGGCTTTGTAAGCAAGTAGCTATTGTTTTAAAATGCCAGATTGCCCTTGTAGTCGACAAGGAGATAAGATAGTCATACACCAGAGCTAGTTTTCATTTTCATTTCCTCATTTTATTAGGTTTGAAACAGTAAGAGTGGGCTGCAGTGATTAGTACAAACAGGAGAGCCACACTTAAAAGCTGTCAGGGTTTTTGTGTATCTGTTTAAGCTCCCCAGGCTAAGAAACAAGTCTATCCTTGCATGTTTACAATGCCTGCTAAGCATAACTGACAAGGATTTCCAGACCCAACTCTAAAGGCAGAGCTCTCATCCAAGCCTTGGACAACTTACGTCAGATTTTTGTAATCCACTCTGTTCTGCTATCAACAGCCATACAAGGGTCCCCCTTGAGATAATCAAAATGCTGCTGCTAACCTTTTCTTTCCTACTGACGGCTGTGTGCTGCCTTTGGTGTAAGCCCTTCCCCTTTTCCATCGCATGCAGCACAAATTTCTTGGCCTTATCTTCAAAGCCCATCACAATTTTGCCCCACCTTACCTTTTCTGCTAAGTCCCAAATAGAGGTTAACTCCCACCTCGCTTCACAACACTCCCCTTTGTGCTCTGTCCCGCTCACAAGCCCTCACCAGCAAAGCTTCTCATCCAATGCACCTCCTGACACATAACCTTCACCCTCCCAGGCCTGCAGCTCACAGCCCAATGAACAAAGCAGGACTGAGCCATATTAAACAGCCCTGACTACTGGTTTCAGGGCTCCTCCAAAATCGGGGTACCGTGCCCTGGGTCCCTGCTCTAGGATGCTGCTCAGGTGCTGCAGCTTTGCTCCTTCCAGCAGCAGAGCTGGCTTTCACTTGCTTGAAATGCCTGTGCGACTGCAGCCTGGCGTTCAGTAGGTAACAGGATCTCCAGCATTGTGGGCAACATCAGGACAGGTTTATTACAGCGCAGCGAGGGCTGGGGATTTAGAGACTGGAGTGCAGAAGAATTTATTCTCTTCCTTTCCTATGATTTAGGTCGGAGTGTAACCTCGGTTATCCGGGGAGATTTCCCAACACGTCCATTTATTATCGTTTGGCATCAGGCTCGGCAGCCTGATCCTCAGCTGTCAGAGATCCCCCATCTGGAATATTTTTTTCCATTGCCGGGCAGTGCAGTTGACTGGCACACAACGTGCAGCTCGTAAAACACAAGCACGTTGCTTCACACTGTGCATGTGCTCCTGAGCAAACTCCCGGCAAGATACCACATACAGTGTTTGCAGAAAATTGTTGACACTTCCCCTAAATGTTCTGGCTGCTAGTGTGGGCTTGCATATCTATCCACCTAATACTCGGGTTTGACAGTAATGTGCATTCAGCATGTCAGGGAAGGTGGTACTTAAAGATACTGGCACGAGCAAGGCAGGTGGAGTCTAGGAGGCTTTTCCAGTGCCAACAATAGCTGCCCTTCTTACACAGTCTCTCCCTTTTTTTCCCTTTTTCTTCCTTTTCTTTTTTCTTTTTCTTTTTTTTTTTTGAGGGGGGTTGCGGGGGTGTATACACTGAAGATTCGCTTCATTGCAAACGCTTCCGGGGAAGTAACACTTCTGTCTACAACCCGATTGACTTGTATAAGACTTGGCTGATGGTGCTTCAAACCTGACTACAGTTTCCATCGGATTCCTATGAGTATCCAATCAGCCAGTTCAGTGGGGTATCTAAAGCCTCATGATGGAAATATCTTTCTAGCTACATCCATCAGTCAAACAGAAGCAGGTTGCCGAGGCTGGATGGACATCTTCCACCCTAGCTTGTATTGTTAAAGATTAAAACTGGGATTAAATTTATAGGCACAAATTGCACTCGTGTTTTATGTATCTTTTCATTATATCCAAAATAATTGCACTTTTGGGTTTCCTATGCATGTCATTCACACATGATGTTCAATTTGGCCAAAGCAAGAACTACATCTGGCCCTAAAGCTATGTGAAAAATAGCTATTCTTTATGAACTCCTGCATGTGAGTAAAGAGAAGACAAATGATCTATTAATTCAGTTCCTGATCATATTTGTTATGTATTCATGGGAAGGACACACGCAGGTTCAGTGACTTAGAAAAGGAAAAACTTACAATGCTGTCTACAGTTATTAATTCTCCCAAATCATGATTCATCTTGTCAGAGGACTTCATGAGGGCACCTGGCTTTGCCATGGCTTTTCTTCTCTATTTTTGTTTGCTTCCTTTGTTTTTCTTCCCTGTCAACAGGTATTTGCCCTGAATCTATTTGGATTATAAATGCCCAGTGAGCTAAGACCTGAAATGGAAAGTTGATGCTACAAGATACTGCCAAAATGAATCTCACCAAAAGCAAACATGACACATGTCTAGTCCCAAAGTGAAAAAACTTAATTGTGCATTTCGATCACTGGCACAATTGAAACACAGCCTGGCTGCCTCACACTCTTCCTATCAAACCCCAGAGATTTGCACTCTACTTTTAATGTTTTTGACACCAATATCCCTCAACTGCATGGATGACTACTCGTGTTCTCCTAGTATTCAAAGGGAACGGATGTATACTTGGAGTTGTAGTATCACAAAAGGTACACGAAGCAAAGGAGGAGTCAAAGCTGCATCTTGCTGGCCATGTTTGTTCAGCTGAACAGTTTGATGCACCTTGATTTCTGGGCTGGTATTCCCAACAGCATTTCTGCACTGCTGGATGCCTGCATAGCACCTGAAGGCTGGTTTTGCCTGTGCTTGGAGTTCACAACTGAGCCTGTGAGCTCCACGGGGAGGTATCCTGCTTTGTGTGCTGCCCAGGAGCACGTCCATGATTTCAGGCTGGGACAGTGAGCCAAAAGGTAATCACCTGTGTTTGTACACACATGCTGTGTGAGTGAAGATGTAAGTACCTACACACTCCTAAAGTTGCCTTTTTCTTTTGCTACTAGAATGAACCGGGTTTTGCATGGAAGATGGGACCTTTTAAACACCGGGTAGTGCAGTGGCAGACAAATCATACCAAACAGCACAATACTTTCCATTATACACTAATCACCACATTTAAAATTGTTATCATCAGATTATGTGGATGCATGATTCACAGCCCACTCCCTGTCTCCAAAGAATCGTTTTTTAAGCAGGCTGCCACGCGCCTACTGCACCTGATTGTTTCATCGGCACATTCCAGCTAACAAAGGCAGACGAGCCAGGGCAGAGTCCAGGACACTGATACACTTGTTCTATCCCCACAGGTGTAGCAGCCTTCTGTTTTGAAAGCTTCTGGGTGTAGGCGTTAGGGCTGCATTCTTTCTTTAATTTGTACTCGCTTCTTTTGGAGTCGGATGGAACGGCAGCCAAGTGAGGAGTGCTCAGAAGGAGCGAAAACCCGAGTTCAAAATGCCCTGCTAGGACAGGGACCGCTACGGCGGGTCCTGAGCCCTTGTTCTCAAACAGAGGGAGGAAAAAAGCGGGGGGAAAGGGGGGGACACAAGGGTTTTTAAAAGTTCCTTCCTATCCTCATGTATTTTTGCTCAATGTTTCTGGCAGAAAATGTATTCTGTATAACATACAACAAAAGGTAGTTCCATGTGAATTCATATTTTATGTAAAATTACTGACACGAGCCACTATTTACACAGTAGTATAGGCAAACATTTCATATATTTTATGTGCAATTACTAGGACCAGCTATTATTTCTATGGTACCACTCTTTGATTGTCAAACGAGCAGAGGAGAGGTCACACTTTCCTCCCAGTCTACACCATTTGAGGCTAGAACAGACCATCGTACTCATCCAGTCTGAACCCTTGCACGCTCACACGATAATTTTCCCAGTTGTGCAATTACAACTCAGAAGTCCCACTTCCAAAAAGCCAAGAGTTTTCTCGATTAAAGCTTGGGCAAGGTGTTGAATTTTCTGCACTAAAAACTGAAGTCCCTCATGTGGTTTGAAGACAGTTGTGTCAGGGGTAACGTGTTACCTTCTGAAAGGAGGGGACAGGTCACTCAACACCCCGCACAGACGCTGCCACATCTGCTGAGGTGGCCTGGCCCACAAGATTTCTTGTAATGAATCTTGTGACAACCACCTGTTCACCAGGGTTTTTATGGAGTTTTACCATGGATTGTAGATTAAGGTCCTCTCTCTGCATTGCATTGGAGATCTTAGCCAGCCAATTAAGAGACTAATTTAATCGACTGACGCTTACAAAACTTCTGTGAGCAAACTGAGATTCGTATGAAAGTTCAATATGGACAGGAACAATTTTCATGGCCCCTAAAAGGAAGACTAAGATGTGTGAATCTGACATTCATAACTCCAGCTCATAGCTCAGTGGTCTGCGTTTAAATCCCCACAGATGGAGCTAAGAAATTTTTCTTTATTAGAGAAAGTATTCAGGAGTGTGGATTTCTTGCAGCTCCACCTGTTTTTAAAGCCAGCTTCAGATAAACCCAGAATTCTGCAATTTGAGGGGAAAGAAACTCACAAATATCCTATTTCTTTTTCCTTTTCTTTTTTTTTTTCCGCCAACCCAGAGTTCTGTTATCTTATACTTATTTTGATAAGCTACCTTCAGCTTTTCTGTCTGCACATGCAAGGCAACAAATCCAGCCCCATTTCCAATGCAAGTTTAGACAACGTGGTTAAATTAACAGCTTGAACATTAGAAAAGAGATTAGGGTAATTAATGCCAAGATGATAGAACTAGGAATGTTTTGTACTGTAGGTAGGGCCACTATTTGGGAGGCCAAAAGAACAGTTTTACCACCAGCTTGCAACAGGTTCTAACAGTGGAACTCGAAAACTGGAATCACATTCTCCTGAAATGTTAGAGTCATATTTTCAAACACACGTGCCACAATCTGGTCTTCCAAACTCAAGTGGAAGCACCCGAAATATGCCCTGTTTTCCCCATTTTAACAAGAAGATTCATTACATGCCCACTTTGTTCTAGAAAATTAAACATTTCTTCGGATTACTTTGCGTGCCTGAGTTCAGAGTCGGCCGAAAAAACACGGGTTTCTTTCACCTTAAAGAACAGAATAGCTGCTATCTATCTAAAGCCCAGAAATTAATTCAGGGGGGTTTGTTTGGAATTAAGAAACATTTTATTTCCTTGCTCCAGGGCCTATGCAATGCCCTCCCTTAAGACACTGAGATCATGAAATAATTAAGAGCATATTTCTTGACCTGGAATCATTATTTACTGTCAAACTGCCAGGTTCTTTACACAAAATTCACTGCATAAAATTACACTGGGAATTAATGACACTGGTTGTACAGACCCAGTCAAATTTCAGGAAAAGAGATTCAAAGCCAAGGGGAAAGGGAGATGCTTGATTCACGTCTAAACCATTTACAATGTGCTAACCCCAGTGATATAAGATGGACACGAATTTTAAGAGATACTTTTGCAAGGCACAAATAAAAGCTTTGCAAAGTTCATTCTCAGAGTTCTTCATCTTTCCTAGAGCATGCAGCTGTACAGGCTTCTTCCTAAAATCCAATGAAATCACCATTCACAGTCTCAAAATAATGCTTGACTTGTAGAGAGGTGCACTGACATTTGTCCATGACATCCTCATGGGATTCTGGGTACTTCAGAATCCCATGAGAAAAGACAATTTTTTCCAGAGAGACCCTTTAATTCTTCTAAAGAGGAAGCAAACTATGAGAATTTTTTTCATTAAAGCAGTGAGTTTGGTCACCCTCTGTTTTAAGGTGAAGTTTGCTGTTAGGATGTCTGCAGCCATCTTTGACAGATGCAAGAAAAATGGATTTTAGGAAGAAGGATGTGAAACAGAGAAGCAAGAATGTAGAAAGACAGACACATGGTTAAACTGGTAAGTAGAAATGGCCCGATTTTGGTAATTGTTGAGAACTCAAGGTCCTGTTAGTTCCCATTCACATCACTGGAAATTTGATATGCTAAAAACACTTGATTTACATTTTCATAACTGTCTTACCTTGGCACCAGAAGACAGGTTATCAAAACCTTCTGTAGTAATGCCCAACCTGAGAGGACATAAAAAGATTCACGTTCAGAGGACATCATAGGCTCAACACTCCCTCAAACCATAGCTCTCTTAATGTCCAGAGCTAGAGCTGCTCGCTCTAAACTGGGATACCCAGAAGCACTCATTTCATCTGAAACCCAGACTTTCAGTTCCCCAATCTCTGCACCTAGGTATGAACACAGAGCAGAAAACAAGACAGTGACTGAAAAAGCTACTCCCTGAATCACCAGAGGCGAGGCCACCAGAAACACATTCAGAGTTTTTCTCCCATCTCTTCCCAGGAGAAAGTGCTGGAAAATCAGTTCATCAGGGCCATTACATCCCAAAGAAACATTAGGTTCGTTTGATCTGCAAACTGCTCTGTCCTCAGCAATTCGTGGCTTTCTGTGTACCCTTACACCTCCAGCCTGAATCCATCCAAAAAATATTCCTCCCCCAAAACACACATCCTTTTGTTTACTTTTACCTGCCCTCCTGCCTGTTGAGCTGTACACTGCTCTATTATGTGGTCTCTGTGTTTTCCAGGCAGATTTTCCTCATCTGAGGGATCTCTCAAGTGAAGGTTATTTGAATAAATGAGGATGTTATAGCCCACCCACCCTAAGCCCCCTATCTGTCTTCTGAGAGCTGGCCTTTACGAAGAGCCAAGAGCTTGTCTTTGGACTACAGGAGTCTAGAGGGATTTCTTTGCTAACATGAATAGATGTAGAGGCTTTCAAAGCAATAATTTAGATATACAGTCAAATAAAGCCTAGATATCTTAGAAAAACAGACTTTAGAAGACTTCTTTTCTTGCCACAGAACATGAGCTAACCGCAGGACTAATTTTTATGATCTCTGTGAATCTGAAACATAGTTCTGGGAATTCCCAGAGTTCCTAAGTCCAACCATACCAAATTATAACATTTTAGTTTGTGTGCCTACACAGACAAGATGTCTTGGGCCCTGTAGCTTTGTCTGCCCAAGTGGGTACCTCCTTGAGATGCCCTAATGACCACAGCCAACTGATATTTCACTGGACAGTAATTTTGATTTCTCCATCAAACTCACTGCTATCACTGTAGCAAAGCTTATACTTGCAGATGTAGGTTAGGGTTGTTGCTGAAAGAAACATTGACAGGGGAAGGTTTTACATATTGATATAGTGAACAGCTACAAGCAGGATCATGCCAAGTGATGCTTGGAGGCGGGGGCTGAGAGATAGAGGGGGTCTTTTTGTGCTGGAGGTATTGCTGAATATCAAATGGCAGGTATCAGAGTGACAGCTTTTGTTTTCATAGCCTATTGAAAAGTTAACGAAGTAAAGAAGATATAATCATTCAGGTAAAGCAGGATACGAAGCAGGCCAGGGCTTGCACTAAAAATGCATAAAGTTATTTCACTAAAAGACAGAGGCACTTGCCCATGGCAGGTGCAAAACTTAGGCATTGCTCTGATTGCCTCAAGAAAGGAAAAAACCTGCAGAAAATGTTGGGACATGTTCTAAGCCTCCTCAACAGCCATTCTTCTTTTTTTTTTTTTTTTTTTTTTCTTG
>VZTA01028925.1:17935-116952 GCA_013398855.1 Mohoua ochrocephala
CTGTTCTTTTTTTTTTTTCTTGTTGAATACTTTAGGTCGTATCTTTATTGTCTGCCAGCAAAGGCTGTGGTTTTCAGGGCTCCGAGCAATTGGGGAGGGAGAGCACACACAAAAATCTTAAGTGGTTTAGAGAAGTCTCTGAATCAGGAGATTTCTTTTCATGACGAGGATGATATGGCAGAGCTTTAAAGTATGTGTCTGCTGTAAACCAGAGAAAGGACAATATTTGAGGCTGACTCACGTCTGTCTGACTCTGCTCATGGGCTGAAGGAAAAATGTCAACCTCACCTCAGCTGCCACTTGAAAACTCTGAGTGTTTGGTTTCCTTGGTTTCACCTTGATGTCAGGTGTTCAAGTCCTCCTGCTTTTGAGATATATGAGCCCCCGTTGCTCTCAGCTCGTATCCGTGCTGCCGTCTCACAGCACGCCAAGGTTTGCTCCAGGGTCCTGTCCTTCTCACCTTCTGGTGGTCAGTCAGGCCCCTTGCCCAGGGAAGGCAGAGCAGGCACAGCCGGACCGTGCCTGTGGCACAGCTGTGACCTGGCACCTGCAGCAGGGCCCTGCCAGCGGCTCTGCTCTGCACAGCTCCTGTGCCAGCCAAAGGGCCCATCGTGTCCTGGGGGACACTGTCACCCCCCCCGGCATCACAAAGAGAGAGGCCAGAGTTTGGGGCTGTGCATCTCCACGTGACAGGCTGTTCACTCACCCTGCAGCGGCCGAGCCCAGCTCTCAATGCATGCTCAGCAGAGACCACAGCCACACCACAAGGGCATTCTGTGCTCAGATCCACGACTATAAAGCAAGGGCAAAAGGACACGCTGGAAGCAGTGGAAGCTTTTGCAAAGCAAAGTCCTTAAGATTTGATGAATCATCAAGTGAAGAACCTCTCAAAGCTGCCAGAAAACACAGAAACAGACAAAGGAACTCTTTTGATATCAGAATAGTCAAGAGATGCCAATTTGCTCAGCCAAACCCATCACTCTGTGATAGCACATGGATATCTGTTTTCCTAGCTGCCTGCTTTTGAAATGGTTAGAGACTCCCACTGAAAACATGAGGTGGTGTGGATGGGGTTTAAAGGAAATTGCTAATTTGGACTGGAAATTGAAGGTACTTAAAAACAAGTTCAACTTCTCACTATCATTTGGGGGGTGGGGGGAGAAATGGAAGAAGCCAAATTTCTGCTATACCTTATTGCTCAAGCTCAGCAGTACCTGGAAGACTCAGAAGCAGGCACTGACCTGCATGCATTTTTCCAGTCCCAGCCCTTGGTGATATGAGTAAGAGACAGGAAAACAGAGGAAGCTTTGAAAACACAGGCTCAAAGGACAGAAGTGAGTGCACGGGTGAATTGTTTTCATCAGCCGCTGCCGCACACCGAGAGCTGCACACTCTAGCGAAATTCCTTGCGAAACCAATGGCAGAGGCGCTTAAGCCAGGAAGAAAAATCCCTTCTGGATGTAGTTTTGTTTGTTTGTTTGTTTGTGTGACTGAGCCCCACGCAAGCAAACACACACCTGTCTCTCTCCCTTCCTCCCTCATGTGCACAGCCAGGAGCTGCTCGTGTAGGAGAGCCCTTCGGTAACCCAGCTCCGTCTGTCCCAGCAGCTCCTCGCTCTCCCCGGCAGTCACTGAAGCACATGGATCACTGAGCACTTCCCCAGAGGGAGGAATTTTGGTGCCTACAGGTAGGTGGTGGGCAGGGGAGAGGCAGTGGTTTCCTGTTAGCCTGTCACTCACCAGCCTTCCAGGCACGCTCCTTTCCTCACAAGGCAGGCCACAGCACACTGGATCTTTCCACATCAAACCCAAATGCTTCTTGACTTTTACCTCCCTGCCATCCTTCTACCCTCATTTCCCATTCCCAGCTCCTCTCCACTCCAGGTGTGTGTTTTGAAACACCTCACTGATCAGTCTCCCTCTGTGGGACAGATAAGCCATAGGGCCACAGGAGAAAGAGACCAAAAATACCACTTTGCTTTTGGAAAAGCTCTACAGCCTGCAAGCTTGTCGCTACAAGATGGCTGGAAAGCAATTGTGGTGCCTACTTGGACCCAGGCTGTCTGTCACAATCCAAGGGATGCAGGTGAGAACTGTGTTTCAGCGTGGTGCAAGGACCAGCCTGTGGCCAGGAAGAGCTTGGGCAAGTGAAATGGGAATTCAGGAGTACAGCCTACTGTCATGCCTATTCTAGGCAATGGAGTCACTGCATTGATGTAGATCTACTCTGTGCTCTTAAAGGCATTGAAATACAACTTTCAATATGGGTGGGGTTTCAAACTCCAACGCTTCCAGATTCAAATTTAAACAGAGTCACAAACCCTGCAGAGTCACAACTTAATTTGGCCAATCTTGTTGGGATAAGCAAGAAAATATCTAATAAACAAGAACAAGAAAATATCTAATAAATTGTGTTTGTGACTATGTTCACAGAAGTCGATCAGCAGTATGAGAAAAAGCAATAATAAACTACCAAAAAAAGATATATAATATAAAACAACATGGAAGAATACCAGTCAAAATGACATAAAAATTTTTAAATTCTGGAAATAGACGGGCTGAGAACAGGACATCAGTAAAAACACCGCTGGCAGAGGAGAGACAAATGTGTCCATAACTCTAAAGATCTCCTATCACCTTTGTACAGAACTCTGTAGAGAGTTTACGTTATAAGCATAAATAAGATGAGATGTCAGTGAGGCCTGCTCCAAGTAAGGAACATGTAAACCTTTGCTGATAGCAGGGGATTTTTGCAGCAAAAAGAGGGATAGTTTGGCAGAGGAGACATGAGAAAACACTGGGCTCAGAATTGCAGTGTGATCCAAGACCTTCTCAGAGCAGGATCTCTGTCCAGATTCCCAGCCTGCTTGTCCACGCTCAGTCACTTGAGCCAAGGATTATTTTATGTCAATAAACTCAGTCTTTTTCCAGGGAATAGCAAATTCATCCAGTGTGGATGAATTGGCTGATATATGAAAGGAACAGCTCCAGAGAAAATAATTTTAATTACACTGCAGAAGAGGCAGCGCAAGCGAACAGTAGAAAGTAGAAAACTCAAGGGAAAAGGAAAAGCTGATTCCAAAAGAATAAGCCCAAAAGAGAAGTGTGTATCTGATGTGTCATCAGTGTACTTTGCAATTCTCTGAAATGGAGGGATGTGTCATGTTAACGTGCTGCTGCCTTCCTCTGGGATAAAGGGCACACCACGTGTCAGGAATCTCCCCTCCTCCAGCAAAGGGCTGATACCTGCAGAGACCACACATTCCACCTGACTGCAGCTAAAAGCAGAGCATCTGACTGCATTTTTAGCAGAAACTGTGGTTTTAGAACTTCTGTTTTTAAAGACAGCAGCCACTTGTTGACTATTAGATGGTGACAAGGAAATTCCACCAAAAAAAAGAATCGGAAGACTATTCCACATTTCAAGTTATAGATAGCCATCAGATCACCCAGACCCTGGGCCAGTAGGAAGTGGCATGTATCCTGAGCTGTATTTAAAAGGAAAAATAGCCTTTCTCAAGCTATTGTTCAAAAGCAACTTGATAGGACTGAATTTTCCTATGAAGAGCTGCTCTGACAAGCTTTTTATTACTGAAAGGAGGAGGTTACTCCTGAAATTTCCCCCACTTAGTGCTCAAATCTGAGGAGAGGTTTTTGCAAGAAGCCTCCTCTGCTGTGCTGAGTAAGCAATCTTAGCACTGGTTTGGCCTTGAAGCCACACTTTAGCTAAAGGCCCAAACCAGACTGTCACCTAGAGAGTGCTCCCCCGATTTCCTTACCTCTGACTGCTATATTGTGGGGGTGAAATGCCACCAAATGGACTAAAAAAAAAATATTAACAATCTTTTTGTAATTATCTTGGCAGCACATTCACTGCAATTACAAGGAAATTGCATTTAACCACGTTTTATGGGTTTAATTTTCTGTTCAATTAATGCAATTGTTTTGCAACTGTTAATCTTAACTTCAGCTCAAATATTTAATACCGAGGGAGAACAAATTTTTACGGAGCTTTATGGAGCTGATTTGTTGCGTGTATCATAATGAGATCGGGTTGTTATAAAATGAAGGAATTCTTCATTAAACAGTCAGCTTTGCTGATCTTAATTGCAAGCTGCATCTCTGCACGGCACCTGTACATTCTGATGTGTTGTCATAACCCTCAGAGCTATGTAAACAAGCAAGTCCTGTCGTGTTGCTGGCTGACTCCTGCAATCACAGACACAAAGTGATCTCCAAAGAGTCAGGTATACGTACTTACATTTAGGAAAAAAAAAAAGAATAAAAGAGAAGAAAGAAAGTAAAGAAGGAAGGAGCAGTAGTTAAGCAATAGGATTTTTTTTTTTAATATCTGTTTAATGGGGAAGAAGGTGAAGCATTTAAAAACTCAAAAGGAATACATGACCTCCAAAACTCAAATCGAATACAAGTGCATCTGGACGGCTGAATTCCTGATTCCAAAGCCAGTTTCCACAGGTGCTGGGGGATTCTGGTTTCCGCAGAGGTAAAGCTAGCACCTCTAGGAAAAAGCCCACTCCAGCATCCACAGTTTTTTAATCCTGGTTTGAAACTGGGGCTCTCCTATTTTCTCGAGGCAAATTTTGAACCATGCCACAGTTCAGCAACAGTTCCTCTGGTTCATCCACGGGTTTTTAGAAGAAAGATTTATAAGTCAGTGCTGTGCTGGTAGGAGTATGAGCAGACAGATTCCTAGCTGGCATAAATCAGCATCATTCCACCACGGTATATTGTGCAACATTGATTTACACCAGCTATGAAATTAGCCCACAGTGCTCTGCCATGAAAAAAAATATAACTCCCGGCAGCAGCAAGGAGGTGAAAACCTTCAAGCTAACCTGATATTTATCTGTCTGGACCAGACAGATTTTGATCACTGTCACACTCCCCTTTCATTTATCCATCTAGTGGTCCTTGGCTCCAGAGGTGAAATTTTCAGAAGAGACTAATATTAGACTGAACTGCTTACACAGTGGGACCAGTGTGAAGCTGAAGCTAAGTAGTTTACAAAATCTTGGCAGAGTCTACTCATTCCCGAGTTACAATATGCACCAGGCTGTTTCTGACAGAATGCGATGCACTCAGAGAAAAAGTGGACTCCCAGGGAAAAGGTGGAATTTCAGGAAAGAGACTGAGTCTGGTGGTGTGTCTGTAAGGGGATGACTAAACAAATAAATCAAGAAATTTTGTATGGTCACCTCTGCCAGAATTTCAGTTGGACGGTTCATGGTCTCATGCTTTGACCATTCACACCTGACAAACAGGTAACATCTCTGTGACATTCTCTCAATCCCTTGTGATACTGGCTTTGAGCTTCAGAGATGCACAAAACTTCAGGAAATAAATACCCTGTATTTTACTGTACCTTTACCTGCAGCACTTAATAATCTAAAAGTGCCTCTTGGCAGAATTAAGGTATTGAGGCAAGCATCAAAGTTATTTCTCTTCTGGCTCTAATGTGTGCACTGCGGTGTGTGCTTCCAGTTAATCAAACCACGTGCAGCAACCAGGAGAAACAACTCGCTTGTAAGTTCAGACTTTGCTTGGACATAGCCAAAGATTTGCCAGAAAGCAGTCTCTGGAATCAGCAGTGTCCTTAAACACTTTGAGAGCCACTGACAGATAAACCCTTTCAAACAGTAGTTATTCAAGCCTGTCCACAGTACATTTTCCTGTGCCACGCCGTGTGATTAGACAGGAGTTCCTGCACACCGTTTTCATATTGGTGTCAGTCAGAAATTATGCCTTCATTGCTCTCATCTCAAACTTCCTCCATACCTTTTTCCTTGGGTCAAAATTCTTTAGCAAATGCACAAAAAACAGTGTTAGCAGACAATGCTTTTTTTCTTTTTCTTTTTTTTTCCTTTCTTCCATCAGATTTCCACCTTTCTTCAGCTTTTATTTTGCTTTCACCCAAAAGGCAAAGCAAAACAC
This sequence comes from Mohoua ochrocephala, assembly GCA_013398855.1. Classification (NCBI taxonomy): domain Eukaryota; kingdom Metazoa; phylum Chordata; class Aves; order Passeriformes; family Acanthizidae; genus Mohoua; species Mohoua ochrocephala. The sequence continues at coordinate 23,888 of VZTA01028925.1, forward strand.
AAACCAACAGTTTGCTGCCCGGAGACACGGGCGAGGAAAGCTGGCTGCAGCCACATTTCCAAGCCCGTGCCTCCCTGGAAGCCCCGTGCGAGCGCTGCCGCACAGCTGCGCACACCTGCAAGGTGCTGGGTGTGCAGCCCGGAGAGGTGCGCACGTTCATGTGAGTGCCCCCCTGTGGTACCGGGCTGGCAGCCGAGCCTCGGGAGAGAAAAGCCACTTGTTACCCTGCAATAACCTGTTCTTGCAGAAAGCGTCGGGTTTCACGGCAGGTTGGCTTCCCTGCGCTGTACGAGCAAAACAATTAGAATAAGCTGTTGGAATCACCCCTGCTAAAGCCAATCTGGAAATGCTCCTAGGAGCATGGGAACGAAGCGGTGAAGCTCTTCACAGTGTTGAAGCAGTATTGAACAATGTCATTAAGGGCTGGGTTCAGCCGCAGTTGTGAGTTATTATGGTTTGTTTATTGTTAGCATTGCCTGGCCAGGCCTTTGAGGCAGAGGAGCTTAGTGTGTGAATGGCAGCATTTGAGTGAGAGTCACCACCACCAATCACTTTTGATCCCAACAAAGCTGTGCTCTTCAAAGCTGAATGACAGGGATAGAGGGCCCAAATGTGAAAACAGCTTCTAGGCAAGGGAGGCACCAAAATTCCTCAATCGGCTCTAATACCCTGAATTAAGCTTGGACAATCTTGTAGCTGCTCCTCTAACTGAGTGTTAGCAGCAGAGGCGAGCTGGAGTGAAGCAGCTCCAGGACAGCTGGGCCATGTGCTTGAGCACCACTTCCCTTTCTCCAGTAGGGTGAGGACCCACTACATGGCCTTCCCCCGGGGAAGGCTGCTTTAGTCCAGGGGCAAAACTCCACCAGAGCCCTTCCCCTGAGGCTGACTGGAGCAGAAAGGCAGGAAACTTGAACCCTTGCAAGGCCTGTGACTTTTTGCTCTTATTTCTGTCACTTGCTTTAGAAAACAAGATACTGAGTTCCCCTTCTTTGAGAAAAGGATAACTGCTCCAGTTTGGATCAACACTGTCCCTTCCTAGTCTTTCCACTCACTTGTGTTGAGGGTGACTCTAGGTTCTGGGTCACACCTTGGGAAGCTGCAAAGGACCAATCAGCCCTGCTCCTTTTCCTGGGACCTCTTGGTGACAATGTTCCTAATGTCACTTGTTCAACCGCTGACTTTTTCTTTGCCACCAGTAGTGTTTTAATCCATGTCTCCAATCAGGAACTCCAACAAATAGGTGGAATGTTCTCAGTTAACTGTGTAATAACTCTATTTTCTTGTGCTTTGATAATGATTTTGGAGGGGGTGGTTCTACGTGTACTGAAATGCAGTAAAGAATTGGGGGAATTTTAGCCTACACTAACAGACAATTTAATTTTTATTCTTAATCTCAGTTGTTCTCTGAGAATCATGTCTGAGACCTTGGGCTTTCACTACTCTTAATGACAGTCTGTGTGAGAAGCACCCCGCCTTTTTCATATCTTCCTTTGGATATTGTGTCAAACTCAGAACCCAGGTTTGAAAATGTTGCCCATACCTATTTACTCATCCTTGTAATTAGATAACAGGGATGGGAGGAGTTCATCTGTCTTTTACAGGATTCAAGTAAGGGCACGTCCACTACCTTACTCTGGAAATTACTCAGCCTAAAAGCCTTGCTTTTCAAATGTTTTTCTTGACAATTAGGTTGACAATTAAAAAGCTTGTTCTCTTTTCAATTCAAAAGCAATTTCATTCTCTCTTCTTAGCCTTTTCGAGAAGCATCTCAGCATTTGAAGGAAATATTAGACCAATAAGTCTGGAATATGAACTCCACAGAACAAGTTTCCAGACATTGCCTTGCCAAAGAATCTCAAGTATTATTTGTAGATGTTCCTTTTATTGTCTCTTGTGTCAGATATCGCTCTACCCCTTCCTAGAATTTTATCTTTTCTGATCCTGAAAGGCCTGTGAAAGGGAAACTCAGTTACTGTCTGTTTTGGTGCGTGTATTAGGATGTGGAGATCCCTCCAGGAACTACTTCCTTAGTGGCTTCATTGCTAGAAAGCTCCCAGATGGCAAGCAGTGTATTTTCAGTCACTACCAGACTAACATCACTTTGAACAAGTGACCTAGAATGGTATCTCATCATCAATCCACTGAGCCATCCCATCTCCATAAATACAGTTTCACTTAACAAAATGGCATTTGAGGAGTAGTTAATCCAGTTTATGCTTTAATCCCTTTTGGTATTTAAAAGGAAAAAAAACAATCAAAGCAGCTAAATATTGAGGGGTATAAAGCAATATGGAGAGGAGAGGAGAGGAGAGGAGAGGAGAGGAGAGGAGAGGTCACAAAAAAGATATCTTCTTGTGAAAACAAATATGGACTGACATCTATTAGGGCACTGTACCAACGTGTTTGTGGAGGTCCCAGGAAAACATCTGAACCATCTTTCTGCCTTGCCAATAATTACTGTGATTTGAAGAACCATGGAGAAGAGTGACATATTCAAACACTGGCTCCAGAACTGGGAGGTTTTGGAGGGGTGGGAGAAGGTGCAATTGTTCAATAAGATGTGCAAGAGAGGAAGAAGAAAATAAATCTTGAAGGATTTTGAACATGATCCAGGTATTAGTAGGGCAATGCCAGACCAGTTTACAGCACAAGCAAACACAAAGATATGTGATCTGTTGTCATGAACAGGTGAAAATGCAAATAATATTTTACAGTGTATAAGGTAGAAAGCACAGTAGGCAAGGTTATTTCTGTGAGCCATCTACCCACCATACTAAGGCCACTTCACAGACCTGTTTTGTTGCATAATGATAAGAAGCCCTCCCAAAACAATTCTGTGCCTCCCAGGGAAAGAAAGGTCATTCTTCAACACAATCCAGCTTTTTTTTTCAATTCTGCATCAGAAGTGTCTGTGATGTTTTGTCTGCCACTATGCTACCTGCACAACTGTGACAAAACCTGCCTTGCCCTTGATCAGAGAAGGTTTAAAATATTCTTGAGCAGCACTGACTGTATAAGATAGCAAAAGGGAACCATAAAATGCCAACCACTATCCTTTCTCTTGTATGCTGGAGGAAAGTGTTGTCACAGCATCTTAGAAATGCTGGTTGGAGGGAAAATCTCGGGGGGTTGTCTACACCAGCCAGAGGCTGTGGCCAGCACTGTGTCAGGTCAGCTGGCACTTTGCTGGATGAGTTTTGAAAACTGCCACAGGTGGCAATTTTACCACCACCTCGGATATGATGTTCCAGAGCCACACTACCTGCTGATGAATAAACTTTTCAGAGTTTTTGGTCTGAACCTCCCTAGTTACAACTTGCAATTCTTTCCCTTACAAAGACTACCCTAGTTGTCTAGTAACTAGTAAGGAGCAGTCTGAAAAGAGCTTGGGTCTTTTGATATCGCTACCATTTTCTTTTCAGCAAGCTACATTTGATAAGCTCTTTTTTCTTCTCTGTAAATGAAACAAGCCCACGTCTCCCTTATCAGGCCATGTGCTACACAACCTTATGTATGTTTGTGGCCTGCCACTGGACCTTACTCCGTGTCTCAGTATCTCTCTGTAACTGGAGAAACCAAATCTGGCACAGCACTTCAGGGGAAGCCTCACCAATGCCAAGCAGAGATAGTTTCATCAATCTGTTGTCCAAGCTCATCCTAGTGGCATATGGCTTCCCCTATGCAAGCACACTGCTGGCTTGAAGGCAGTTTGGCTGTTTCCCAGCCACCCAGCTCCCATCTGCACTGATGCAGAGGGTTACCACACTCCAGATGCACAACTTTGCAGCTTACGTTGCCCAGATCTAAAGTTTCTCTTGGCCCTTGCAGCTCTGCCACGCGGTGTGTCAACAGCCTCCCCAGCACACCACCATCCACAGATCTCCAGAGGGTGCATTTAGTCAAATCATCCAGGTCACTGATGGAGATATTAAATGAGTAGTCCTAGTATCAGCCCTTTGGGTACTGTAATAGTTGCTGGCCACCAAGCTGTCCTCAGGACATCAACCACCATTCTTGGAGCCTGCCACTCCTGCTAATTTTCAACTCTTCTAACAATCCATCCATTCCACATTGACTGAAACTCCCATTTAAAATGCTGTGGAGGTGGTCTCAAAAGCCTTTCCACATACATTCCATTCCCTTTTCTTCCACCAATGGTCATTTCATCACAGAATACAATCAGGTTGGTGAGGCGTAATATCCTTACTCTTTCCATGTGTACTGTTTCTCTTTACTTTCTTGTTTCTTATGTGTCTGGAAAGGGAGTCTGGGAGGTTGTGCTCCATGGTTTATCCAGACAGTGAAGTAGAACTAACTGGTAGTTCCTTGCATCGTCCTCGTGCTCTTGTAAAGCTGAATCCACTGTTAATCTTTTCCCAGCCATCAGGAGCCTTCCTCAGTCAGCAACCAGTCCTCACTGAGGACAGGCAGCAGTCTTGCCATGCTGTCTGCACTCTCAACAGCTTTTGGTGCATACCACTACCTTCTCTCTAGGATTTTGCTCCCCTGCTGTTGACTGCCCCTCCCATTCCCATTTATACCAGTATGCACAGAGGTCTGGGTGAGGGCACTTCCTCTGAAGGATGAGACAACAAATTCATTGAGTACTTCAGCATATCCCATGCCATGATGTATGGGAACCTCAACAATTTTTTTCTATGGTGTGGTGTTGCCTCTCAACACAAGCATCAATCCTCGTGTGGTTGCTCAGTCCTTTACATCTGGAGATGAAAATTATCATGGAGGTGGCCTTTTAGCCCTGCATACAGCTTAGAATGCAGAACAGCCAGGAGCCACTGACTACAAAATCCCCAAAATAAGGCAACACACGTCACGTGGAGCTGGAGGGATCACACGACTCTCCCATTCTGCACATTACTGAATGTACGGGTCTATTCAAAGGGAAATTTCCAAAGGAATAAAGCAAACTAGGCCGCCTCTTTCCCCTTTGAAAATCGGTAGGTATTGCCATTTTCAGCTACTCATGTAGGTGTTTAATTTAGAAAATTAGCTTCCTGTGTGGTCAAAGGAGAGAAAGGCTTCCAGGAGGCAAGTCAGAATACCTAAAAGGCAGGTCTCTACTCTGACAAAGCTAGGAGTCGTGGTGGGAAGGGGTGACTATCTTCTTAGATGTGCTGTGCTTCATACATTTTTGAAAAGCCCGATCCAGTATTTGTACCAAAAGTGCAGTGCTCCTACTTCAGTCTGGTTTCAAGTGTCATACCCTCTCACTTATTAAGCTAAACTTCTCTTACAAAGTGCTCAAATACACTCTGTTGCTCCACAACTGTCTTTTTTTCCACAAGTGAGAAAATAGAAGCATACTTAATGTGCTAGTCCCTAGATAATTTTTTTAAGGAGGTCTAAGTAAAAGAATGATAGATAAAAGCTGGATGTTCCCAGCATACTGAAAAAGAAAAAAATCCTGTTTATTTGTCATTTTTAGAAAGGAGAACATGACAAGCATGTTTGATGTGGAAGAAAAGCTTGTTTGTAGATGCTGGAGAAATTATTCAAGGACAGTTCAATCACATAAAAAATGACCCCTGCGTTTCGGCCAAGGTCAATGAGACCTAGAGCAACCTGCCACAAAATTGTAGTTTTGTCTGCTTTTTTGGGCCATTTCATCCCTTTTCTCCATTTCCTTTCGGTGCTTTGGAGACAACTAACACTCCCCCACTTCCAGTGTACTTGGCACTTCACCCAGGATGCCTGAAAATCCCTCAGAAGGATAATATAGACCTCATGAGGTCATTTTTTCCCACTCATTCTGTGGAGGGAGGTATGAAGTGATGATATTGTACTGCATCAAGTGACAGATGCTATCATTTTTTTTGCTAGTTCTCTCTCCAACTCATTTGCTAACTTCCACAAAGTCTAAGTACCTCAGCTGTTTATGCTTTGTACAATCGCAATTAGTCGTATCCTGCCTTGGGTTTATCTGCTGCTATCCACTTAGGAAAATCTGTTCCCCGTCTCATGGCTCTGAGATCTCACACCTGTATACAATACCACTGCTGAGAACATGAGGTATTCTACAGTCTTTATGGTTCATATTCTCATGAAAGCACTTCTATTGCAGCGCAGTTCTGTTCTTTCCTCTCACTCTCACTCAAGGGAGTTTGAAGCTGCTCCTGTGAAAAATTCACAGGCCACATGAAACTGCCAGGGACTTCAACTGGAGCCGGTTAAGTACGTCACAGGGATTAAAAACTGATAAGAGAGGGAAAGAGTAAGACTGTGTTTTCATTTGTACATTAATCACACATTCCTCATCATTCACCTTTTTTGAATCCTTGATTAACATCAAATCACCTTAATTATATGGTAGTCTTTGTTATCTAGGAAATGAAATACAAATAAGACTTTGTAACAAAAGACAAAGACAACACCAAAAGTAATAATCAAAATGCAAAGACAAGCGTCTTAACCACCTTCACTAAACTCCAGAGATAGAGACGCTGCAATTTTATTTATGTTGTAAACTTTAGGAATTAGTAGGTGAAAATCAGTGGGAATCACCACACAGAGAGCAAAAAGACAAGAGCATATTCTTTCTCTCTTTCTCCCTGTCCATTAGAACTATGAATGCAAGATTTAAGGTGGTAGCCTACAGTAGATTTCCATTTTCCTACTGTGTTTTAACCTTACTCAGAGCACAAAAATCTCTTCTGTTAGAGTTGTTTGCCCAGTTATTCACTCTTCTTAACACTGAGTTCTTACCGAGAGAAAAATGTCACAGAAAAGAAATGTGTGCATGCGTTTAAGCATGTGAGCATTTACCAGCAGCTCTGGCTTCCCCCTTAGCACTGACCACTTCAGCTGCACAGCCCCCCCTTGCCCTTCCAGCCCAAAACCCCTATGAACACATACAGACACTCAGTGCATGCACCGTGGCCACACACATACATCGTGCCATCAATTTACCCCTTGAATGACTGGACAGAGAGGAGACATGGCTAAAAGTTAACTGAATAAAGTACCAGGAAAACCCAGTGTTTCATATGGAGGGGATGGTGTGGAGCGAGTTTTTATGTCATTATTATAACATTAAGAAATCTTACCTCATTTCCTTAATTAGTCTCTTCCCATTGTGCCTATAGCCCAAAAGGTTTACTCATTTGAGCTTGAAAGGGTGGAGTGTTTTGGCAGCCATATTAAGTTGCTTTTAATTGAGGGGTTTGACTGTTGTGTTACATTTCTTTACTATACTAAATGTTGTGAATGTTATATAATAACTTCAGTACAAATCTTTTTTCTTGGTTTCTGTACTCAGTGAAATCCAGACCAAAGTACCACTGAGACATCGAGAGTACTGCAAAAATGTAAATTTGTCTACTATCCGTATGAGAATTTATAAGCTCTGCAAACGTCCAGGTTTTTGTGGAAATGATCGAATTCTGGACTGGCATTCACCAGTTTTGAATTATGGGAAACACTGTTTTTCCCCACATCAGAAATAATGCCAAAAGCTTGTGCAAATGAGGAGGGCTAAAGAAGAAGGCCCAATGCAGATTGAAATAAAATGTTCAAAATTAAAACCCAATAAAAATTTTCACAGAAGTGACTTGGTTTTTTGGTAGATGAACAAACATCACAAAAACCATTACTATTAATTCTACCATTCAAAGAAAATTTAAAACATTATTGTAACATTTTGCAGCACCAAGCATTTGTATGTTTTTAAAGGATCACAAAACAAGAATTCATATGCTTTTACAAATGCTCCAGGGCCATCTATTGAACATTTACATTCTCTACACTGAGGAGAGACAACAATGCTTGGGGCTAACTGTGTCTTTGAAAGGCATCAGAAGCCACTCGATGCAAATTGATGGAGTCAGGTTAGTGTAAAGCCAGATTCATAGTTTATATCTACATAAGGCAGATATGAGAAAATAGCACTGAGCTCCAGAGGAAGCTCAGACAGGAAAGCCCAGGCCTGGAGCTATGATGTATGTGGTAGCAACTGAGTGCTATCTTAGCAGTGAGGGCTCTCTTTGTAGGCAGCTGGAGTGTCTTTAAAGAATAAAACCTACTCCAAGCGCAGTGCATTTTTTTCAAACTCATCCTGCACCATATAAAACCTTCCTTAGACTCGGCAAAACTGCAAAAGGAAATTGCAGCAGGCACCACCAAGTTTTATAAACAGTTTGCACTACGTGTAGTCAAGTCCTCCTCACTGAGCAAAAAGCACTTTGGAGCTCCCAAGTATGGTATGAAATACCAGCTAAAGTTTCTCTAATTAACTTCTTCCTATCATATTCTTCCTACTGCTATCATATTTATTGATTTGATTTTGGACTTTTATTTCTCTAGAGATAAATCTGAAAATTTCAGAGGAACTGTTCAGTTAGAGAGAAGGGCATAAGAGGAGGGGTCCTACAGAAGAGGAATGTGGAAGGGACAGATGTTTTTTCACAGGCTTCCTGTCTTCCTATGACAACACAACTGGGCTATACCAAGCCTTATGTCCAACTCTATTACCTAATACAGGGGCACAAACACATAGAGGCGTGCAGGCACTGTGGAGGAGAGGATATAGAATGGGGAGTAACGACCTGACCTCACACATCCTGGCCTTTCCATCGAGTAATGCCATACCTGCCCCTAAACAAACTCATTGCTCTTTTCCTGCCTTGTCTAACTTTGTTTGTCTGCCTCTAAATGGGACTTCCTCTCCTGTGCTCCTGGGGCTTTCCCTTCTGTTCCCCCTCTTGCTCACACCCCACTGGTTTTATTAAGAATTAACTCCATTACCTTCTTGTGTCTTCAGTCTTTCTTCTAATGACACAGCCTGAGCCAGTATGGTTTCCTGCACCACTTCACTTCTACAGTCCTGCTATGCACAGCTGCTTTTCCTCCTATCTTTCCCCTGCTGCCTACTTCTCTGCCAGGATCCATTCTGGGATTTTCCCCTCTGCCCTCTGTCCAGCTATGCCACAAATTCTCCTCTCTACAGCAGCTGTGCGTATACAATAATACAGCACACCGTATATAATCCCAGGGTGGGTTGTATGGGGGGCTGCTTGCAGAACATGTGGCTGGTGATTTTGTAAATGAAATGAATGGTTTCCTAGAAATGTTCCCCAGCAATGTGCTCCACAGGTAGTCCTTGAACCAGTGCTTCCAGACTACCACTGCCCCTTTCTCTCAATCTTTTTAATTCCAGAGATAAATTGTGCATGGATTTTTTTCTGAAGTAATCAGCACTCTGTACAAGCGGAGGCTGTTAAGAGATAATACTTCTGTCCCTGAACCTCTTCCCAGCTGCTCCTTGCTGTTGTTCCCATCTTCATAAATACACTTCTAAATCTCATATCCTTCATTTTAGCCAGACTGAAGTTTTCAAAACAAGTCTTAGCATATCTGGACTATTTACTTGCTATATATAGACCAAAATAAATCGGCCAGCTACAGTGTGACCTAGTGAGAACATATGGAATGCCTCACAGACTTTAGAAACAACTAGCTGTGGAAAAGTGTAATTAACTCATAGGAAGGCTAGCGTGACACGAAGGAACAATTTCTGCCATGTTCTGCTACCGGATCTGATCTGGTCTTACGGAAAACTATACTCTGGTGCAGGGAACTTTTGAAACTTCTGGAAACTTTTACAAATATATATATATATATGCATGCACATATATATAAAGCACAAAGGACAAAAACACTAAAGGTGCTGGGTTTGATCCATGTGTATAGACAAATCTTGTGGAGAAGGGAGGAATATCATATTTTTCGTAATGTTTCTGTTTAAATTAGTGATTCAAGTCTACCAAAGTTCAAAGCATAGGAATGCTGAGACTGATGGTTTGAAAGCAGAATTTTCTCTTTTCTGTACTGAATCAGATTAGACTCAATTTGTCTCCATATGAAATATTTGTTTAAAAATCTTTTCTATTGCAACCAAAAAGTTTAGTAAAATAGTCGCATTATCGTCACTTAAAACACGCTTTACTGGTCATGGTGCAAAATAATGACAGATAGGGTAGGATAGGATAGGATAGGACAGAACAGAACAGAACAGAACAGAACAGATTCATCTCAACTCCCAGATGCTCTAGGATAGATGGCTTCACCTACTGGCTCTAACCAAAGGCTTGGGCCAAAGGATAAAAGTATGAGAGACAGTACGAAAATTGGAAGAACTTTGAAGAGCCCTTTGAAGTGGAGTTTTTTAATTCCAGTACCACTTCCATGTGTATGGGAATCTTCAGAAATGCTGCTAAAGTTTGGCAGGGGGTCAGACTGTATATGCACACTAGGAGAAAGTATAAGGACTGAAAAATGGAGCAGCCATTGAAAAAATGATACAGCCAGTTAAAAGCAAACTGAACAAAGCCAACTACTGCTCCACACATTCTCAGCTGTGCTGCATTAATGCACAGCAAATAGGTAAGAAATGTCTGAGAAAAAACACCATATAAAGAGGATTTGATGAATAAGGAGAGATCAGTGACAAAATTTATTTTATTATTTTCACCAGCATCCCTAAATACTCCGAGCAGATCCTCAGCCAGCTTGCAACAGCTGATGTTCTGCTGCCAGATTTTGGATATTGGGCACTTCTTAGCAATATTTAATCTAAGGTTATTTCCTATTTTTTTGTGAATAATCAGCCACAGCCCATTGGCTACAGGCCACTGATAGGTGAAAAGTCAACAGACATTTCACTCTGTTTGTCCTGTTTCAGACTAAGGTTTGCAGGCCGCACCTTGCAGGAACGTTATTATGGGAGTTATTAAAAATCTATTTTTGCTGAAAACAATGCAAACGGAAGGAAGTGAGCCTGTCAGGAGACTTATTTCCTATTCAAGCCGACAGGTAGTTGGAGAATGGCCATCTGGAGTTTAAAAATTGCCAGTCGAGCCTCTCAGATTTGTCCCTTCCTGCATTAACACATTCACTCTGGATAGCACAGCGATGTTGTCATGGCACGACAAACAAGAAGCAAATTTCGGAGGGGGGGGGAAGGAATTGAAGGAAGTTAGTTAGCCATGAGAAAAATTGTTTGCTCTTGCAGTGCTAATAGCCAAGAGGCAAACACTTGGACATGATCCACTCATCTGGAAACACTTTTGTGTCATGGGAGCAGCAAGGTACCGAGCACGAGGAGCCACGGGGCAAGGGTTCGGCTGCCGGCATGGCTCCGTCCCCGCAGTCCGCCTGCTCCCCGGCTCCCACAGCCAGATAGGCGAGTGTCCCAGCTCACATCCCTCCTGGCAAAACAGACCATTCCTTCTGCCTGCGGTTCCAGGGTGCTAAATCTTCATTTCCTGAAAACAGGAAAACTCTCCACCTAAAGCCAGCTCTCGCTCTGAGTCCTGCTGTTCCTTCTGCAAGGAATTGCACATGACCCCATCCCTCTGGTAAAGTGAGTCTAACAAAATCACAAGCAATCAATGTGAAAAGCAAGTGAAGGCTTTAGGAGAGGAAAACTCTGCAGCCGTCCAGCACCTCCCCCCACAGCTGACCGTCCTTTTTGCACTTTGCTGTGTTGACAGGATTACCCCACGCTTTTAGACTCTTAAGTGACATAGGACTTCTGAGCTGAAGTCCATTTTCCTCACCAGTGAGCGAATAGGAAATTGCCTGCATGACTGGTTTGCTTGGCTTGTTGCAGTCCCCGTGCTGGCTCCAGCAAAATTTGTTTTCACCTTCAGCATGCTTTAACTCTTGGCTAAGAAAACATCACTCGCCAAGGGTCTATCACCAGAGTGTGGTTTGGCAAATGCATATGTTGCAAAACACTGCCTGACCTAAAAAAAGCTTTTATATAATAGTAAGTCTTGCACGTGGATCGGGGCAATCCCAAGCACAAATACAGACTGAGGAGAGAACGGACTGAGAGCAGCCCCGAGGAGAAGAACTTGGGGTGTTGGTTGTGAGAGGCTCAACATGACCCATCAACGTGCACTGGCAGCCCAGAAAGCCAACCATCTCCTGGGCTGCATCAAAAATCATGTCCAGCAGATTGAAGGAGGGGATTCTCTCCTTCTACTCTGCTCTCATGGAATACTGCATCCAGCTCTGGGGCCTCCAACATAAGAAAATCATGGACCTCCTGGAGTCCAGAAGAAGGGCAGTAAGTTGATCACAAAGCCGGAGTAATTCTTCTACAAAGATAGCGTGAGAGAGAGTTGGGGTTGTTCAGCCTGGAGAAGAGAAGGCTCTGGCAGACCTCACAGCAGCCTTCCAGTACCTAAAGAGGGCCTACAAAAAAAGATGGAGAGGGACTTTTTACAAGACCATGTAGTGATAGGACAAGGGGAAATGGCTTCAGACTGAAAGAGGGTAGGTTTAGATTGACTATTAGGAAGGAATTCTTGACTATCAGGGTGGTGAGGCACTGGAACAGGTTGCTCAGAGAAGCTGTGGATGCCCCAAACCTGGAAGCGTTCAAGGCCAGGCTGGATGGGGCTCTGAGCAATCTGATCAAGTGGAAGGTGTCCCGATCCATGGTAAGAGGGTTGGAACTGGATGATCTTTAAGGCAGCTTCCACCTCAGACCATTCTGTGATTCTGTGGTAGGGGGTCCCACTTTATAATCTCATCTCTCCCCTTCACATTCATTTTATGCCTCGGTAGTTTATGGTATAAAAATATCCAAAGGCAGAGTTTGATCAGTAGAAGCTAGAAAAGAGGGGAAAAAAAGTTAGAATGTTTTGGAAGCATTTCCATTCAGGGGGTTGACAATTATGGAGGTTTTATTCCACTTTTTAAAATCATAAAATTTTGGAGGAAGATTACCAAATTCATACACTAATCCGAAACTGTTGTAAGCATTCTGTGTACATGGGGGAAAAAAAAAACCTCTATTTAAAACTGATGACCAGCTTCAAAAGAAAGAGGTTTCTCTCTCCACCAAATTTTCAGGCCCCATTTCAGGACCCTGCTGAATCAGGGCTCTCGTGTGCTGAACTGGGGCAGCTGGCATTATTGAATATTAATGTGGTAAGGTAATCCCTCAGCGATCCGTGACACTTATGTTTTTGGTTTTACTCAAGTTGTAATTTTCAAAGTTGGACAAGCTTGGAGGAAAAAACCACCTGGCAAACAAACAAACTTTAAAAATTAAAGGAATTTTCCAAGTTTGCTGGATTTGCAAGGCTAGGCATACTGCAGCTTGATTAGTAGTCAATGAAGGAGAAACAATTACACACCAGAAAGTAACGTTCAAGAGCTCATGAAATGTGGCCCCAATGTGTTTCCTATGTTTTTTTTATACATGAAGGAATCAGCTGCCATGGTGATAGGCAAATAAAATAAATAATTCCAACAAATATTCCATGAATTGGAGTTGTGAAATCTGTGAACAACGTCATGTTCTCCTTCCATCCTCTCGGAGTAAAGAGCTGGACAAATGTGGTGCTTTGAGCCTAAACTTGCCTGTTGCTGCCTTCTTTTCCTCATAACAGCTCTAATGTACACCACCACCTGAAACAGACGAGGTGATGCAAGGTGAGAGGCTGACCTCAAAATTAATTCGGAGCATGCTAGAAGACAAGATTTCTCGTAATATCATAGAAATATCCATTTTGTTAATTGAGATGCAGTTCCTTACTCCAAGAACTGCACTAGGAGCTGCCTATGTGCTACGTAAAGAGACTTAGACTCATATGCAAAGCGTGTACTCCCTCTATTCTTTATTTAACCATGCAAAAGTGCAGTCACCAGGTGGACCTTAGGCTAACCATCTGATTATAAAATCCACTTTCTTCCTGTATTTGCAGTGCAGAGATCCCACACTGAATGTTCCTTTCAGTTTCCTTGCTAGATTTTGTAGGGGCAGTTTATACCTGGTTTATTTCAAACTCTGTTTGTAGTTTTTCATCCTTTAAAAAGTTGTTCTTCACCCAGGTGAATGCTCATATTCACTCTTTGAATGGCACGTTTTATACTCAGCCTCGAATTCTTGGCAAACCATATACTCAAGATCTACTAAAATATTATATCCTTGTGGAGATAGTATATTCCCTTGAGCTTTTTCTGTAAAGACAGATAAGTACCATAATCATTTGCCTCAAATACACCTGCTATGCCATTTTCACTTTGATTTTGAAAGGTGAATTTATTCTTTTTAATCATTATTAAGAACATATGTACTTCCTACCAAGGCAGTCTTATAAAAACACTGGAGGCATATGAGAAAAATTCCTCTGAGGCCTCAGGCATATTGAACTGTCCTGAGAACGTGAAGTGAGGAGAGATTGATGCATGGATTAGCCGTCCAGGAATTTGGTAGTACTGGATCGGATTTGCCATGGTTTCTCTCTCTCTTAATTTTACTTAAAATTACACGTCAGTGGCATGTATGCATCCATGGGCACACCTGAATGTACACACACACACACACACAGAGAAAATGCTCCTGCAGAGCCATGAGGGTAAGCTTAGACAAGACCTGACTGCAGTGTAGTCACAGAGGGAAAAGTAAATTTCCACACCTTCATATATATTTTTGAGAATGATTTCTGTTTTAGCTATATGGCTGCAGCTATTTGTAACTTCAATATTACACATGGCCAATGTCCCCTCCAAAGCAAACTAGGTGAAAGGAATGAGTATGTACCACTGGAATTATAATTGTCAGTAAAGCCTAGAGCCAGCATAGGTAACCCGAAGGAGATTATTTGATTCAGGGAAAAAAAAAAAAAGAAATTTAAAAAATCATTCCATCTATTTATCTTTCTCTGTTATCTCCTGGAAGAGCCACTGAAGGCCATTGATATTTTTCCAGAGATGTGGATGAAGATGTTATGTAAAGGGCGACACAAAAGCATTTCAAAGTAAAGTCAGCTGCTTTCTCAAAAGTTCATCTTCTGTTTCTGAGATTCAGACAGTGGGACTGTAACCACTTCTGGCTATTTAGAAAATTAAGAACATGAATATCTCTTCTCCCTCTAGCAATATGAATTATTAAGGCCAGAAGACAGACAGTTAAGAGTCATTAGGCTGACCTCCTGCAAAACACCAGTCTTTGAATCTCACCCAGAGATTCTTGTGAGCCGACAACTCCAAGCTGATTTCGATCATACTGTTAAAAAGATGTCCAGTTTTGATTTAAATATTTCAAGGGATGGAGAATCCATTAAATCCCCACAGTAAATTGTTCCAATGGATAATTACCCTCACCTCTAAAAATGTGTTCCTTATTTCCTGTCCGTATTAACATAGCTTCAGCTTCCAAACACTGGATCTCTTTTTTTTCCTTTATCTTTCAGAATTAAAAGACCATTTATCTATGTAGGTAAGCACAGAGAGTGATTAAAAGTTTACTTTAAAAGGCCAATATATGGAACATTCTTTTTACCTTAGTATGAAAGGATTCCTCTTTCCAGTTACACTGTAAAGAAGGAGTAAACACTGAGTGGGATTACTGCGAAGCAGGAAAGATCAGGCTCTTCCCTCAAGCGACTTTACTTGAACAGGCAGAAACAAAGCAACTAATCCATAAGGATCTGTATTAAAATCAACAGCTTTATTATGCCCTACTTTGCACTTTATTTCCACATGCCCCAGTGTTTTGCAATACAGATTTCGTTTAGATTGGACAGTCAGTCTTGGCTCCACATTTTCTGTATTTAAGTCAGACTTCCAGTATCATTTCAATGGGATATTTAGGCCAGCAGCGACTTATCTTGACTTCCTTACTTCAAAATGAGACAGACTACCGCTCAAGACACCAGAACTTCTCCAGGTAACACTTATTTGAAGCCAGAATGAGTCCTAGGGGACCATTCCAGCACTGTCTTGTACCCTGTACCACTCAGCTGGGTGGGGTTGCCCAGTACGAATGCTGGCCTACAGGCAATGACTTTACGCAGCGGGCAAGGAAGCAAAAGGGACAGTGCCTTTAGCAAATCAGATTTTTGCCTGACTAACCATTTATAATAAGATTAGTGAAAGGCATTCCATTTTTCAGCTTAAATGCTCTCTGCAACCATCATGGTAAAAACACATGTTTTGTAGCCTGCAATCTTTTTTGGCGCAACTGAAGCTTTTTGCATAGCTTACTGATTTATTGTCTTGATGATCTTTTATTTTGCCTCAGCAGTTCAAGATGTCTCTTGTGACATTGCTCTTGACAACCTGATACCTGAGTAGAATTCATTCCTCTTTAGCCACTACCAAAAGGTAACAATTTCAATGATAATTTAATGGTTCGTAATTTATACATAAGCCAAGAGAACCAGATCAAGTGACATTCACATGAAATGTTAGCCCCAAAACTAGGTCCCTAAATCCCTGTGTAATTACAGCTATCAATATGTTTAGTGCACATGTATCCACCATCCCTTTCAGCGTTCAGTTTGATCCTTTGGATGCAGATTTGCAGCTCCTGTGCAGTAAAGACCAAGCTCAGATACCGTGTGCAGGAATTCTAAGGTGTTTGGCTGAACAGGACACAGTGGATTTCTTCTGAGGAGATTTTTGTTGAGTTTAAAGAGCACATACACTGCCCAAATGTAAAATATTATTTTTCTCACTGGTTATTTGGGTAGCCTAAATTTATTGCAGACTAATTCCTTTTTATCCTTAGTTAAGTTTGCCTGTGTTAGCAGTGCCAGATTTGCCAGTTAATGCACAAAAACATCACAGCCTTACAGACTGCATCTTAAGTACAGATTGTGGTGCTTCATTTTGTCATTAAGTTCAACTATCAGCAAAATGCAGCCAGTAAATGATGAAGAGACTCAGGAAATGTTTAGTTCTAAAATCATTAATTGTTTTTTAATCCTTTTGCAGCATTTTTACGAAGTCAACTTCCTCAAAATTTTGCACGATCTTCTCTTCAGTAATCAAGCGTCTAGAGACGTGTAGACTGGATCCAAAAATGAAAGGTGCCACTCATTTGCACAGCTCGTTTCTATCTACTACTCCTCGACACACTGGCATTTCTTCCTGCAATACAGTCTGATGACCCAGTGCATTTTCAGTATCCCAGCTTTTCTGGCAGGACAGGAATAAAAACCTTTCTCTCCGCTTCTTAGAGGGAAAGGTGAATGCTCTGCCTAACATCACTTCCCTATTGACAATCAGGTTCGTAACAATCGATTGAGGGGGCAGGAGAGAAACCTGTGCTCCTGCCTTCAGCCCTCACATGCCAAGCTGCAGCCTGGAATTTTTACAGCTCTGTCCTGAAACCCTGACAAGAAGGGTTTACAGCAGAATTCTCGCCAGACCCTTAACTGTAGCGACGCCACTATAATATTTATAAGTACATTATACTCTTTCCAAACATATGCGCTTATTACTTGTGTCTCCGCTTCTGCCTCTCTTCTGGGGGACTTTTCTGTATAAACAAAACAGATTCTCTTGCTTATACTTAGAAAATCTAATTGCTCTGCGTCTCTAGCTGTTATACAAACGCCCAAACAGCCAAGAGATTCTTTCAGTGCATTTGCACAGCAGCAAGTCTCTACAAAAAAACATAAACTTCCTTTTCCACTTTGCTCTTCTTTGCTTTCATAAATCTGCCCATTTCACTCGTGTTTGGATAAGATTCTTCTTTGAAAAAAAAAAAAAAGTTTAAATACAAAGATGCAAGTCTGAGGTGGATAGGCCATCAGTTACACAGACCAGCCTTACAAGAGCTGACAATTCTGTGCCTCTAAGTAAACAGAGGAACAGAAAAGATACATAAACAAAAAGACCACTTGCAGGGCTGACAGCTTGTCTGCTCCAGCAAAAGCAGGTTCCCAGGGAAAGTGATTGCCAAATAGTAATAGGGAGTGACAGGGATTTCCTAGATTTTCCATGAACATCTCAAAGCAGTTTGTTCCTGGGCACAGATATGCCCATTTCTGCTGATGAATTAGACAGATGTGGCCTGCAGGTGAGAAACCGCTCAAAAGTAGCTAACCCAAAACAACACAGGTTCCTCTCCACAAGGCTTTAGCTGGATTCAAAGTCACCAGAGCTTTTAGTGAACACAGACCAGGATGTCCTTACCTGCTGTTGGGCTGGGTTTGCATCAGGGTTTCAGGCTTGCAAGTAACAGTCAAACTGAGGAATAATCTGACAGTGGCCTCAACTGAGCTCAAAGCAAAATGAAATAGCATTCAATTCTGAAATAGTAGAATTCTACTGAAATCATCTTTCTTGCGAGAGTTTAGCAGTTAAAATGGGTCTAGACCAACTTTAAAACAAGAGGAAATCAAACATGTATAGGTATGAATATGTAGCCTGGTTCTAGTCAGGAGTGCTAGGTAAGTTTTCCACTTCAGCTGCCTTTTTACCCTTACTAAGAAATAATTCAGTTGGGTTGTTGTATCTGTTTGAATGCTTAGATAATTCAGAAATAAAATTATGGTATGCATATAGCATGTAAAAAAGGAAGGAGGGGGGCAGAAAGACTTTTAAGTAAAAAAGTAATACCTATAGCACATAATACACAGAAATTGTAGAAGTCAGGTAAATGACTCCTGCATGGAGTTTTCTGGAAAACAGTTTCTCTGGTCTCTCTGATGCTGATGCAGTCGCTCTTATCAGGAAAAAAAGTGTACTGGTCAGCATCTTTCTTCTACAGTTCTTCTGCAGTCATAAACAGGTCATAAAAAAAATGAAACAACTTTTTTTAAAAAGCTACTATCACATAACAAAAGCTCTCCAAAGTATTCTTTCCTGTTGCACTTTATTCTTTCTTAGCTTTTGTCTTTTCAAAAAAAAAAAAGGATTTAGTTTTTGGTGAGTAAGCTCTTCTGTCTACACATATGACATATGTGATACGGCTGCAGAAAGAATGGGGAAACGGTAGACTCAAGTTATCCCTAAATTATATGATGAGTTGTGCGAATGACTGATCTGATCATAACAGTAAGAAAATTATGTGAGCTTGGATGAATGTCTATATTTCTAATCCTGATAATTTTAAGGATGTGGAGACAAAGTTACCTGTGGGGGAAAAAAAACATTATGAAAGACCAAGTATAATCCATATGTAGGAGGAATTGTATTAAGATTGTTCTTAAACATCTATGTGATTCCTCTTTCAAAACATTTGCCTTAAATTCTGGGGATTAACCTAAACAGAACCTCCCACAAAACGCCTCAGAACTCAGTCACTAATGCTGAAACCTAGCATTGATAGTAGGCCTGAGCTTTATTATCTGAAAATATGTCCGATCGTTCATGATTCTTCTGAATTTGAGGAACTTAAGAGGGAATTAACCCCTGCACTGAAATGATACGGCACGGAGATAAAGCCTAAAAAATTCTTTTATTTTCCCTTTATTTTGGCATGAATTATGTCAGAACACTTTACAATTTCAGCTGTCAGGGTACAGTTCATCCAAGGCTAAAGTCAGGAAGTTAAGAGACTATTAAGAAAAATGAGACCAAGGGAGCAAAAAAACACACAAATAGGTTTGATGACAAGGAACAAATTTCATTAAGACGAAACCCACATGAGGAAAACCAGTTTTTACTTTGCTGTTTTAATGGACAAAGTCAGCAATATAAAACAACCAGGTCATCCATCTATTCCTGCAGGAAAACCACTGGAGCCTTCAATATCATAGTGTCAGCTGCTTTTCTATAGCCTGACCTCATGAGCTGAGAAGCATGAACTCTGCTAAAAAAGATTCCTTTGGGTTCAGTAAGGCTGCCTCCTGTTTTTAAGTTTGCTCTCTGTGTGTGTGTGTGGGTATTGTGACACCTGCAGTCTGATAGGGCTGCTATTGCTCTAACTGGGCAAACTAATTTAGGCACCAGAGGTTTTTTTTTAAGTCATGCTTAAGTGGCTGATTTTTTGCCTTTGAAAACAGGAAACAAGTGCTGTAATTAAAAAAGAACTAATCTGGTAATCAACCCATTAAGGACAAGAAATCGAGGGTGGGTTTTGAGGGTGGTGTGCTTTTTTCTGGTTTGTTTTTTGGTTTTTTTTTTTTAGTCAGAAGCTTACAATTGGACACAACTCAGACACAACTTTCCTTAACTAACCTCTGATTCTGCTTAGAGCAGTAAGGAAGTGGAGAAGGAGGAGTATTTAAATGGACTGAACCAGAAAATAATAAAAGAAAAACAATACTATTCTCTGGAGAAATGAGTGTCATGATGAAAAATCAGTTTATTCGCAGTTAGAATAAATTTTGAAAGAAAGAAAGCACAAGAAGATAATTTTCAAAGGCACTGCTCTCATAAAAAATTGATGTGTGTACCATGGGGCTAGCTTTAAAAAGGAAGCAATAATTTAAAGACCGTTCTCTTTCCCAGAACCCTTGCTTCAAATTTTTAACAAAATAGTCAAGGGCAGGGCTGTTTAGAAAAGCAGTTAGATTCACCTGAAAGTGATTTGGGCTGGGGTTTTTTTTTCCTTCCTTTTGTTAATATATTGTGATTAACAGCTAAGATGTATAAGCAGAGCTAAGTTGTTAAATCCAACTTAGTAAATCAGAGTGGCCAGCAAGGGACAATGCTGAATTGAAGGAAGAATCATTTTGCTTTTGCAGTGCCCAAGACATAATCAGAAGCTCTGCATCTACAGCTCATGAGTCAAATCTTGACCTCAGCTACACCCCAAAAGTGAAAGATAGGTACTGTAGGTGCACAGCTAATTAACAGCTTTGTTTCGAGGTGTTAAAAGACCAAGCAAACTTCCAGCAAATTTCACTCCTGAGAAACTAAACCAAACATTTTTGAGAAATGACAGGACGACAGATAAATGCAGCCAACTATGTAAATCCACAACTTGGCTTGTCAGCGATGACATTAGGCAGGGTTCCTGGGCAATGCAGAGACACAACCATCTTCTGTTTTTTGCTTCTGGACCTGCAACTGAAAGTTTTGAGTTTAGGTCTGCCTTCTATGCTCATTTGCTGAAGATGATGGCCAGAAGCTGCCTCTAACCTCCTGCTGTGTTCCGGCACTACTCACCTGAGCCGAGGTACTTTCACACACAGTGTCTCCTCAGTTATTGGACAGGAATTTCCTCCCGCACCACTGACAGAAGAACAAACCACATGAAAATGGAACGAGTCCTAAGACACTGAATATTTCCCCTCCCCGTCCTGGATGTTTACAAGCATTCTTTGCTGTCAAAACAATATTCGTACAAACCAGTGATTGTGCTGGGGTATTTCAGTCTAAGCATGTGGCTAGATATATAGAGAAATACTCAGAAAACAACTTTCTTAAACAAATAAACAGCTGAGCTCTTGAACTTTATGCTCACAGTAATCTCTGTCATCGTTAATCACAGTCAGTGTTTGACAGAGCAGCAGCAGAGGGGGGCACGGAGAGCAGGGGAGAAGGGTAGAAAAAAAGTCATAACCTTCTGTTTAAACTATCTGAGAACCATTTTCTTAAACCTGGAATACAGGATGGGCCAGATCCATCCGCTCAGGAGTGTTGATCTTGTGAGGAGACAGACCTGATACCTTTGGCATGAGTGTTGCTAGAAGTACACGGATGGCATTCACAGTTAATTGCTAAAAGCCCAAAAGTCCCTTACAAGAAGACTCCATCGACCAGCACACCTTCTGTATCACAGTTGTTCAGAGTCTGTTTCTGTTTAAAAAATGATAAAAACACAATCCAACTTCTAAGAAAGAGAGTTTCTGCATTAAGAAGATGCGTAGGGAAAGGATCACTTCAGAAGTCTTGAAGAGGAGTCAGATAAGGAGCCACAAACTTCTGTTTCAAGCACTACCCTGGATTTTCCTAAGAGAAGTCTCTCACCTATAGTCACAAATCCAGGTGGAGAAGCTGAAGTAGTCCCTGTTGTCAAAGTGTATTATTCTCCTGTGACACCAGAAAGTTACTGATTTATACACACATTACTGGAGTCTTTCACATTATTTTCTTCGGGAAGGGGGAAGAAGAGAAGATGGCCGCTGGAGAGGTTGAGTGGGGAAAGAGATGCGGGCAAGGAAAACTGATTATTATTGCTGCTAGCAAAACTTGCTTTTTTCCCCCTCATTGTCAAATAGTGCTGTTCAGCTGATGAAAACCAGATGGGCCCTCAGACATTTGATGAAGCAATAAGGTCCACATGCTGGATGCTAACATGAAGCAAAGGTGCTAATTACCGGCTTGTAGGTTAAAAAAAAAAATGCTCCACCTGCACCCTATAACTTCTGAACCTTCATTTGCTAGGAACAGGAAAACTGTAATGTAAACAACCTGTCCCACTCATTGTTCTTTTATGAGGGAAAATTTGAATTTTAAGGCAGATTATGACCCTAAGTGACAAGAAAAAAACCTATGCAACCAGATTTGTCCATCGAACTGACTGAAGAATCAAGCCATTTCTAGGCAGAGAGAGTAGCTGATGCGTCGTCTCGGACCAACCGTGTCCCTCAGTATTGTCTCAGGCACAAATAGATCCTGAAAACTTTTAGCCTCCTGTAAAAAAAATTAACAGAACCCTAGAGCCTTAGCAGATAGGCCTGATTCCCAACTGCAGCGAGTGAGCCCTGGGCCACAGCACGGAGGCCTATCGTCCATGCTGACTTACTGGTGCTGATGGAGCTTGCTTTGCTGCTGATAGGCAACAGCTGATTGACCTGTTTGCTGTCACAAACAACACGTGCTTACCGAGGAAGCTACAGCAGCTGGTAAGGTGGCAGCCCTTCCCTCTCCATGATTGGTGTTATGTCTCATGGTGCACTGTAGAATAATTAAACCTTGAATTGAATGATGTGCAGTTGGCTGCCTTCCTCACCCTGGCCTCTTTCCACACTATCCCGTTTCCTCTTTTCAACTACATTGCCTTGCCTTTCTTAAACTTTGTTCCAGGACAGATTTCCACCTTCCTTCATCATGTATTTTTTTCTCCTCCTCAGTCCCTGCACTGCAGGGACCTACCTGTGGCTGCAGCAGGGGCATGGGTGAAGGCATAGGACCAGCTGGATGTAGAGACATCCCTCCCTCCAGGGCAGTATCTGGAAGAAAGGTATGCTAGCCTCTGGCCAGTTAGCAGTCAGCAGCACTGCAGTGTTGTGCTCCTGCTTCTGACACACTTTCCTTCAGCAGCTCCACGCGGTGGGGAGGGTGGCGGAGAAAACAAGTTCATCGTGTGACCCTGTCTAAAATCAGCTGAGCAATCCACTCCTTGTCAACTTGTACCCAGCTTCCTGTTTTGATGCACCATTCCCTGACTACTATTTAATCCCAGTTTGGCTCTAAAAATATTACAAAATACATGTTTGGCAATGGCTTTCTGAGATTCCTTGCAAAAAAATTTGTTTCTGGGAAGATGCCGAACTCTAATAAAGCTCTTCGGGAGAAATGTTTTCTAACTATAGCTGCTGTGACCACTTATTGCATTCGAGCACTGATGTTTGGAAATAACCTGCTATGAGAGAAATTGATAAACACTTTTCTGGAAATGATTTATAAGTACTGTTGTCACCAAAAAGACTATCACCCTGTGGAATAGTGTGACCCTGGGACAAGGGACAAGATTAGACGTAAGATACAAGCTGAAACAGCTCCTGAATATAATTCAGAGAATGGGGACCTTTCATAAATGAAACTACAATAATAGAAGGCTTGGAAGTAACAAGTGCTACCAAATAATTTCCCAGATACCACTAACTTGGAGATAAGCCTGAGGAATAATATGGAGTAGCTCTCCCTGGAGTCTGCGATACACAGGTCTGCATCCTCTGAAACTAGAGTAATATCTAAGATCTTAAGGAAGGTAAAATTAAATAATTGCAGCAATATTTGTGATACAACCCTAATAATTTGGGGGATAGGGAAATATATGGTATTAGAACAACATTCCATGGTTTCTGGTTGCACTAGAAGTTTCATCTGCTTGGTATTATTTTTAGCTTGAAGGTGATGCTGGCGATTGTCTTCCTTTTACTTGATAAATATTTGGGTTTTAAAGAGATGTCGGTTCAAGCAGAATTTCCTCTGGTGTTCCTGAATGCATGGAAAAGACCATTCTGCTGAATGAAAGTAAGAAGTATCAATAGACATGCCCTGGGTGCAGCACACAGCTCCCTTGGCGTACATGCACAGAAAAGTCCCACAAGGCTCAAGTGGAGTCAAGATCAGCAGTTTCTTCCTTTCATAGGTTTGCAAAGTCCACTGCATATCCTGACATTTGCTGAAATCCAAGGAGTACTTTATAATCAATTACCAAGATGTCAGAGGATTTCTCAGAAGCACAGAAGTGATAAATGGACCCTAGATTAGGAGGTGTTCTGTTAGAAACTTTGGAAAGCAAATGTTTCCTGTCCTAGCTTCCTCATGTTCCAAACCATGCAGTAAATAAAATCTAAATACAGCCAATATATGTGATTCTTACTTTAGTTCTATCAGAAAATGCTAGAAGACCAATTTGCATTAATTTTCACTTCACACCCAGACTGTTTCTTTGTAACACTCTCTCTGCTAGGTCATATCTGATAGGAATATGCTTCCACTGCAGTACCTACTTTCTTATAGATCCACAAATATTCTACTGAGATAGCCATAGTTTAATTTTTAAATTTTTTCTGCACAGAAATCAGACTACTGATTCCTACAATGAAACGAGACATGAGCTCCAAATAAAACAAGAGGTTAACGAGAATCTGGATCATTTCTATGTTAAAATGGTTGGGGCTAATACACTCAAATTATAGACCACAGAAGATTGTAAGATGCATAAAAAATTTTAAATACATCACAAATGGACTAATTAAATCTTGGAACTACTGACAGATATTATAGGAAAGATGTCTCCGAGGGGAGATAAGACTGGGAAGGACAATGATGGTGTCCATCTTTTAAAAAGAGGCAGAAGAGGAAAGGGGAAATTTTTACACTACAACCCCAGGATGCCAGAGAAATGCTTAAACAAATAATCAACAAACCATCTGTAAATACCTAGAAAATAAACAATGTGATAAGCATAAGCCAGTTTACATTTGCCAGAACAAACTGTGCAAAACCAAAGTAATTCCTACAACCACATAAGAGAACTTGTGGATAAAGAAGTCATAGTTGTAATATAGCTCATCTTAAGAAATGTGCCAGACTGTATGACATGATGTGCTCTGGAGAAATTTATGGAAGCGTGGACTAGGTGAAAGAGAAATACAATTCTCCTTTCAGGATGGAACAATCAATGGCTGAAAGGCTTTTCCCATATCCCATTTATCTCAGTATTTTCACTAATGATCCATAAAAGATACAAAAAGTATTCATCAAATATGAAAACCAAATTATTCATCAAATTTGAAGAGAACACCAAATAAGACAAACTCTTAATGCACTAGAGGATATAAAAGACACCATAGAATCCTCCTACATTCATTTCAGCAGTCAGAAAGGCACACTTTGCACAGGGCAGAGGACTATTTATTGCCTCTGTACAGGAATAAACTGCTGCAAGAACAGCTAGAGAAGTATTTAGATAGGAAAGAACAAGGGGTTATGTAGTGGATCACAGGGTGAATGATGCAGTGTTTCAAATGATACACTGGAGTAGCCTGCAAAAGAAGATAAACAGTCTGCAAGAGACTAGATTCTCCTTCTTCTTTCAGAGCTTGAGAGGCCTCAGCTACTGTAAATGAGTGAAAGTATTGAGCATTGACAGGAGAACTGCACATTAAAAGCCTACAAAATATGCCTTAGAGGAAAAATTGGAAGATTTGAGGTTATTTGGTTACTAAATAGAAGATGAAGGGGGCATGATCATTGTCTTAAATATACAAAAGAAAGTTGCAGAGAGGATGTACATGTTTTCTATGCCCTTGGTGTTCAGGACTAGGTTAATAGAAAGATTTTGTATTAACAAAGGCTTCCTAAGAGTATGAACGGTGAATATCCGGAGCAAACACGTGAGGAGACTGCGGGCTCTTCACCATGAAACACTTTTAAGAGTGTTCAAGAGCGTAAGACATAATACAATCATGGTTGATACTGTCTTTCCATGTTCATCACGTTGAAGTCTTCTCTGTTCTTGTGATGCTGTGAAGTCACAGTCCACAGAAAGCTGATGGCCTCTGAGGCTGCAGTCTTCAGACCCCTATCAAAGTGCATCTCTATAGTACAGTTCTCAAATAAAAGGTTAATGGCAAGGGGAGACAGTGGTCCACAGCAGAATTTGAGGTTTGGCAGTGGCCACTTAGCTGAAAAAGCTTGGAGATACTGGCACAGGCCCTACCTCAAAATCTGAACTCATTTTACATCCCACCTTTATTCAGCCAGAACCTCACCGGAATATGGAAAAGAAAAGGGGTGGGGAGGGGAAGATTACCTGCTTCTCTTCCCACTTTTTCTTTATTTAAATTCATGGAAACCAGGAAAATCTTCCATATTTGCCAGCAGTACAGCAGTACCATTTTTTTTTTCACACAGCTAAGGTGGAGTAAATTTAACCACACAAGATGTATAATTATCACCCGGAAATGCACTGCCTGGAACGCATTATTGCTGTCATGAAATGGAATTTATACACAGCAAGGAAACAGTTAGCCCTCAGATTTGCTGGGCATTATCAGCAGGGCTGGGACATCCAGGACAGCCAGTCCAACAGCTCCAAGCGAGCTCAGCACTCACAAACCATGTTATGCTTCTGAGTACTTATTGCCAATAAAACAAATGTTATGACTGTATATTTTTAGGTAGCCCAGTTGATTTTTCAGCCAGTCTTTTGTATCCTGAAGAGGTCTGTGTGACGCGGTGAGGCTCACTTGGAGAGCTTGAAGACGACACATTTTACTGCACAGCTTTGTTCCTGCACTTCAGGAGCTGCTCTACAGCAGTACTGCTGGAGCAAAAGGTCGCACACGGAATGAACCCACTGCAAACAATCATTCCTGCTGATGGAGAACGAATCCTAAAGCCGCTTTGGCAGCTGTGGGTACCAAACAGCAGCTGTACTCAAAGGAGAGGAAAGAACACCTGACTGTTTCTGCTGCAGCCCCAACCGCAGCAAGCCCCAGCAGGCAGGCAGGGGTTGTGGGTGTCCCTGTAACACCTACCCTGGTCCAACAGAGACGCTCTGAGCAATAGCTCAGCAGGGCTCCAGCTCCACACCAAGCAGACCTCACCACGCATTAGGATCTGGCCAAGTTTTAGAGCCGTGACACATTCTGGCAGGTTGGCATCTGGCTGTTCAGATGCACCTGCTTACAATTAGCTACAATAAATTCCACATAAAATATCTCACTGCTTGGATCAGGGTACCTTGTTCACATACTCATTTTTTAACTCTTTCAGTATCCTAGTTTTATTAAAGGTTAGCCACAGAGGTTTCCTTTAACTTTTATTGACCTTTTCTTCACCAGAGCTTCCCTTTCAAGAATTCAATTTATGGACCCTAAATTGAGGACAAAAGAAAAAAGCCCTTTGACAGCAGTGCAAGAGACTGAATTGTGCTGTATGAGGGCAACTAAAGTAAACAAAACCCACTGAACTCTGTGATGCTGAGCAGAAATAGATTAACTCCTAATATGGAGTTAATACTCTTCCAAAAAACACAATAGCATTTCCTTGTACTCCTAATTATGACAATAAAACAACTGTGTTTGGAGAGGAAATGAAGAAACACCAGAAATCACCTGGTCACCCAATACACGTGCACGATTGAGCTATAAACTTCCATTTTTGGATACCACTACCACATTCTGCTGCTACACCGATATTTTTTAAGTCTCACAATATGAACTTTAAGAGGGACAGATTGCCTGGTTTATGTACTATTGTGGGACATAGAGATTTTTACTGGAACGAAATAATGAACTATCAAACAAGCATGCTCTAATTGTGCTAATAAATAGTCACAAAATCCTGTTAACTCCAAAAGCCTGGGGCAAAATGTATTTACTTCAGGAAAATAAGAAGTAAATTAATTTAGGATAGGATGCACCTGGAGGAAGTTTAGACCTAACTGTTGGCCCAAACCAAATGTGAAGGATGTCTGGATCCAGTTCCATATTCATATTCCATCTCGCTTCTACCTCTGTAACATGATGAAATGGGAAAAGCCAAACTCCAGATCCAAGAATACACAATATTTCAAGGACTAACATAAATTCTTTTTCTCCTTCAGCGAGACATAGAACATCCTTGTAGTCAACATGGTGCGAAGTGGATGCAAATAAAAGCATGTGAAATTTATCCATCCATGCTCTATTTCTTTTGGTAACACTAACTTCACATCCCTAGCTGCATTATTCTCCCAAATGAAAGAAGAGTAATGCTCACCAATACCACAGCCTGACAGGCAAAAAGAGGTACAGAACAAAGATTGACTACCAGCCTTTCAAAAAACTCTTCCACCCTGATTAAAAGTGGAAAGGAAGTTTTTTGTCACAAAAAAAAAATTATGCTGCTGGTCTCCCATTCTTTTTATTTTTTATTCAGGAATTCAGTTAAACTGAAAATACAGCCAACATTTAAGCTGAATGGGCATCTGCAATTCAGTATGTTGGCAATGAAATCAACTCCTTGAAAAACCACGAGAGCCTAAACCCAAACTATATTGCAACAATTTTTTTTTCTTTTCTTTTTTCTTCCTTTTTTTTTCGTTTGTTGGGTTGGTTTCTGTTTGGGTTTTTTTGTTTGTTTGGGTTTTTTTGGTTTTCTGATCATTGAGGTCAAAGTATTGTGGCATGTTTATCCTCCCCTACTCTAGCTGGCAACCCTTCTGCTTCCTTTCTCCAACTGGAAGGGAAGGTGAGAGGCTGCTTCTCATTGTCTGGCAGGGGACGTTGGTCTCATGGGAGAGAAGATGCCTTCCTACAGACTACAAAAAAAGGTCTCTGCAGACAGGATATACAGCACACTCCACGTAAACTTCATTATGATGTAATTAAGTGATATTCACAAGGCAACATCGCTTTATGTGTTACTAAGTTTGCTCTGGCTTGCTCCAGGGGCTAAGCCCATCTGAGGCCAGAGAGCAAGGAAAAGGCTCAAGATTGCAGACTTCTGAGTGCAAAACCACCTGGTCAGGTTTCAGATGCTTAATCCAAATTGTCACATATAAATGCACAGGCTGTTTTAGGCCATGTGGGGCCCACAAGCGTCAGTGTTAGAGAAGCTGTCTGATACACCTAAAGAGGCACTGATTGTTCTATAAAGGAATAGAGGAAGCCCAAAGGAGGGCCACAAAGTTGATAATAGGACTGAAGCACCTCCTCTATGAAGACAGGCTGAGAAATTTGTGCCTAATCAGCCTGGGGAAGAGAAGGCTGCGTGGAGACCTCACAGCAACCTCCCAGTACCTGAAGGGAGCCTACAGGGAAGCTGGAGAGGGACTCTTCATCAGGAACTGTAATGACAGAACAAGGAGCAACGGGTACAAACTGAAAGAGGGGAAATTCAGGTTAGATATTAGGAGGAAAGTCTTGACTGTGAGGGTGGTAAACCACTGGAACAGGTTGTTCAGCGAGGTTGTGGATGCCCCAATCCAGGCGCTGTTCAAGGCCAGGTTGGATAAGGCCTTCAGCAACCCGGTCTAAGGGAATGTGTCCCTGCCCATGGCAGGAGCAGCTAGAAGTAGATGATCTTTAAGGTCCAACATTCTGATTACGTAAGTAGGGCTGAAAATGACACAGAGGTCCCTTACAATCTTACGCAGTCAGTAATAGGGCTAATCCAGAAAACATCTCTGACACTTCAGAAAAATCTCAACAAGCAAAAAACCCCAAAGAATCATAATTACAATGTACCAGAGTAAAAGGACAGGAAAAATTGCTGTCCACAGCTCTAATCAATTCAAACATCTATATCAAAGCAATACAACAGAAGTAATTTTTCATGTCTAGTCCACAGAGGCCAGACGCACTTGCAGTGTGTGTACATATACACATAAAATTCTCATCAAAATTGGTGGGAGCTGGGCAGCCTCACAAAAGGGGCACAGTCTTACTTAGTGCTTCTTACTTGAAGCACTTTAGCCATGAAAATTCCAGAGAACTTATCTTGTCACCAGTCTCTTGGGGCGCATCTGTCTCACATTCAGTAGCTCAGGTAAAGCAATTTTAAAAATAAAAAAGGCAACAGAAAGCTCTGTGAGGTTTTATTGAAGGCTTTCATGTAGAGCAGGGTTCAAAAAGATGTTTGCTACTCCACCAAAGATTTATGCCACCAAAAGCCAACTTGGGCCTTTAATATAAACCAAATCCCCCTATATTTAGTTGAGCATGGAGAATGCAGTATCACATTAAAGTGAATCTAATAGCTGAAAGGATGGAATCTATAACTTATATTTCTCTCTCTATAATTCTTGTTGACTTGACATAGCACCACTCTCTCCAAACATATTCTTATTTCCCCAAAGCTTGAAATTCTAGGGAGAGCTGTAACAACATCTCGGTCCAACAGCTTTGTGATTGCTCCCTCTTCATAAAACAATTTCCCGGAGTTCTGTGCTTCCTCGACAGCTCTTTCTCATTACAGCGCTTTCCCTACCTCATTACTCAATATCCCATCCTACATTGTCCATGAACACAGAGAGCTCCCTCTCCCCCGTTTCTCAGTAGGACACCATGACTCATTTTTATTCTCCCTTCCCAGGAACCAGGAGTTTCCCAGGTGCATTTCACAAGAGAGAAAGCAAATGGTTGCTTAGACAAAAATATGTTTCAGGTGAATGCACATCGAAGCAACAGACAAGCAACATGAAGGAACCAGATTTACCTTTCCCATTGTTCACTTATTCCCAAGTCTAATTCCCTTCATAGACTGTATCACCAATTCCTACAATTGCTCTTGTTTTTCGCAGTTGGCCTCTGCCTTCCTATATCCTCTTCCCTTTTAATTTTAACATGCTTAGGAAAAGCAAATCACCCCAAAGAAATTCCATGGGGAAAGTCCTTTGCAGCTATGCAGTACATAAAGAGGAGCTTGTTTGCTCAGCTTATTGATGAGCAGAAACCTTGCCAAGCTGTAAAGAGCAGGACTGTTACTACTTGATTATGGACAGCTGCTTCACACTGCTACAAAAGGCAGTTTTGCTGCATGTTTGAATTTTGGCTGTTTTTTTCATAACTATTCTGTGAGTGCTTGTGAAAACCTCCAAAGCAACAGCTTAACAAATACTATTTACCATCCTGCTTTTCCTGTGGGAGTCATTGTTATGTTATCCTTACAGGTGTTTTCCTTTTAGCAGCCTCAGTATGCAGAGTGGGGATTGGTGGCTCCATGGCATCATTTTCATTCTCTTTTTACTCGTACTGTGATGTCAAGATTGTTCTGCTTTTCCTGCCTGGTGCCTTCTCTGATCTAACAACTTTCACTGCTAAAAGGAGCCTTTCCACTCAATTCTTAGTGTATCTTAGAGGGATTTATTTTCAAAGGTGCCCAATTTCCTGTCGCCTGTTACAGTGGATCTTCCTAGAAATCACTGTGATCAGATAGCACACTGTGACTTTGTTCCCCTATCAAATTTCCTTGGCATTAGAAAAGAGTGATGGAGTGCCAACATAAGCAAAAGTACGTGGGCAATTTCTTAGCTGGTGTCATCAAACAAGTTCATTCCTCCACACTGAATTCTTACAGAAGTTGAATTTCTGTAAGACATGGGATTTCGGCTATAAACAGAGCAAACTTTGATCTCCATTATTTCATCTGAAAGCAGCAGAAATATGAGTTTTTCCAGGCCTCACACATGAGAGACACAAGACTCGGTGGAAGTGCAAAAGAGGAGACCATGAAATCAAAAGATAAAGGAGAGGAGGAGAGTAGGCCCTTTGCAAGAGCAGCTGGAGAAAGAAAAACCCTTTGACTGCTGTGCTGGCTCCCTCCATCCCTCTCCTCAGAGTCCGTGCAGGTGCTGGGTCTGCTGGTGGGTTGCGACCTGCTGGCTGATGGCACAAGGGACGAATTACAGGCTGCAGCTGGTGCTGGCCAGTGACCTCCAGGTGGGAGCCCTGCCCAAGTCAGGGGTCCTTCCGTGGTCTCAGAACGTAGTGCAGACGCACGTGGCATGAGGAGATGGATGAAATATATCTCACCAGAGGTGTGAGGTATGCCGCGTTCCCACGCGCAGACAGCACCGCTCTGTTCTGCTCTAGCTCGGACACGGCACTTTTCTTCAGCAGGTTTATAAAGCACATTCGGAAGGAGGGCAGTGCTATCCCTTATATTTTGCAGACTGAGAAAGTGGGGCACAGGTGAACTAAATTACTAAGGACACCCAGGAAATGTCTGGCAAGGCCAGGAATGGAAGCCAGTTCTACTCTGGTGCCTACATATGGCTTTGGTACAAGGTTATCCATTCCGGCCTGTCATATGTAAGAACAGACATTTTACAAGCAACCTTTCCTAACATGATTTTTCTTTTTTTCTATTATTATTCCTCTTAAAATAATCCTGCCATTAAAACACAAGTGAATTCGCAGGCATAAAACTCCATTTAAATAACATTATATTGACAGAACCTGACACAAAGCCTGGAAATTCAGAGTTATGGTTGGCATTCCCTGCTGAATTTGAGTCACTGTGTCTTTTATTTTCCACATGAGCATTAGTGTCAGCCTTAAGTGTGGATTTCCTGACTTTTTCAGCCTGTGTCATAACCTTCACTTTATTTAAACAGAGAATTTTTCCTGCAAGTATCTACTGAATAGGTCACCAGAATTACAGTGTCATTTTACTGCTTCTAAAGTAGGGCCTGGCAAATAAACTAAGAAACAACATAAATCTTGATCCAAAGGCCTAACCAATCCCAGCCCCAATTTTTTTGACTTTATAAAGAAGAAAAAAGATGGCCGTGGGTTTCTTTAAAAATTAAAAAAAAAAAAAGAATATTTTGTCTTTTTCTGTCCAGGACTAGAAGGAGAAATTAAAACACTAACAAAAAGTCTTCTCACATTGCCTTGCTCTGCTGCTGCAAAGGCAGCAAGGCAGACAGTTCAGCCACGGTCATATATCTGAGCAAATGGTGTTTACCAGAAGAACTGCCAGGGCTTCCATCAGTGCACTGAATTTTTGGCTACGACAAACCAGACAGGCAACTGCAGTTCCTAGTGCATGCAAAGGGGACACATAGAGTCAATATGAGCAGTGGAGTGATTTGTATGGGGGAGGAACACGTGCATTTTGCTGTCAGCATGCTGTGTTCTTCCCGCTGCTCGACAGACGCACATCCAGACACACGAACAGCATCATTTGGCACTGCCCGGGTGATGGGCTGGGTACATTCGTGCAAGCAGACCTGTCTTACGAGAGCAGGGCTAAAGGTGCACGGCCACGCTCACTGTCATGTGTGTCTGGTGGAAAAGGGATGAACAACAGCAAGGACAACACCAGCAAAGAGTATCTGCCACAGGAGTCCTCCAGCTCCATCTCTGATGGACCTGGGAAAGAACGCCAGGCCGCAGGTTGGATGTTTCATCCTGCAAAGCCAAATTTGAATTCATGACTACAGTGAATAGAAATGATCCACTCACCAGCCCTATGACAGACCACCAGTGTTATCTGTACTGCTTCCTCTTTAAATCTCCCTCATGCCAAATGCCCTAATTTGGACATTTGGTTGATATTCTACCAATTAAAAGTACACGTGTGCTGGGGCTGCTCAGCTGCACCTGTACAGAACTGAAGGCATCAGCAGAGCTTTGCTACTCAGAACTCCTCTGAGCCCTGGCCCAAATCTGCACCCACCCACCCAGCATACAAGCTCCCTTCTCTGTGCTAGCCAGTAGTCTGGTGCTATTTCAGTTTACCAGAATGGTTCTTGTTGCCTAATTCCCAGCTTCTTAAAAACATGGCTCTAGGAAGCAACTGAGTGGAAGAAAACCGGGAAGATTGCAACTTTATTTGTCTCAGACACAGCCTGGTATTTTAAAATAAAATACTAGATAAAGACTATTTCTATCACTTACGCAATTTCTAAAGTCTGTCTGAGAAACTACAGGAGACGGTCCAGCTCATTTTCTTTAAGATAGAAAATAAGACAAGTTCTTATCGCATATTTTACATAGAAGCTCACTATATACTGTGGCTCATGTAAGGCTTGATAGTGAAGTTGTAAAATTGAGATCAAAGTAGTTTTCAAAAACATAATCTCCTTCTTTTAAGTAGAATCTGTAGATTATGCAGGGTTTCCTGGGTAAGCATAAACAACCAGCTTCATGAAACCTCATCATTTAGTAGTCTTGAGACAATGCTACATTCTTACAAAACTTATCCGTGACAACTCGTTATTATAGCAGAAAACTAAACTAACACGTCCTTAGGCCTGATCACTGAAAGGTCTATTCTCAGTTTAGGATCACATTCTGCCTAACACATAGAGGAAAAAAAAAAAATTTCTGTGAGGCCAGAAGAGAAAAACACATCCCAGAGGACAGTATAGACTTGGACTTCCGCATGTCTTCAACACATCCCATTAAGCACCATCTGTAGGTCTATTAACATGATTCAAAACTCAAAGAGGCCAAACGCTTCGTGTCTCAGTTGTTCTGGCACTGGAGCCGTGCGAGGCTGCTGGGACTAGAGCTGTCCCTGCGGTTCGCAGCCACACTTGTCTCCCCAGCGCCAGAAATGTGCGGCACAGAGCTGGCCCAGCACTGCTGACAACTGTGAGAAGTTGGAGGGAATGAGCAGACAAAGCCAGAACCATGCATGAAGCTCACTTTCGCAAGATCTCAAGACTTTCTTCTGGACCAAGCCAGGGATCTCAGTGCCTACTTCCCATCTGTTCAGGGAGAAGGCAGGCATCTGATTTCCCTGTGGGTATAACCTCTTCTCCAGGACAGCTAATATAGGATTTCACTTTATCAACTTCACATCTATGTCAATATTTAAGCACTACTGTGAAAAGTCTTTTCTTCTGCTTCATCCTGCTTTTTAATAAGAATGAGCAATTAAAAACGGATAAGACTGTAACTTCCAGGATTGCTTTTGCAGTATCAATATATAACTATATACAGAATCCAGCAGAACACCGAACTCCTTACACTGAGGTCTCAAAGATGGAGCAAGGAGAGGAAGAAAAAAAATAAAGCTCCTCTCGTTTTCCCACTGGAACAATTCAGAGTGCTGTGTTGCACAGCTGAAGCTCCCACTTGAACACAGCAGGACCAAGCAGGGGGATTGTGGCAGGAGCCGGCCTGGCCTCCTCTCCTTGAAACACTACCTTAAAGCATCATATTTGGGGTCAGTCAGGTGTACAGGATGGGGAGCCACCATCTGGGAAGCAGATAACACCTGCCAGTCAAATCAAACCACCTGCGGGACTGGATGGGAACAAAGTCCAGCAGTGCAGCCCCAGACCCAGTGCCAGCTGCCCCAAGAACCCTCACAGTCCCCAGCTCCCCTCCCACATCAAGAGACCCATTGGTACCCAGTCATGGAGACTCCAAACCATAGGCTCTCATCTGGGAAAAGAAAAAGTGTCAGGAGGTTTTTAATCCGAAGGATAGTCTTTTCCTCAATACGCAACATTGCGAAATCCAGTTTCATGCTTTTGCGATTAGTAACTCAATTGCAGTGCTTGTTCCTAAAATTACATCGGAAAGACTTCAGGACACTATGCATAAACATGCATATTAGAACATAGAGGCTGTTCCCAAAAAGGTAAAAAAAAAAAAAAAAAATTTTTTCTGAAATCCAGAAACTTTGACATTACATGTATGCATAAGAGATTAAATGAAATGCCAAAAGTAACAGTTTCAATTGGATTTCATTACTCTGTGATGAGGTTGTCCTCTGTTATTTTTGGTATAGCTCTTAATGAGCTGAGCAACCATGCCAGTCTAATAAAGATTTGCTTAAGGTCTTTCTTCAATTTATAAAATATAGTTTTAAATAAATCACAATTTATTCTGACTAAGGAGTAACATAAAAGACTTGGTTACAGAGCAGAAGTTTCCTTTTGTGTCCATGTTCACATGGATAACAGGGTTATGTCGGTGACCTCCCTAGCATTCCCTTTTTTCCCCTTTTTTTTTTTTTCCTCTGGATTTCCATCAAGCATGAACTCTTCTTTTAATGGTCTGGAACTAGAAGTTTCATGGGGTGGAGCTGAAAAAAATGGGAGAGAGGAAAAATAATTTCACACTTAATACCTGATAGGGTGGGTCATTTTTGCAGAATGGAATATAACTTTTTTTTACTTTCTTCACTGAATAAAATACATTTGTCTCATGTTCCTTACACCTCATTCAGACATGAATGTCTCCTTTATTCACGTACTCTGAAGAAAGATGTCTTCACTTTGGAAAAGACTATGCTAGTCAAGTAAGAAGGAGATTCTCCGAGTATGAAATTGCTTAACAAAAATGGCATATTTCATAACAGAAATGAAAAGTCAAAAAGACCTCTCCATGTCTCTGCATGAATTCTTTGTCTAAATGAGTGCCACATGTCATGGCTTCTCATGGAGAAAGGGGAGTTTTTCTCTCTGAATCTCACATATGGTACACAGTCTAAATCAGATGGAGATAAAAATGCAAGCAAGCTATGCACAGTGTTGTCATGTGGGCTCTTAGGATACCAATACTGCCTGTTTATCAGAAAAAGTAATTAAAAGAAAAAAATCAGAAAATACCCAGTTTAAGACAATTAGGCCCACTCTTTCCAGTGGGACTATCAGTGGTAAGCACTAATCTCGTTAAAGCATTATTTAATTTCCCCTTCATATGCTTTTCCACATGCTGCAAGGGACAGGCATTGTGAGACTTGGAAACCTATAAAGAGTTTGTTTTCAATGCTTCAGAAAACTCATCATTCTCAAGGTTCTGGTGGGCCTTTTAATGCAATGATGCTTCTCTGCAACTGAAGGCTTGGATGCAAGACCTCGAGCATAAAAGGCAGCATGATCAGGTCCCAAGTGTCCCTGTTGACCTTAAACAGATTCTTCTCAGAGTCCTGAGTTCTCAATGGGCCTAAATTCCTTGTTTAAAATGTTAATAAAGGGGAAAAATGTTTGGGGTTTTTTTTAATCAGCAAGACCATATAACTAAGAGCATATTACCTTAATATACTTGTAATCAATGACATTAACATACATCTTTCAAAAATAAAATTCTTTTTGATACTCCTTCTGAGCTAACCATACAAAAAACCCCAAACAACAACAAAACCCCTAGCATAATTACCTCTTGCTTAATAGATTACTTTTTCTACTCACCCTGCCTTTCAGTCTTCCAGGAATAGCTTGGCATATACTCGTGTGTCTGTTATAAATGGAGATTAATAAAGCTTATGTTTTAAAGGAGTTTAATAAAGTCCAGAAAAAATTAAACCAGAAGTAGCACAACAAAAAGCCTATTAATAGTCTTACACCAGGGGCTTCTTAAAGGCACATAGCTTCGGTGTATTCCAAGTATCATCTTGCACAGTACCTTGAACAGCGTGTGGGTTGAGAAGGTTTCACAACGTGTCTGGTTTTCAGCAAACCAGTCGTTAACTTTTGGGTTAGTTTTCACTGAAATTGTCAAATGATCATTGTTCCAAATTTGATTTCTAGAGCACTTTATTCCCTTATCAGATGTGTATTTTAGGGCACATGATGCACACTGGGTTTTGTCTGATCTACCTTTACAGAGTCAGTAGGTTTAATTATTCTAATAATAACCCTCACAGTTAGGAAATGTTTCTGCCTCAGTGCTACTTATACCCTCTTGGACTACCCAAAATAATCCCTTTCACCGTGCTAATGCAATATTACTTTCAAGTTAATAAATTTTTTTTATTTTGGGAGTCAAAGAATAGAGTAGGATATAGGACCATTTTCATGTTCATTTTAATTATTTATCAATATTTAGAGCACTTCACAGAATTTGAGATGAGGAAAAACTACGTTTATCAAAATGCTGAGCTCCTTGGTTTGCATCTTCAAGAAGATGAATACATTGATTACAATTTAATTAAAGTTCAAAACAACAAAAGATAGGAAATAACTTTTTCATATGAGTAATTATTCACAAATAGGAGCAATCATGTGAAGGAAGCAAGGGCAAATATGTCCATATCATATAGCTTATTTAGTAACTCTGCAAAAAGTGGCCTATGCACAGCCAGAGCAGTATTAAGTTAGCTGACTATTTACAGTTAGGTATCTGGGGCTGAATCCACAAAGGGCTGTGGATTCTTTTTGCCTTGGCAAACTAAGGCAAGGATTAAACCCACTGCACTGACAAATCTGAGCTGCCTCACAGCCCTGCCTCCATCAGCAGGAACGTGGGCAGAGTGGAGGGAGGCTCAGGTCAGCAACAGGGACACACACGGACACCACACGGGTGAAGAAAGAAGGGCACATGTCTGCCATCCTGCCACCCTCCTCACCCTAAAAGCACTGAATTAGACACCTCTGGGAAACTGGTCTTTGACATCTTGCACTAGGCACGTATGGTTTCTGTCTCGGGTTCATCTCCTGGTTTCAGCTGGGATAGAGTCAATTTTATTCTTAGTAGCTGGTACAGTGCTGCACTTTTTGAATTCAGGTTGAGAATAATGTTAAAAACACACCGATGTTTTGCTTGTTGCTAAGCAGGGCTCTACTCCAAGTCAAAGACTTTCCAGTTTCCCAGGCTCTGCCAGCAAGCAGGTGCACAAGAAGCCAGGAGGGAGCACAGCCAGCACAGCTGACCTGAACTGGCCAAAGGAATGTTCCACACCACAGAGCATCATGCTCAGGGTATAAACTGGGGGGAGTTGGCTGGGGCAGGGGGGTGATCTGTGGTTGGGGACGGGCTGAGCATCAGTCAGCAGGTGGTGAGCAATGGTTTTTTTTCTCAACACAAGTCCTACTGATTTTTTTATTTTTTCCAATTCTCCTCCCCATCCACAGGGAAGGGGCAGGAAGTGAGCAAGGGGCTATGTGGCACTTAGTTGCTGTCTGGGTTTAACCCACAACAGTACACAACAGGCTAATGATTTCTCTTGAATCACAGCTGGAAGAAGCATCAGCACAACCCATTTTATATACAAGAACCTATGCAGCAGGTTCTCTTCTTGTGCACTAAGATACATCCTAACTTGAAGCATGATGCTCTTCACACCTCTTGAAGCTGAGACACTGAACAGTCCAGCATGCAAAATACATAAGGGTTAGTGAAAAAGAAACAGTAAATCAATGCATTACTTGTGGCTTGAGAGCAAGGGCAGTCTTGCTGGGAGAGGAAAGATGTGGATGATACCCAGAGAAACTTAGGTAACACAAATTTCTATCCCGTTAGGTTTGCACACACAGAAGAATATAAACCTACCTTTTCTTAAACTTCACCTCTCCCCTTGGAGGCTCTTCTCAACTCTCTTTTGAACTCTGGGGATTTTCCCACTCTCTGATATCTCATGCTCTTAGTACCATGGTCTCAGCCTCTCTGGACTTCACTCCCTCTCCCTCTCATCACTGTTGATGTTTGAATGAGACAGACAAGGCACTTCTCCTGGTTGTCCCCTTCTTTCTTCCTGTCCCACAGTCTCCTTGCCTGAAGTGGAGTATCCAGCTCAGTCACCCCCCAACTCAGCTCTTCACAACATTGCAGCACACGACTATGGACCAACTGTGAGCTATTAGAAGGTGTATACTAAATTCTTTGGCTTTTTAGGGTCAAACTTTAATCCAAACAACACATTCAGCAAAAATACTAATCCTTGAAATCATTTGTGCTGGGAAATGAAAGACCGTGTTCTGCCATGATTTCTTCTTTCAACAAATAAAATTACAGCATGATAGGAAATAGGCTGGAAGAGATATCAAAAGGCTATTTGAAGTAATATCAAAAAAATTCTTCTCGACACAAGCTAGAATCACTTTCAGTTCAGCTAATCCTGATGTTTAAACATCTTCAGTTTAGCAATACTGCAGCCTTCCTCGACGATATCTTTAAGACTTCCGTTATCTTTACGACTGGGAAGTTATTCTGAATGTATTATTTAAATCACTCTTAATCAGTGATTTAATCACTTTAAATCACTTAAATGTACAGTTTATCCTTCTCCCTTCTTTCTACCTTTTATGTGTTTGAATACTGTCATTGTGCTCCCAAGTCTCATTTTCCAGATAAACAAACTCAGTTTTTCCAGTCTTTCCCATATCTCAGACTTCCTAGCCTAGTCTGGATCCATCTCAACTTTTTTATACCTTTCTTGGTATCCAGTACCCAAAATGGTCACAACTCTCCAGCTAAGGCTTTGAGAGAAGAGAGATGGAGTGGAAGAATTACTTCAAATAGGCCCACCAAAACAAATGTGACTCATTTCAAATTAAGTGTGGGTCCTGGTGAGTGAGGAGGCACAATCAAAGCAACATTTCCAAAAGCTCAACTCCGTATTTTCCAGCAATGGTAGAAGATTCAGCACTTTTTGAAAAGCAGAGCCTTCAAATGCATGTGAGCAGCATAAAGTAGAATCAAACTGTCATTTGCAATGAATATCCCTGAGTAAGGAATGGCCAAAGGCTGATGTCAGCTCTTATATCTGATACTACTAATCACTGAATGCACTCCTATAATTTTTAGTTGGAGGATGAACTGAAGTCTTGATTCGGCAAAAGACCGTATACACCACCTCAGCCACGTGTCTGTGTAGTGTCGTGGGTTCCTCTGCAACTGGGTCATTTGCTGTCATGTACAAAACCAGATGACTTTATAAAGGTAGGAGGGAAGACAGCAGAAATCTGGGGGTTCCCAGAAGCTATTAAAGCTTTTCACTTTGGATATCGTTTTAGCCAAAAATAGTTTTCATAGGAAAAAAACTTTTTCTCTTTGTCTAACACTTTCCAAAATGGAATAAAACCTTTAAATGAGCTAAAAGTTTTTATACCATGGTATTCTACAAGGTTTTAAATTATAGGTTCCTGATTCTTCCATCCCTAAACAGTAGCCAAATATAATAACGTAGGGAATATAATGCCAGTTTAGCAGGTTTGGAAATAATGTTGTTGTGTTTCTTAACACAGAGCACTTTCACATGCTGCCTGCTGTGTGACTTTCAAGAATGGTGATGTGGCAATGTATAGTTGGCAAGGTGTACTCCATGACAAGGGTTAATTAGTAAATAAATGATCCCAGGTCCATTTCCACTGAGTTCCAGTTGTAATAGCACAGTATGCAGGTTTAAGCTCCAAGCTGACTAATTCTAATAGTTATAAATGAAATGTTGCTTTGCTTTGATATATGCTTTAATTTCCTCCATTGACAAGCAACGGATCCAGGATCCAGATACAGTTCGGGTCTCCAGCACAGTGACTCTAAACTGTGGCAACAGCTGGTGAACTTGCTGAGATGGTAAAATGATGTACAAGTTTACAACCTATTTTAGAGAACAAAATAAGATGTTTAATCACAGATCTTCATAAGGAGCCAAGGCTCTCCCCAGCCTGTATTAAACCTACACGGGAAGGCTCCTGTACATCCTGGTCCTAACGTCAGGCATGAGAAAAGGGACAACAGTAGATCACACAGAGACCACATCATATAGTCATTTCTAGCAATTTCTAGGAATTAAAGCTTTCCTCTTTAACTTTGCCTTAAGGCAGAGTAGGAGCACCCAAATAGCAAGTTACAAGTGGGAGGCAATTCAGGAAGCTGCTGCTTTTCAGAAACAGACAAGGAAGATCCCTCAACAGGATGGGAGAATTCCTCAGGCACAATTCACTGGACACTGACATCATATTTTCATGCCTGCAATGATGGTGAATGCATGCTCTCATCTCACCAAGTAGACATGAGGTCAGGAAGAAAGGCTCGCCTGACATTCTGGGATCAGAAGTTTCCATTAGGGTTGCTGCTCCACTAAGAGCTCTCTGCTTCACCTGGGCAAGCCACCAACATTCACCTCACCCAGCAGGACCTCCGTGTCCCTCTGTCTCCAGCTCCCTCCATTCTCTATGGCAGAACTACCTTTGGCACCGTGCTGATACAAAACTCTCTTGGGTACAATGCTGATGAGCCTTCTCTCTTATTAACTTAAAAGAGCAAAACCTCTTGCAATTTATAAATGAAGGAAGTAGCTATTGGCCTTTTTTTAAATTGTTAAGCACACTATCTAGGTCACTTGACTTTCATCATAGAATCTAGGTCAAGATTTTCACATGCTGAGGGAATTCATATGTCTCTTTCCTGTCTTGTTTCTCTGGTTTCTCATAAGGGGGAAATTCATGCTTCACCCTCAGGATACTTCTCTTGAAGTCAACAGCAGCAAGGTACAAATGCCTCAAAGAAGCAGACTCTTGTGTGTTCAGATCCACATGTTGAACTTTGCTGCCACTTTCTGAAGAAGTAGAGCTTAATAAGAGGGAGACCAAATTTTCTGCTGCTCTACATCAGCAAGCACCAAGAAACTCAACGAAGATTCACACCCACTGGGGATCTGACTGCAAACACTGAATTTTCTACATGCACAAGCCTGGAGGTTGCCTGAAGAATAAGATCCCGCCTACATTCATACACAGAACTTCTGTTGGTGTCAGTGGGAAGCCTGGGATAGTATAAATATTTTACACACGTGCTGGTATATCCTGTGTCTGCAGAAGAAAATGTTTGTTTAATTTAAAGTAAATGCATGGAGTGGGTCACATCCTCAACCTGACTACACTTCTCTGCCAGAACCATGTCACCTTCTGATGCTGAATGACTGCACGAGCCTTTGGGTGCTAAAATCCACAGAGAAGCTAGAGGATATTTTAAGTTTCATAGTATAAAAGTCATTGCCATGGAATATTAGAAAATATATAAGAAAGACATTAACTTAGACATTCCATAGTCTGCTGAACATGAAATAGAACCTCATGATCATACAGTCACATTCCTATACTTCTCCAAAAAAGGCTATTTTTAGGATGGGGGGAAATTTAATACTCTATAAATGTTTTCCATAAAAGAAGATGTAAATGTAGAGTAAATCTTATTGTTAGAAAGTCACTTAGATAATCTTCTGGCTCTCACCAGCTACTACTTTTCTGAAAAATGTGAAAAATACACCCATTCCTATATTTTCTGCTATTTATTGCTGTTGAACTTTGTAATAACGTGTATAGTGACAGCATATTTCCCCCTCTTACAGTAAGGTCAGCTGAGCAAATGTGGGGTTTTTTTAAAGTACATTTTGTGATTTTTAGTCATCAATTTCATTGAAAAAGTTTGTTTCATAAGCCATGGTTTGTTAAAAAACATCTGAAAAAATAAAGTCTTAGCCAAACTCCTCTGAAGTTCATTCTACCAAAAATCAGACCAGCTACTTCACGAGATTTGTTTGAAATCTCCAGCGGACAAAATCTCTTTCCCCCGAGTTGATTTCAAATATATAGTGAAATATATAATGGGAAATATACAGTGGCACTTTGCTGCATCCCTACTTCATCTGTGAGAAAAGCAGGTACAAAAAAAGTAAAATAGTAGAACTGGACAAAACATTGCTACAGCAGAACTCCACCACCACATAGAGAGGTGACACAGCCTCTCAGCTGCCAGTCACATACCACCATGCACATACTGTTTTAGCTCTTGCAGACAAACATCAACATGAGAATTCATGAACACTAAAAAAACAACTTCTTTTACAATTTTATTTCTTCTCAAAATATAAAGACCACTCAGCCTCTGCCCTTCTGCAAGGATGATATATCTTTCTTGATGTATGACCTTAAATACAGTTGAAATAAAACAGTATGACCTATGTTTATAATTCATCATTCCCATCTTTTTTTTTTTTTTGGTCATCCACAGTTTATATTGACACCAGATTCATAGGGTTCCTTGCAAACCACTGATGAAAGTGTTAATGATAATGAATTTCCATGGGAACTTCTCATGCAGTGATGACTGCCCATTACAAGTTATAGCTAAAGTAGCTTGCCTATTTCTCATTTGGGCAGTACAGAATCCCACAATCCAGTCTGGAAAACCATCACAGTGAATTTATCCACCTTTCTGTGTATCACAACATCCTTGATCCAAACTGTGTGAGGAGTTCTGCTGAAGTCAGGGAGGAAGCCCATTCTCTGCAGTTTCTGCACTGCATCTTTGCAGGATAGCTTTTCCCCCACCAGATGTTGCAGCATCGTTTCAGGATGATCCAGAATTGATCCCGCCATGGCCTAGTTCTGAAATTACCCCAAGCAGAATGAAAGTCTAGCTTCCAAGGCCCTGATGTAATGGCTGAGTTGTGG
The DNA here is from genome assembly GCA_013398855.1 of Mohoua ochrocephala. Classification (NCBI taxonomy): domain Eukaryota; kingdom Metazoa; phylum Chordata; class Aves; order Passeriformes; family Acanthizidae; genus Mohoua; species Mohoua ochrocephala. Next base: position 67,908 of record VZTA01028925.1, read on the forward strand.
CTAAAACACCAAACTCCTCCTCTGCAGGTACAAATTACTGGCTTCACACACACCGTTAAGAGCACTGAAACATTCTGGCCTCTCTTCAGCTCTTGAAAAATGGTTATTGAGCACTTGAACCTTATTTTGAGTTTTTAGGCATAAAGGAAGTAAGAGAAATGTGGATAAAACTAGGCGAGGCTTTCATTTTGCAGACAGAAATTAGTTCTCTTTTTCAGTGTCCAGGGAGTCTTGACGGTACCCTGTGAGTACATAGCTATTTAAGAGCAAAACATCCTTCAGAATGGAAAAAAAAAGATCCATTAACAAGTCCTCATCACATCTGCCTCTGAGATCTGCCCAGGCTCTCTGAAAATTGCCTGTGTCCAGTGACCATGTCCTCATGGTTGATCCTGGCAGTGTCCAGCAAGGAGGGAGGAGCCTGGAAGAGCCATTTACGCCCAGTTTTTGGGGAGGGGTTGAGTGTGGGGGTTTTTTAACTCTCCATGACAGCCACAGTTCCAGCACACTGCAGCTGCAGAGACAGGGCTGCTGCAGAGTCACGGGAGGGACAAGACACCCCTGGAGATGTGCCTGGCACCAGCGAGGCAAGCCCAGCAGATGCACCAGTTGCAGGCAGCCCAGAAAGTCCCTGTGGTACGGTGGCACCATGGCAGAGTTTCCCTGGGCAGCACAGAGGATGATGGCACTGAGCAGGAGGCTGCCAGGGTAGAAAGAAGGAGCTTTGGCTCCTTTTATTGCCAGACCCATGGGAATTGCCCTGGGCTCCTACCTCCTTCCTCCCCCACCACCATCTTGGCAGCCCCCTCTGTGCTGTCAGGCACAAGCAAACTTTCCATTAGTCAGAGGAAAAACATCCAGAAGTACTTGCTATGGATTTATTCAGTATAGCTCTAACCATATTTTGAAATGCAAGATCAATGGCACTGTATATACACCGTTATTTTTTATACGGAACAAATTCATTTCCACACTTGCCATGCAATTAAACACCAGAGCCATGAAGAAGCACAGTTTCTAAAGGCCAGCACATTTCATGCTGGGAGAGCACTGCACAGCTACCCCCTAATAAGATGCAGTATAGACCACAGCAAGGCATGTGATAGTTTGATTAAAGCGAACACCAAGGCCAATAAACAAAATGCCTAAAACCGTAAATATTACCTAAGCTGAGCACATGGAAAAAAAATGCAGAAAACAGATCTGACAAGTCCTTGAACAATGTTTCAGCTTCTCATGGCTTGAAATAATTTTCTCATGTTGGGACTGTTATTTGCTCTAAAGTGATTCTTATGTGAGGGCAAATTCACTGTAACCTTTCCCACACGCCTGCTCTGCAGCATGTACGTGGCTTAAAGAGAAACTTCCACGCTCTGGAAAGCTCACCAGCACACAAGCATTAACTGCACATTTCCTTCACCTTCTTCCTGCGTCTTTTCACTTGTCTCCTCAGAGGTGCTAATTTACTGCATTAGTTGTCTCCAAAAGCAAGCTGCCTCCTCTTGCAAACCGATTTTCTCCCCACGGCTGAATGTTCACAGAGCAAGGCAGGAAGGGGGGCTGCCTTTCACCCACAGGGATGCACTGACATAGTGAGACAGATCCTTGCTTCCCTGCTCTTATTCCACTGAGGTAGGCATGAGCTAGCTGCATCCCAAAATCATATGGCTCTCCAAGCCCAGGACTGAGCCAGGACAGGTCTGCCGTGTGGCCGCTGTGGTACCTGACCAGCAGGTACCTCCACGGCTGTGCCTGGAGTACAGCAAAGCAAGTTCACATCCTTCAGGCCTAACATGGCCTAAGCATAAGTAGAAGGGATTTCTCAAGGTCCTGACCTACAAGGGGCACTGGAGCTGCATGGTCTGTTGGCCTGTTGGAGTCCATTCCCCTGGGAGTGCACGGCCTGTCCCTGGCGCTGAGGGTCAGGAGGGATCAGTTGTGCCCTATTCATTCACTCACCCCTGGGACAACTTCCAGCCACAGAGGCAGACAGAAGTTATATTACCCCTGCACCCCACAAAGCTGTTTCATTTCACTTTTGCATAAAGTGTGCAAGGTTCTGTTCATCCTCACCCTAAGGACTCACACTTCAGGCTGAGACAATCTGGCAGTGTGGTCTGGATGCTCCAGGGCTTATGGAAATCTTCTGATATAGCTTTCTACTATTCTGAATTTATTCTCCCCAACATAATCAGACTTTTTCATCCTCGTCCTCATTCTCCCTCCCCCTGCACCTAAAGCAGCTCCTTCCCTCTGGCTTCCAAGAGCTCCCCTTTCCAAGCTATATTTTATCAAGGCAGTTTTGGCACGATTTCTTTTGGGCTCAGCTGGCTGATGTCTTCCCATCCCGTGCATTCCTCAGGTCAAAGGTATACCCCAAAATGTACTCACTCCCTCTAACCCAAGGGAAGCAATGGAAATTGTCAGATTTGAGGACAGCAGCTGGATCAGTGAAGACAGCCAAGACTGTAGAGTCCACATGATTAATTTCAGGGAGGTACTTATTGAAATCATGTTAGCTTTAAAAAAAAAAAAAAAAAAAAAAAAAAAAAAACAAGAGGAAAAAAAGACAACAAAACAAANAAGAGGGGAGTTCAAAATTTGGGCCGAGATTCATTGCAGTTGCTATTTTTATTGAAGCAGTTTGCCCATCCCTGGTGGATTTGTGTTATCACAATCATTGCTATGCTGGCAACAGCCTTGCAATGTCAGAAGCACAGAAGTATGATTTCACTGCAGCACTAAGCCAGGGGAGAATCTGAATCATGAAGGAACAAGCTCTGATGGGAACACGAATAGTTTAAGAACCCACAAACACGGTTTGGGTGAAGTAATTCCTTTTTCCTGAAATGCTTCTTCTCCCCGCTTCCAGTCCACTTCTAGTCCCACATCCCAAGGCCACCTCTTTTGTGCTTTAGTCTTGGAAGAGAGGGCTGAGGGTGAGTTGCTCTGGGGACAACAAAACAGGTAGCAGAAACAGATTAAGTTTTACTCTCAGTCTTCAGACAACTGCACTGTAATCTTTTCATTTTAATGAGTAAAATAACATAACAAAATCCAACCCTCTGTATATCCAAGATTTCTGCTGCAGAATCTCACCTACGGTGAAGCCTTTTACCCCTGAGAAATAAATAGAAAACCTTCCATAAATTAATTTATGCTTAAGGAGCATGGATGAAAGCAGTACAAGGCAGCAGAAAACTTATGGAAAATGTGTGTCTCCTGCAATCAGTTTTCCTAGAAGGAGGATCTCCTGAGGCAGCAGAAGCAAAATTGAAAGTCTTGGGTATTGCTGGACATAGGGATTTTATTTCAGCATTCAAGAAATTGGTTTTCAATAAAGGAAACATAACTCCTATGTAACCTGATGATGATGATGTATAAATTATCTGTGCCCCACAGACCATTTAAAAAACAAAACCTGACTTCTTTTGGTTGATTTCACTTTTTCTGGTGCTGCAAACACAAGTGTCACCTTACACGAAGCGGAAAAGGTGTTTAGTGGTCAGGAAACATGTCCTTTTTAGTGCACAGGGACTGCAACTCTCAGACAGAAATAGCCCACCAAAAAGAAAAAAGAAACTTCATGATTTATTATTCTGATTTACAAGCATGACAACCGTTACCTTTTGTAAAAAATATCACCATTACATCTTTGCAGAAACCCATAAACACCAAAGAACAAAAGGCAAGGTTCTGCTATCTCACAACAGCAAAGTAAATTAAAGAGTCAATTGAAATAAAAAGCCCCATATAGCCATTTTTGTTTCTGAAAATCTGTAAGACCTTCTTACCATGGCCAACCTCAGCACAGCTCCTCTTGAAGTGACGCTGTTACATGTCGTGACAAACTCTCAGGTCCTGCCACTAGACCACAGGAGAAGTTTTAACCAGTGCAGTGCTTGAAGCAGCAAAGGCAGATGGCAGATGGCAGCAGCCACAGCACAGTTCTCACAACAGCGACAACTCTTGAGAACAAGCCCTTGCACCAGGGCCTTCACAAGCAGAGCACAGCTTAACAGCACCAAACACCTCAAGGACTTCCACAGGCAGCTGTCAGAAATACTCAACATGGAAAGCCTGGAGTCGGAGGGCTGGAGCAGGTGAATTCCCTCTTAGTTCTATTTTTCTACTGTTTTTCTTCAATAGGATATAGGGAAATTCTTTACCACCACTAAATGGAGTCATATGTGTACTGCAGAGTGGCTTGGTTTTTTGTGTCAACATCTTTAGGATTTTGACACAGTAATATTAAAGACAAATATATACTTTAAGTGTTATCTATGCCATCAATACCTTGGAGTACTGAAGAAATTTATCTTGAAACAATGAAAAGGGAATATAAATGACAACAAAAAAATCCAGTTTTTACTTCTTGATAGTTGCTATTCAGTTTGTAGAGGTTCATAACACAATCATGAACAAAGCAGTAAAACAGATACCACGCACCACAAGTTTTCGTTCACAACGTTCACAAATTTCTTCTAAAATAACAGCAAATGTAACTCGGCAGAGTCATATGTCTCCAATACTGTGCAAAAAGCAAAGCATTTTCGTAGATGAAATAGAAATAGAGTGTCCTGCCAAAAATCTGGGGGACAAAATGTAAAACTTCAGGCCCAGAATGGACATTCCCTTCACTTCATTGAGATCTACTCCATTTCATGACTTAGTGTTAAATGCTATTAAAGCAGCTGCTGAGTACAAAAGTAAGCTAATGTACCAGAGAAACTTTAGTGCCCAAGAGAGATGGAAGAAACTTTTTTTTAAATATAGGTTACATTTGCATTACATCAACAGTAGTCACTCATCAAATCCCAGATAATATTGTTTGGGAACATGTCAGAGCTACTATAATAATACAAACATTTAGGCCGCATTGGGAATACACCAAACACACAATAAACCATTCTGAGTACAAAAACAACGTGTGCAGTTTTCTGGCTTTATCAAAACTAATACGAAAATATGGAATTCAACAACAACAACAACATAAAAGCAGCAACAAACCTGGTTTAACAACAGCACAGCAAATATGTTAATAATCCAAAATCATTGAGTACATTAACCCATCCACTCCTCTCTTAATGTTTCCTGTTACATAATGGTGAATGCTCACAAAACTCATCATCACAAGAGCCATCTACAGAACATGGGTCCAAAGCCATTCCCAATGAAGTGCACAAATACAGCCTGACTTGCAGACAGCAAGGCAAGCTAATAACAGGGTGATAGAGAAGGTGCAAAAAGTTCTCCTCTCTTACGAGCTGCTGTGTCTTTTTATTCAAATTATATTTCGTGTATATGTGGCAGAAAGAACGTAGGTGGCTTTGTTGACCCTGGCTGATCTGAGGACCCAGGTGTTTCTGATAACAGCAGAATCCTTTTGTCCTCATAACATTTCATATCTCTTGCTTCAATATCTGGTTTCTCACTAAACATTTCCCTTGCAATCTATCCCAAGGGTGCAGAGCAGTATGATCCCTCATGACAGCAGCTGTAAACGTGCAGAGGGTTAGCTCTATTACCCCTGGGTACAACTTCCCTCAGCTCTGCTGTCCTCCGTCCTCTTAAAATCAAAGACTGATGGCTTCTTGAGAGGCTCTGCATTTGCCTTCCTTGATACATTCAGCCATGGGGACATAAAAACAAGTTTCTCACTGCAGTAACAACAGGAATCAGAACAGTGGGGCTCTCTTTGAGGAGACACACAATTAGCCCAAGGGCTTTAAAAAGGCTAAGAGAGAGAACAAATATTGAACTGCATTACTACACTGCTTCTCAAGATGAAGCTACTACTAGTGGCACTATTAGAAGAGAAAGGAGGGAAGAAAAAGGCTGGTTATATTTTTGAGAAAGGATATGTGATAAAAAGCACACCCACAAGAGGCAGAAAAACAAACAGCCTGCAAATCCTTGTTTCTCTCAGTGAACATATAGTCAAAGATAACCATGGTTCTTTGACTCTTCACTGCACATTGCCTTTGTTATCTCCTCCTGCTCTTGCAGAGGTTTTTCTCTTCCTTTTCTCAGCAGCTGTTGCCACGGGCAAAATCAGCATCTTCTTCACCATTCGCAGGAAATTACAGTGCTAGACATCACTCCATTCACAAATTGTGGCTCCACAATGACTACAGCGATGTGAAGCCTGAGCGGCCCAACAGGTTTTAATTTACATCAGGTAACTGGATTTGCACTTGTGCCAATGGGAACAGTACCTGGCCAGGAGAGCCAAGCCATAAACAGGTGGGAAGAAGTTTGGAGAGAGTTCATCAGCAGGGATATGAGAAAAGTGCGCGTGAAAAGAGTTTAGTCAGCAATCAGCTCTACTTTTTTTTTTTTTTTTTTTTACCACAATGGGTTTATCCAAGAGCCCCATACACTTTAATCTGGGTGCATTACGCAACCCTGTCTACTACAGCATTCAAAGGCAGGTGTATTCAGAGACACACACACACGCACGCAGAGATCGTTCGCAATCTCTGAATCACAAAGATATTTCTGCTGGCTCTTTGCTCCGCCACCTGTACACTCATCCGTAAGTCAGAGACCAGACCCGCCAGCCGATTGTACAAGTTCAGAAAATCAAAGCCAGGCAGACGATGGCGTGGGAGGCTGAGCCTGAATTGTTGCAGGGCTCTGACTAACGCTTCAGCGGGGAAGCGCGCAGGAAGCTGAGCAGAGGCAGGAAGGACACTGCCCCGGTGCTTCCTTTCTGCCACTTCAAAAATATCGACTAACAGACCTCTTCTAAAAAAAAAAAAAAAAAAGTCCTTTGGACACAACCTGACGTTAGCTCTTGGCCTTTGCCTCATATTATCTTACTGAAAAATAGAAGGAAAGTACTGCAAGTAGTTAATAGCCTCTCTTAAACAGGATGCTGAGGATAATGATTACAAGGCACTCTGTGGAAAAGACTTTGAAACCTTCAAGCTCTGGACATGAATATAGTTTGTACAAGTCCTTTTTACTGCTTTGTGAACACAGAACACAGTGTTTTCTTTCACTTACTCCCTTCCTGGGCACTCTTCATGTACTCTCTCTCCACGGAGTGTTTTAAAAGAGAATGTCAAACAACAATGACAACAACAATGAAGTCTTATGGTTACACCATACACAGTTATTTATATTGCCTCTAGTTTTGGAGTTCGCAGGGGCTGTGTTATCACAAAGTCAGAGTCATGCTGAAATCTAGGCTTGAGACAGAGCTACCAAAATGGTCTGTGACCTTGAGTGAGGCACTTGATCTCCCAGTGCTTCAATTAGTCATGTCACAAAACTGGGTAGAAAAGAGCCCCCCAATGAAATACAGATGGTTTCTCAGAGATGAAGCTATCTTCCATAAATTACAAATGTAAGGGCATACACACTAAAGGATCTCAGATTTTCTCGCCTCATTTGGGTAGGTGCTTTGCTAAAATCCTGCACAGCCTCACATCTATCCTAGTAGTATCAGAATATTGAGCTTACACGCAGAGGTGTATCTGATTCACAGCTGAAAAGTTGCCCTGATTAAATTCAGCCGTATGCAAAGCCCCTTCATAAGCCTGACTGACCACTCAGCATAAGCCACTGCAGGCAGGACTTATAGCAGCAGGAAGCTTGAACTTAAGAAGTGGCAGCTCTGTAATTGCTCTGTGTTTTAAAATTGATAGGTTTGACCTTCTGCATTTATCTTCTGTGGTCATTAATCAGTTCTGAGGTGAAAGCCAAAGTTGCAACATTATGTCCTTTCACTATTCACTTTTAGCTGAAATTCTAATCTTGTACGTTGTTTAATATTCCACGCTGAGAGTGGGGTGAAATGGTCCCCAGGAGCTCAACAATCCATGCATGGCAAACCAAGTGCCAGGCATTCATTGTGAAATTAACAAAAGCGCACACCAAATTATATCGTCTTTTAAGGCTGTAAAGGGATTTCACTCCTACCTACCAACTAGCTCCAGTAAAAACCTTAGGATTTTTAAACACTACCCCAGCCACTGTATTCCCTGCAAAATTTCAGGCTGAAAACCTCAAAATCCTTCTTCATAAATTCTTGAATCACGGACCCTTTGATCAACATCAACTATACCATTCAAGGATTTTTGTAAATCCTGAGTGTCTTGGGAAATGCAATATACATGTAGCAAAAGGGTTACCTAATGGCCATATGGAATGCAGTTTATTCTTGCCCACTTGCAAGTAACATAGAAATGCCTGTATGAAATGTCTCCAGGGGCCTTGGTGCAAGACAGATGAAAATTCAGGGAATGGGTAAAGGGGAAAACAGAGGAGCAGCTTTGAATGCTGAACTGCCGTCCACATCAGTGGGTCTTTGACTCCAAAATGAGGACAGAAATGGATTATCACCTTTTATAAAGAGCAGAGCCTCTGGCGTGATTTAAAGGTTGTATCATAGGTACAATCAGACCTCAGCTGATCCACACTGCACTGTCTGCAGGGCTGCACACAAGAAAAATTTAAGCGGAGTTTTGGAACCTAAATACTATACAAAGTCTCAGTGCATGACCTTCACGTGTAATTTTCAATCAAAAGCTATCTAAAAGAATGAGCGTTAAAAAAGTTTGATGTTGATTAACCAGGTCTGACTGTAATTAAGTATATGAATAGAGAGAAAAATGCAAAATTTTATTAACTGTGGAAGGAATGCTAGATCTTTAACTGCCCAGCAAGTTCATGAAGACAAAGGAGATCAGTTTACAAGGGTTAAGTAAACATAATATTTTATATTACAGTTCAAATGAATCCAATTTCAACAAGACTGTGTAAGGGTCTAAAAATTGGTTTACCAGATTGAACATTTTTATGAACATTAAAACCCATTACACTGCTCTGAAGTACAGCTACCGAACAGCCAGAGCCACATAAAGAAACCATTTGTTTCTCAGTCCTATGGCTGAATTGCTCCTAGCCTCCTTGCTATTCATGTCTGGTGGGTTGCCTGTATTTATTTTTACATGCCTACATGTTGTGCATTTTGTACTCCTTTAAGTTTCCGAGGCCATGTCAAAACAAAACGCATTCCTGAGTGGGTCAGCATAGGAATAGCCACACCAGACGTTAACGTAATAGCTTGATGCTTACTGCAAATCTGAGAAAAGTAACCAGTGGTTGTGAAACATGAATTTCTGGTAAGGGAAGGCGGCAGTACATGAGCACAGTGCTCTGAAAAGTGCTGCTTTAGCAGGAACTGACCTTGAGGTCTTTTATTTATCTGTAGGATAGACACGCATTTACAGCCTCCTCATTCTGTTTAGCTAATCACTGACTCTGATGAGGCTGCAAACAAAGCTGCCAATTAGCACTAATTGTGACAGCAACATTTCATTCAGAAAAATGAGTCTGAACCACTGAGCTCCCTCGGACAGGAAAAGTCCTTCTAAGCACTGTTCAAAAAAGACTTCCAACACCCCACAGAATTGGACCACAGATACTGTGTGTGTATTGAAACCTGGCAGCTGACCATTTGAGGGAAAATCAGCGTTAGGTAATGAGAAACTGTTATCCAGCATGACACAAGCAGAGCGGACCCCGTGTGCCTCCCATAGCATCCAGAATGGTTCGCCCATCAAACCACAACCACCCCTGCGTAACACACCTCTTCTGAGGAGCTGTGAAACCCAAACAACCCTCACTTTGCAGCTGATCATTTCTCTCCTGCTGACGTTACAAGCATTAATGCATTATCAGCTGTCTTGGTCTTACTTGGGCCATGCTTGCATTGTGGCCAGTACAAAACAGCCAAGGCAAGCCACTGGCTCTGGTGAGACCAAAGGGCCAAAGGCTGCCCTGAGGGGGTGCACCAGAAGTGAGTCCATTGAAGGCTGCATCACGGAAAAAATTATCCTGGGCATTTTGAGCTGTAGTTCTTTATGAATTGCAGGGCAGATAAAGCTTTAATGCACCTCACGAGCGAGGCACAATAAGGCCAGTGCACGAAGAAAATCATGGAAATGGAAAGATGTGGGTTATACTGCATGCTCAGCCACACTGGCTCAGGTCCTGCTGACCCAGCAGCAGGTCTGACCATGGCTGCCAGGGCCACACCCGGTCCAGTCCACAGATCTGCTGGGATGCACTCAGAGCAAACCGATGTCACCGCTAGCAGTTCCTCACACCAGGAAGGATCCATGTTTTATTGCACCTAAAACACAATGCTTGATTTCTTGGGAAGTGGAAGTAGCAGATGTGTCAGGTGAGCCAAAAGGGATCCTCCCTTAGGCAGGCCGGCAGGAATGAATGTCAGGTTTGTCTCCACCAGGCAGGACTCGCTCTTGCAGCTGTTACACTGAAAGGACACATTATGAGGGGTGAATTAACACACTGGCATCTGTATTAGCTGCGTTAAAACCACTGACAGCATGGACAGGATTGCCCACACCATGTGTGCAGAAAGTGAAATGCATGGGTTTGTTCTGTGGCTCTTCCTTGATCTCCTCAAGACTGCACTGGAACAGGTTGTGGATGGGCAGGCTGTGTACCTGCACGGCAAGAGCAGGGCTGGGAAAGGATCCAAAATCCAAAACGGAGCTAGGGAGTAACCCAGTGACTGAAGGTCTGGTTTGACCAGGAAGAGCACAGCCTTCCCAGTAAAGACAATGATGAGTTGCAATAGGAGTGGGTGGGTAGGGTGGGGCGAGGGAAGGCTTGAGAGAATTGAGCCCAAATGACTCCCACACTCCAGAGAGCCGGAGACTGGCAGCCATCCTTTCTGGAGAGAGGCGTGCTGGGGGGGGTGGGTAGCAGAGAAAAGACATTACTGCTAATAAAGATGGGTAGGAGCTGCAACACTCGGACTCCAGTTTTCAATACCACCAAGCACAGAACATGTATGGGTCCGAACGTGTGGACCTAACAGACTCATCTCCATTTCCTAAGAGTCGTAAAGGCAAACTTTTAGCAGTGTAAAACATACAATATAATTTGGAAAACCTGTGTTGCTGGGGGAGGTAAAGAGACATGCCTTAGCCTTCACGGAAAAAAAAGCTGTTTTGGCAAGGACAGTAATTAATGAGCCAGCGGTCATTTAAGGTGGGCATAAATATTTGCATCTCAGAAACATTTGCCACCTTCTCCATGCTCGCCTTCACTCTGTCTGTTTTTCCCCTTCTCTGCAGCCTCCTCTCTCACGCGCTCTCTCCCTCCCCTCCTCTCCCTGCCTGCCTGCCTATCATCTTGCTCTAATTGTTTCCAGATTTGTGTGGGAGGTCAGGGCCCGGGAGTGCTGCTTCATGCCAAGTTTATAAACAGAGCAGTGTTTCCAGATGGCCACTGGCTCCAGCCTGGCTAGCAGGTTGATTGGGACCAGAATAACAACAGGTGGAGAACAGACAATGAATTCCTTGACACTTATTTTACTCCCTCTGCTTTTTCCCCCCTTCCCTCCTCCCTGCAGCCACCACGGCTACCACCAGCAGACCTTCAAGCTCTTGAATCCGGGCAGGGAGTCAGGACACGGGGGAGGGAGAGAGGAGGAGGAGGAGGAATGATGAAAGAAAGTGCAAGTGACTTCCTTGACCAAATAAAAGGCAGGGCAGGAAAGGGGACACATGCTGCTACTTCCCTGCCAGCCATTACTGCTGCTGCTAATTAAGGCGTCCTTCCAGCCCTTGTGGAAAAGACCCTCTGAGGTGAAATAACAGAGAATAAACAAGGTATCTCGTACAAATAGGAAAAATTATAAGATTGATTTAACATTGTTCCTTAGGCAACTGCATGCATTCAGCTTTTGTCAAGACAGCCTGGGCCACTGAGGCTGTTAGCAGTGACAACACATCCGCAGTCACTGTCAGCTCTGTACTCTGTTTTTCCAGACAGAGCTACTTTCCCCAAGGCTCTGGTTTGCTAACCCCGCTCCCAAGCTCCTGCCCTTCCCAGTTTCCCTCGCCTCTCCAAGCTGATGTCTTTTTCCCGCTCTCCACATCAAATTCCCACTTTCCTCATCAGAAGTTGTTTATAGAAATTATGGAGGCAGGGAAAAGAAGGTCTGCAAGGCAGTTGCAGAGGGGCTTTTCTTTCTATTACCTTGCTCTTCCCGGCACATTTGGGGGAGTTGTTTGGCAGAAATGCATCGCTCCAATGATTTGGGCTAAGAGCAGATGAAAATGAGGCCACTGATGACACAAAACTGCAGCAGGTTCAGCTTCAGAGGAGGCATGAATTAAAGCAGACAACCACCTTGATTTTGGGCCTGGGGTAACGTGCACAGACAGGGTATAAACAGCCCTACCACCATATCCCTCCTGGAAATTTCCAAAACAAAGGCAGAGCAAATGGACCAGGGTCAGAGGAGTAAAGCTAAACTTTAAATGCCCGGGCTGCTTCAAGCTGTGGTAAAACTTCTTAGGAGGCATGAACAAAAACACATCGGGAGGAATCTGCAGCAGCACATTTTGGTTCTGATGCCTGTGGTTGCTGCCTCCTCTGTCCCCAAAGAGACCAGAAGGATGCAAGAGCTGGGTGCAGATCCAGCTGTATACCGGGTATGCCGGGGCTGCTCATCCTCCTCCCAGGAATCCACACAACTGGGAGCTCAGCTACAGAAGGAGAAGATGAGGAAAAGGAAGTGAAAGGGATACTAATGAGGGGACATGAGGAGTAACAGTCAGTCTTCCAGATTAATTCATTTTATACTACTGAACTGCAAATGTTCCTATTTCCTTGCCTGGCCCAGTTCTGCACTCCTTAGAGTGAGATAGCAGAACCATTAAGAAGCAAAACTGTAAATGATAAAAAAACACTATCATCTCCAGTGAATTAATGAATAATTAGACTAAATTATTAAAATTGCTGTGCATCACCCGCTGATAGGCTCAACAAACTTGGTATACACAAGAGAAAGCAAAAAAAGGTAAAATTTTCTCTCCGTTTCCCACTTGTGCTTACACTGCAGATGGTTAAATTTAAACTAGGATGAATATAATAGAAATAAACCCATAGAGAAGTATAAGAATTACAAAATTAAAAGCTGCTGTCTTTAAAAAAATTATTCTTTAAAAATTAAATGGCTGCCTTAAAGAGAATGCTATCCAAAGCTGGTAATTAACCCAAGATTCCAAAGTGCTTTTTTTATTTTCTATTTGCTGCACTCCTCACACATAATTAGAGAAATTCAAAAAGCGGTGAAAAGGCATACACAGTCTCCTCTGGTGAAATACAGTGTTTAGTAAACTGACTGAACTGCTCACATGTGTAAAACAGACAGAACTTTCCCCATTCATTATTAATAGCATATTTTCTTATTTGTAACCTTATATTCAGATCCTTAATGGCTGACATGTACTCTGGGATTGTCTATAAAATACCCAAAAAACCATTTTTTACTCAAAGTACCAGTGTGAAGGTGAACTGAAATTTAATAGGACTACAATTTGCTGCTACTCAGAAAGCTCTTGTATAAACGGTGTGTGAAAAGCAAGCATGATTTAAAAAGCATTTGCTAATATTTGCAATGCAAAAGATCTCAGATTCTTGCATATGAATACCTGGAAGCAGATTTGGAAGCATTTAGGGGTTTTCATGAATGTCAGCAAATTGTTAACAGGTTTTTATTTTCCTGGAGACATTTCATGACTAGTCTGAGCTGTCAAATTTTATACTGCGTAAGTTCTACATCTACAAATAAACACAAAAACATATTAAGCCAGTTAAAAAATCTTTGCACTTCCAAAGCGTCTTATATCTCAGGATCTCAAGAAAGTTTAAACTAACAGTGTGCCTAATCCTGAGGATTGGTTTAAATGAGGTCACTCAGCACCTTTTAAGTAGATATTTTGCCAGAGCGAAAGATAGATCATTTTATGTCAGTAGGGTAAGCTCCAACCATTTGGAGGTTCTCCCAGTTTCAGACTGTAAATTCTTTGGGGCACAGAATTACTTTGACCATATGCTCAGGTAGTAGAATCTTGATTTTACTGGTAATTCTGGGCATGGCTGAGATGCAGGTAGGCTAACAAAGACAGAGAATAGGAAGTGCCGAAGACACGATGTTCACAAAGGCAGGATTTGGGTCTGATAAAAAGAGTGGTAATTCTTATGTTCACATGACTTCCAAAACTCTACTCATGCACAAACTTTCCATTTACTTGTAGAGCATTATTGGGACTGTAGATTCAATCCGTTTTCAGGTACCATTAACAGTACTTCTTTTGGCACAGGACTACATTTTGTACAACTCAGAAACACTCGGCTGTGCCTTTTCCATCACTGCTCCCGTGATCTACAGAAATCTCTGCACCATGTTTTTCACAAAGGAATTCAGTTCATTCCTTGGTTCATAGATGTTTTGCAATATCTGTGTTTCTGCTGAGCAGAATTTTCCAACTCTGACATGTCAAATCCAGGATAAGTAAACCTGAGAGTTGACTGTGCACCAAATTCTGAGTTTCTGTAGTGAAGGTACTGATCTGATGCGGAACTACGGATCCTTATGTGAATCCTGATTCCCCTTTCAGCAGCTTAGCATTGACTATGATGACTACAGTCACCTGTGGACCTCCTGTTGGAGAGAAGGTAAAATGACATTTGTATTTTAAACCAACAAAGAACAGCTTTCAGTAAGTGGGAAGTCAAAGGCCTAAGAATTACTAGCCTAAGTGATTCTTTTGAGTTTGTTTGCATAATGCTGATTTGCAGTGTTGATGTCCACATGAACGCAGCATGGTAAGTAAATGTTCTTGCTTTGGATATGACTCCTTCAGCCTTTTCACACCCAGCCAGCACAGTGGGAAATGCCAGGGAGTCTGGCTTCAGCCACTGGCTCAGATATCAGGTTAAGCTTGAAAGGTCAAGTTCTGGAAATCCACATTGCAGCAGCTTGATATGTAAATGTAAGCAAAAGGACTCACCTAACTTCCTATGTCTTAAAGTTAAACATCTACTGGAAGATGCTTAGATTAAAGGTGCTGCTTCTATAATCATCAGAGACAGACATCTCTACAGGCATCTTCACTGGAAGGATTTCTCACCTGAACACTGTTCACTGTAGAAGGACTTTGGAAAACTAAGATAGCAAGACTTATCCTTTTTCAGATGCTAAAATAGATTCTGCCCCAAGCATGGCCACGGCTTTCTGGACTTTGCCAAAGATTAAGCTCTTCAAACAGGCATAGCTATTGAGATGTACTGGTGCAACAGCGTTTTCAAATGTGAATATTTCTGAACATTCCTGCTGTAGAGAGATTACATAAATGCTTCCTGAATTGTAGCTTATTTAGAAGTGAAGTGCATACCTCAGCTAATATTCCTGCAAAAAGGAGAAAAAAACCCACCGGTGACATTTCTCCTCACATAACTTTTGAAACACCTCAAACCAACATGAAGTTATTTTTCTCTTCAAGAAGTTGGCAGGGTAGTGAAAAAACTTATGTGGAATAGGTGACAGGTACCATTTCTAAATGCTGAGAAAACCAAGTAAACTATCCACAGTGACAACCCTGTTCAGTGACTCTGGAATATTTGTTATGACAGCCTGAAATCTGAGGTGATATTCTGAACCCATGATACAGACAGAGCTGTGACTGAAGATGGGACAACATGCAAATATTGTTCATATAAGTGCCACTAAATTCTTATTTAAACTGGAACTCATATTTGTGCAGTCAGAGTCCACTCACAGATATTCAAATGGCTGGGTGTACTCTCCTGAGAGTTCAGAGACAAAAAGTATGACTTTATCAAAGCACCCCTGCAAAAACCCTGAACATATACAGACCCCTCATAAAAGCTTTTTTTTCAGGAAACACCTTAGAAATTCAAATAAACACACAAAGAATGAGGTAACTGGTCTGAGGCAGCTTCACTTGACGGTGCCCAGTGGCTGCTACTCTGAAGAGCAGACCACAGCTTTGGGCATTAAACTGTCAGATTTCTGGTCTTCTGCCAGCCAGAGTCCAAAATCCCTGGGCAGGAAGGTATGACACTACCTCAGTGGGACACCACAGTCCATCCCAGGTAGTCTGAGAGCTACTCAGTAGTGCAGCAGGTCCCAGAGATAAGTCAGTCACCTACCCTAATCCATATGTTTTGAAAAGTGCAGAAATGCTGTAAGCAATTTCATTGAGAATAACAAATACAGGAGTAATTAATAACATTCTTCTGCTATGTTTCCTATGTAGGAGCTCAAACAAGTCATCTCAGGCTGCTTTGCTTTTTCTGTTCTTTGCCACCCTAAAGACTGGAGAGCAAACACAGCAAATACACTTGACTGAAACACAGAACATCTTAAATGAAACACATGTAATGTCAAGAGCTGCTCCATCACAGGAAAAGGCAAATTAAAGAGACACTGGGAGAGAGATTATAGTTATGACCACTGAGCATCAGATGTAGTAATTACACTGAGTTGAAAAGGTGATAGAGAACTGTGGACTTCAGGGAACCTAACCGATGAAATTTGAATAAAGCATTTGCTCCACAGGAATTTATTGATTATGAGGTCAGAGCAAAAGGAATTCCCTGGGAGATTTCCCCTTCATGTTTAATGAGATATTAACTGCAAGATTTATTTTTTTTTTAAATACATGAAGAGAAAAAAAAGGTGGTGTTTTGTTCACAGAATACCTACATAAATATTAAGATGATAGAATAATCTGCTTCAACATTTCCAGCTGTATTAGTGTAATTCTTGCACTGGACTGCTCTTTTTCTGAAGAATACTATAGTATGTCTACTACTAACATATCTCTACTGCCTGAGCTTGTAATGGTAGAAGACTGAGTTCAAGGAGTAAGTTTGTGGCAATAGTCTGCAGTATATAGTGTCATAAAGTCATATATGGTATGGATGCAATTTTTTTTAAAAATTAACCTCAGTTGTTACTTGTAATCCCCTGTTTATTTTCTGATTTAACTGCAAGTATAGAGGTCTGGATATAGTGGTATTATACTGACTGTATAATAATCAGCATTATGCTGTTCCTGTACCTTTTGTATAGAACAAATTGCAGCAATGGAGCTGTGCCTTAGAGCTGCTGTGATATCATGGACTGAACAGTGAAACCCTAAGATGAGGCCCTAAAGTCTGTAAACCATTACAATAGTACTACTTTGTCCAAATCATAGAGCCTAAAAGATCTGATGGATCAACACGTTCATCTCTCTGCCAGAGGACTGCCCATGGACTGAAACTTCACAACAATTCAAAGAAGAGCAAATAATAGAGATTAATGAGCAAAGAACAATGTAGTTATTGCAGTGGAGTTGATTTCTGAAACAAAACAGAATTTAGCAGCTAAATAAAGTGGAAGCTATTAACTGCATCTTTATTACTATGCAAAGGCAAGTAGCAACTGTGTAATTTAACTAGGTCCATTATGCAATCTTTTTTCTAATTCATTCCTGATCTGCTAAACTAATCTCTGTTTTTTAGGGGGTTTGAAAATGAATTAAATGGATTAAAAATGCAGCTGAAAGCCAGGATTATTTAAGGAATGGAGAACAATAGGAAAGCATGACAAGGAAAGATCAGCCATTTGACAATGAAGCAACATCCTGAGCCTGAAGCACAACACTATTGAGTAAGCATCTGAGAAAATGTTTTATTTCTTCACCCAGGATGCATTCTCTTTCCTCTTTCTCCTCCACTCCTAGCAGTGGACTTCAGCTTGATGTAAACTTAGAGAAGTTTAACTTGGGTTTTCCTAGATGGGACCAAGAACTCCATTTGTCATATAGCTCTGTAACATGTCCTACATTTATGATGTACACTGGATGTCCCAGTTTCATCCCAATTCAATACAGGCAGCTCCCCATGAGTTGTGGGACCCCTAAATGCCCTTTGCAGTGGATGGAGAGAGAACTCCAGCAGCTGACAGTTCAAAGAGCCAAAATACAGCCCACCTTCTGGAGGTCTCTCATCCTCCACTGACTCTAATGGAAACTCAAAATGGGTATGGTTAGCACAGGTGGCTAAGTGGGGTGGGAGGATTCTCATTCGGCGTAGCTTGCTGTCCCGCATTTACAACTCCCCCTCCCTACCAGAAGCGAAGGTTCAAAAGGTTCTTTTCTCCACAATGTTTGTTGTATGTGTTTCAAAAACTGTTCCTGCCGCAGTTTTCCAGGCAGCAGGAGCAAGGGTATTTATCTGGCTGCAATGCCAGCTTCTTCCAAATAATGTCTTGCTATGTAATGGTCAGGAAAGAAATCTTTGTCCATCCAATAATCACGCTGCAATCATGCAAGCCCTAAGTTTTTTAACTTCCAAAGAGATCATGGTGTCTATCAGGATGTAAGGAATTTTCACCTTATTTTTTGGTCACGTGTACTAAATCATTGTGAGTCACAGGAGCAGTGCTGCACTATCAGTTAATTTGGTGCAGCATTTTAATAACAAAAGTCAGGCACTTTTGAAGATTTGGAAAATATATTGAAAGGCTCTATATTTGAAACTAACACCTTTTTATTTAGGCATGTAAAACCAGTGTTACCCATTTATCTAATTTCCTGCTCCTTTTACTAGTGATTCAGTTACAGCTCCTTTCTGTTAGGAACTGGCAGTTCAGTAGTTCAGTGGCCCAAAAAGTAATGAAATATTTTGCAAGTTTTGTTGGAAAACCAATATAGTAGTGCTATTACTAATGAGGAACATACTCATACTACAACTGGACTTTACGAAATTAATGAAAAATACCAGGTCCTGCTCTGCCCACTGTCACACTTGTACAATCCTTACTGATTAACAAGAGCTGCACATGCTCACCTAAGGATAGAACTGAGTCCTGTGGTGGGGCTGAATCAACTAAAAAAGCACCAAATTTGTTCAAATTCACTTACGGGAATAATTTAGACTCACAGATTTCAGTCATGCTCTGCATAAAAGGTCGATTATACTTTCTTAATTGGTGGAAAAGAGAATTAGAGATAGGTCCAGCTTGGAGCCCCAGCCAAAATGCATCTTCATTTTAGAGAGGTTCAAAACATAAACCTGGTCCCAAATAAATTAGTTTCTCCCTCACAAAATCAGAGTTTCCAAGTCTTATTTCTTCCCTCAAAAAAATCTGAGAATGGGATCATTCTTTAGAACATTGCAATTCTTATTTGTATAACTCAATTTAAACTTGATAGCAAAAAAGGTCGGGCCTGATACAGTTATTAAATCACCATTTGATGATCACTGAAATTCTTCGGCATCTTTCTTTAATCTGGGGTATTTAAAAGCCTTGGGTTGTATTTGTTGTGTTTCAGGACACCTGACTTGACTGCAATGACTGTGATGACAATTTTCACCCACTAGGTAATAACAGTGCTTTTGCAACAATTTTGTGGATAGTTTCCTTTCTCTGTCCCTTAACTTCATCTTTAAGCTCTTTTTTTCCATAGCCACTATGTTACTTAATGCCTGCATTTTTATTGTTGTGGTTTTCTTTCTACTTTTTTCCCCCCTTTTTAGCTCTACTTCATTCTTTCACTGTTCTTCATTTTTGCTTAGTCTAACATTTATTGTGGTTTATTTTTAGGATACATATATATTTGGGGTGGAATTATGATCTGAACATTTATATACTGAGTTTGTGTTTTTGTTGGAAAATATATAATTGACGACTGTTCTTACTCTTCTGAGAAATGCCAGTAACAAATGGCAGGCTCCAGTTCAATGAATCCTCTACTGCTCTAACAAAACAGAACACTGAAAGCAGGCAAAGAAAGTACAATAGGGTAATTTTTTACAGTTTATACTGGGGTCAAAAATATTGCAAATATTGGTGTTTGACTTTCACATCTGTCATAATATGCTGAAATACCATTCAGATGTCAATAACATTTTGCAAAAAAACATGGAAAATATAGACTGTAAATAATCACATTGAAAGGAAATAACACACTTGAAACTGGAAATTCTTTTTTTTCACTTCTAGGCAGATTTCTCAGTTTATTTTGATGTTAAAGAGATCTATCACCTTTTAAAGTACAGTACTAATAGCTGGGTTTGTTTAACTGCTCTTTTCCCACACACATATGTTTTTGCAGACTAACACCTACCGATACACTTTTCAAAGCCTTAAATCCCCTCCGATTCTCAAAGTGCTCTTCTGTCTTCATTTCTGAACGATGGTCACAAAGCATGAAGCCTACTGGAATAAATACAGTTTCTGAATGCCAGTCCGCAGGTTTCACTGCTGTTTGAGCGTGTGTGTAGATCCAAAAGCCTTGCTCACCTAAGAAAAACCCCACAGAGTTAAGATTTCTCTAAAAATGGATTATTATTTGCCAAGACCAACTGTCTTTTAAACCTAATGTATCAGGGTGGGATTGGAAAGAAGTGTTAGAGAGTGAATGACTGAGTCACGACAGGCATGGGCACGTATTTGAAGGGAGGTACCCACGTGAGCCAAAAGGGCACACCAATGCACAGGCACGCTGAGGTGACATTATTGGCACCACTAGGAAAGTTTTTACCTTTGCTACATTAATCCACGCTGTTTATTTTTTTTACAACTGGTATTTTTTATTCGATGCAGAACATCTATCGTGAATTAGTTGTTTCAAGAAGAGATGACGGACGAAGGGGGAGTTTGTTGAGTTTTGGAAAGGGGTTGTTTATGTATTTGTTTTCTTACAACTGGCAAAACTCCAACAGCTATTCTCCAGAAATTTCACAAGAAACATTCATACGGGCAGGAAATCTACTGGCAAGAAATGGCAGATGAAAGAGTTATGTACTGCTGAATGAGAGTTTTGCACCTGCACGTTGCTTAAGTGGGAGAACATGCTATTAATAAATTAACAATAGCATAATCAGTAGGATGCGTAGTCATCTACCAAGATTATTTCATTTCGAGACTTCATGGACACTTCTGGCATTAGTGCAAAACAAGGAGTTGAATCAATTTCAAATGTGCACTACATGGAAAGGGGAAAAAATAAATCATGCTTAAGCAATTCCTATCAGGATATCACATTCAAAATTAAGACAAGAACTGTGTTACTGAGCCCAAACCAATCCACTGGATGTCCAAGGACACCAGTGGGTTTATGAGCAGGGTTGCCCAGTAAGTAGGGGTCAGAGAAATCCTGCTTCAGACTCACTCACTGGATTATGTTTTATTTCTCCTTTATGGAGAAACTCTTTTTTTTTTTTCCCCCTCAGGGTCGTTAGACTTAGACTGGAATACAGCTGTTCAAAAAACTCCTATGGAACACTTTTTGGGGTCAGGATTTGGTAATTCATAAAAATATTTCCAATGAATACCAAAAACACATCAAAAAGTTTCAAAACAAGTGGTGTCCCAGTTTTGAAACCTGGAAGGCCTGAGGTCCTTAGTTCAAAGGTAGACTACTTGGTGGGCCATCCTGCAGTGATAGGTCATCAATCCTCTACCCTGGCAGTCAAAAGGTTGAGCAATGGTCTGCCAGCCAGAGCCCTGCAGGCTTCCAGAAGAACTCAGCCAAAATCCAAGTGTCCCTGAAAAACTTTAGATTTCAGTCAACTGCCAAGATCTCTCTGAAGTATGCCAAACAGCTTTGCTTTTGAGACTGGTTCCATCAGCCTTTCTGTGTAGACATGTGGAGTTTTTTCCAAATAAATCATTTCACTGCAAAGAAACCATTTTATCAATCTCAGTAATCACCTAGATGATGCAAAATGGTGAACCGTCCCTGCATTTCTCCTTGGGTCCATGACTCTGCTTCTGACTTCAGGCACAGAAAGGTCATTCTGGACCTTGGAGATGTGCGATTCAGTCTTTCTGTGGTGACCAACACCCCTCCCACGCAGGGTTCCCTCCTTACTGAGTTCCACCTCGAGCGGTTTCTAAGCAGCCGTAAGGAGGTAATGCTCACTGCTTCCCCTGGTGAGAAAGCTGAGACCGGGGCAAGATGTTTCACGAGGAATTTTGGCCCTTTCCTAGTAGGATCTGAAGCACCATGAAAGCAAGAGAAAACACAATTGTGAAGAAATTTCTGAAATCAACTAAAACAATAATACAGAAATGTGAAACCTATGTTGCTATTTTTTGTGCAAGTATGATGGTGTACCTACCCAGAACATACAACAGCACTTGGAAGAGCCCTGTGGGGGAGTGGGGAATGCACTGCTGAAACTTTGCTCTTCCATGGTACAAGAGCTGCTGTCCAGCCACACTTGCTGCCCAGCCCAAGTCTTCCTATGGGATAGATAGGTTTGCCTTCACTGAGAGTCAAGGTAGCAACCTACTGATCTGGAATTTTATCCACCAGAAGGCCAAAATACTGAGCATGGCCTGTGGACTGAGAAGCCACAACAAACCAACATCCCTGGAAAACCGCATGGTGGTCAAAGATTTTCTACTCCTATAGACAAAAATGGTTTAGGGTCTGACCCTCAGTGGTTTATTCATACATTTACTGAGCAAGAATTTTAGTCTCCATACCAGATAAACCACTGCTCTCATCTGAATCAGACTTTTACTATAAAGACGGCTAAATCAACATCAACATCAGGATGTTATCAGCAACGTTTTCTGAGGTTTGTTTTCTCTCCTTCATTCACTGCAAAATCCATTGAGTTGCAGGGAACAGTGAGTGGGAAAAGCCATTTTAAGTTGCCTGTTTGCATTGTCATAGGTTGGCCTCAATGATCTCAAAGGTCTTTTCCAGCCTAGTTGATTCTGTGATTCTGTTTATGATTTAATGTTGTTTGAACAACTAACCTATAAACTTTATCATTTTGCCATTAGAAAGAAGAAATAAAAATTATATAAAACTTGTAAAGAATCACAGAGTTCTCTTCCAGATTGCTGACAGTCAGTAAATGCCTCAAAAATCTCTCCCACTTCTTTACGTGTAGATATTAAAAAATTCAGCAGTCCAGTGAACTGGACTATAAAATCAGCATATCTGCCCCAGAACAAGCACACTTTTTCTTTGCAATAACGTTCTTTGCAGAATGCATTTGTGGGACAGCAGGTTGGCACTGGGCCACAAAAGGTATTCACCATTTTGTAAAACAAAGCAGCCATGGCTAATCTTTTTTGTTTCAAGATAATAAAAGGAAAGTCTCATTTTGTGACTATAAAAAAAAAAAAAAAAAAGAAGTTAAATTAGTACAGCTGTAAGCAGAAATGCAGTCCACTCGTCGTTTAAAGAGCTCCACGCCTACTGTACATAAAGTAATACACTGGTATCATTAGCATAGACAGCTTGTTTTCAATTTGGCTGCAGATAATGAAATTATCCCCGAAATTACCATAAAGTGGAACAAATAAACACGAAAGCAAACTCTTTTTCTTTTTCTTTTTCTTTTTTTTTTTTTTTTCCCCTTCAGCAGCGCCGGCTTTCAGCTATTTAGAATGAAAGCAAAGCTTCTGTTTTTCCAGAGCTCCGGTTTGACCTCAAGCAGATAAAGAACACGAAATGACAAACACGCAGCAAAGAGTTACTGTGTCCTTCCCCCCTGGCCTCTGTTTACATTAGGAAATGTACCCGGGGAGGAGGGAAGGGGAGGCAGGAGGGCTGCCTTTCAGCGCCGCGCTCGGCTCCGCTGGCTCCGGCTGGAGCTGGCCCCTGTTTCTGAGTAAGCTTACTCCACTCCAGATGTGCCGCGGCTCCAGCGTGGCTGCCATGTACAGTAAATCGGCATCTGAGGGCTCGTCAATCTGTGGGGTAGAGCAATTGCGGTCTCGCCAGGCCGCCCCACTGGCACAAACAGAAATTTGCGCCGCTGAACTGGAAAAGGAGGAGGAGGAGGAGGAGAAGGAGGAGGAGGAGGGAAAGGGGCGACAGGGAGGGAAGGAGGCAAATAACGGGAGAGCAGTGTGTGAAAGTTGAGGGGCTGGAAGGTGTCTGCTCCCGGGAGGAGAAGGGGAAGAAATAAACACTAAC
This sequence comes from Mohoua ochrocephala, assembly GCA_013398855.1. Classification (NCBI taxonomy): domain Eukaryota; kingdom Metazoa; phylum Chordata; class Aves; order Passeriformes; family Acanthizidae; genus Mohoua; species Mohoua ochrocephala. Next base: position 91,706 of record VZTA01028925.1, read on the forward strand.
AGTCAACTGAGGAAATGTTCTTAATGCATTTGTAAATTTACTTGTAAATGTTTTACACTTAGAGAGAAAGGGGAATGCTGCGTATCATTTGGCAGTGTTGGCTGTCTATAGGTCCCTGTGGATATACTGCTGTAGTACGACTTGTAACCAGGGCAAGAGAAACATAAAATAGCTGGGAAAACACAGCCAATTAGTCATTACACATAGACTGTAAAAACAAGAGAGAGAGAGAGAGGAAGAGACAGAGAAAGAAATGCCCCTAGCAAATTGAGTCCCTCTTATTTATGTCCCTGCAACATGAGCACGAAAACCAGAGGCAACGATGCCTTCTAACCAAAGTGCAACTTGCAAACCAGTCAGTGCTCCCATTCAAAATCCTCCAGGATTTCCTGACGCTCACAAGATTTACCTATTTGCTGTCATTGTAAAAAACAAATTGTTTCACTAATCAGGCAGTTTGCTTTGGACCCGACCCCAGTTGTACGAGCTCCAAGTTGGACGTTCATTTCTGATCTCCTGCCGCCTACGCAGCCGTTGCTAACTCGGTTTTAATAGGATGAGAAAACGATCTTTTCTTTTATAGTGGGTTCAAATGAGCTACCCAGCTTCAGGCTGACTTTAGCTGTGTTTTCCTAATCACCATTTTTTTTAATAGCAATTCTGAGGAGGAAAATGCCTGTTCCCCCCTCCTTTCTCTTCCGACAGCGCCAAGTCTAAGAATGTAAATAAGTGTTAAATTGAAACGCAGAACAAAAAATGGGTCAGATTTAGTGTAATTGAGTCATAGTTAAATTTAGGCTGCTTTTATTTGCAAATGTGCGCTTTAACAGCAGTTCAATACAGCATCTCTGGATAGAATGAGATGCCTCATTTATTTATTATTTTTACTGTGGTCGTGCCTGAAATTCTCAACGAAGGCTCATGGTCCCATTGTGCCAAGCACTCTAAAAGATGAGCTATGCATTTTAAAGACTCTCCTTTGCCAGAGAGCTATCCTCAGAGTACCATCTGCGTTAAATGGCAGCACCTTAAAAGGACAGAAATATTGTCAGCTGTTCCAAATTTTCAAAAATTGTGAATCAAAGCTGAAAAATCCCAAGGCTGCAGGAAAAATAAGATTTTCAAAGAGTATGTGCAGCATCCTCTCTTGTCTCCTGATTTGTGAGTTTTCAAACCCTCCCAACACACTGTAAGATTATTAAAGTTTCTTTTTCCTAAGGAATGTTCAGATTCTTGCAGTATCCCTTGATTTAAGGAATGAAGGCTTAAAAATATCAAATATCACTAGATTTGAAATAAAACCTTAAGACTTGGCAGTACAACATACAGTTCTCTATGGGACTCAATTTTCCTTAGCACTCCATCGACAGGATGGGGTAGTGAGCTCTCTTCCCTCTCCTCCTTTACCCCCTGTAAGGTACAAGGTGCTCTCATTCTGACCACGAAGAACACATGTAATCATGTATGAATAAATAATATGATTATTCTTATGCACAACTTTCATACTGAGTTTTCAAACACTGGAGGCACTGAGATCATTCTCTTAGATGCAGGGCAACGGAGAAGCTCAACAAGACCCTGGCAAGCCAGCAAGCAGGAAGGCATCTGCTGCTGAGGACAAGTCCTTGCACAGAGTATACGTGACACAATATGAGCTCCTCTGTGAGGACCAGAAGGAGGACACTGCCTCCCACTTTTTCTTCACATCCCAGTGTCCAGCCCGTGCTTCTGCCAGCCCTCAAAGACAGGGCTCGTCATTGCTTTATGCCTTGTACAGTCATTTATGGCAGGGCAAAATGGGCATTTAAAAAGTGTATCGAATCAGGATGGCAAGATTAGGATCAAAATTACCTCAAAAACTGGCTGACCAAAGCACTGGTAAATGTACATCAAGGACTTCCCTCACACAGGCAGAAATACGAACAGGGTGACTGAACAGGTGTTTTCAACGGCCAGAATTTCTACTCAGAAAGGCAACGCAGACGGGTCTCATTAGACAGTAGCAGAATTTAGCAAGGAATGTGACTTTTCCCACCCCATGTTGAATGAGTGGCCCAGGGGAAATGTGATACTTCGAGGACACGAAGAGCAGCACAGTTCTTAGCTCATCCACCACAATAATGGCACTAATTTGTGAATAAGTGAGCGTAAAGCTGATAATAGTTGTCTGTAAAGAATTGTGTATGATGGTAAGATGATATCAGACAACGCTAAGTGACCATGGAGGAATGTATCTGGAAGCCAGGACACAAAATGAGTGAAGCATGAAGAGGGTGTTGAAATTGAATGGGTGAGAGAGACAGGAACATCAGAGCAAATAATGCATTCCCTCTTCAGATAAGTCCCTCTCAGTATTGTGCTCCTAAGTCACTGCAATACTGTTCTTCCACTTTAGTGTGAGCCACATTTTCACCATGTAAAACCAAGCCTTTCTTTACATGTGTATCGTAAGTTGAGACTCTTAAGCTCAGGTTTGGTGGTCAGAAAGGCAAATTGCCCCGAAAAAATTTTTAAGAGGACAAAATTAACTGATAATCTTACTAATATATGATGATATCGTCTTTCTTAAATGGCTCAATTAATGCAAAGTGCGCTTTCGCAAGACAGAAGGTACTGAGTCAAGAAAAATTGCTTGAAAAATGAATTCATATTTCCAACAATAACTGCCTTTTATTCATGCATTAGAGTCTTGGATCTACTATTTTCTTTGGGTTTTGTTCTATACACATTCCAATGCACCTGACAACTGAAGGAAGGACAGTACTGTCCAGCCATTGTGTGGGCAGATGTTGTGTAAATTTCCACAAGATATTCTGCCAAGCCTTCCTCTTACACAGACCTCTGACACCTGCATTATTTGGAAGGATTAGTTTCTGTATCATTGAATTTCCCCGAGGGATTGAGGCAAGATGAGCAACTGAGAACCTGGCAGCAAAGCAATCGTGCAGAGTAGATACAAATACAATTATCCTTCCCTATTTAAGGAAAATGCAGCAGCCCCAGGTTCCCAAGAAGACACAAGTGGTTCACCTCATGCATCTCCTAAAAAAGTGGAGATTAACAAAAGCCTGTTAAGTATCCTGCCTAGCATCATTTAAAAATACAATAAAATCTAAATAGACTGCAAGAATAGGTTGTGTTGTAATTGCAATTGAATGTAACATAAACTGCAAACTTGGCATTTCTGTTGACAAAAAAACTATATCAGGAATTCCACTGGGCTTATATATACCAAATGTTTAACATCTCAGTAGCATGCTCTTTATGATGCCTTTGACACCTGCAGAGAAATTACATCAAATCTGTAGCAGAAGTATTAGGTAATGCACCAGAGCTCAATGTTCAAAACATCCTGTTCTTTACATAGCCTCCTGTCTTACACAAAAGCAGTTAAAAATAATAGAGCTTGTGCAAGAGCCAGATTTACAAGCTCATGTTCGTAGACTTTTAAGGCTCATCTTGCAAGGCAGTTTTGTTATACCTGTGGGCTGGGAAAGGGGAGGCAGGAGAAGGCACAAGAGGGAGGAAAAGATTTGTGAATGGACTGGTTCAACCTTTCAGGAAAAAAAAATACATAACTTCAATCCCTCTGCATTTATGGCAATTAATTTGCTTTTCTGAAAAGTAATATGAATAAGAAGTGAAACTTGTAAGGAATGAGTAACAGAATAAGTATACTGTAGCTGGAGTGGAGATTGATTAAAGTCATGGGATATTTATATTTGTAGTTTGAAATCTGGAGGTTTGGATCAGCTAATTAGTAAAATAGATACCATTTGCAAAACTTGGATGTGGATCCTGAAGCAGATTTTGAGTTCATCAATCGCTTGGAATGTTTAGAGGAGAGGAAGCTTGGCTCTCCTCTCGAATTTCACACTAGAAGGCTCTAGCTGCCTTCAGTGATGAAAGGAAAAATGAATAGGAGAAAAAAAAAAGAAAAGAAAAGGAAAGAATGGCTCTATGTAGGCTTCCACAGCCTTGCTGTGTGACATGGACATTGTAACAACCTCGGTGCTGCCGTAGCAAAACTACTGCGAGGAATCTGCCGCTCCTCACTGGCATCTCGGGTTCCTGGTGTTGGTGAGGGAAATCCGAGCAGAACAATGCGATCCACCGGCGCCTTTACGTTCTTGTCACACTCACGAGTCCTGCCACCAATCTTTTTGCAATCAAGACACAAAGCTATAATTGATTGCCTTATTCTTGTTTTCGCAAGCTGTTGAGAGCTGTGCTGTTCTTCGGTCTGTTTATGAAACACTCATTTACACTGAAAAGCAGTGTATTGATAGTATGTTGAACTGGGAATAAAGGGACCCGGCTCAGCAAATCGGTGAAGTCCGCTACCAGCTCCTGGCTTTTGAAGCACTTCTTAGGCACAGATTGTATTTACAGTTACCAAGTCTAAAAACTGTAAAGACCTTCATTCTTGCTTAATAAGGTGCTTTGTGATCACAGATGAAAAGCACCAGGAAAAAAAAATAACAGTAATTTGTACAAAAAATAACCAGCGCTGCAGAATGAAGCACCAGGTCACAGACAAGCTGAATTTCATGCTTCCTTTGAAGGGTCTTCAGTTTATACCAGATCAGATTTGGGCCCAGCTATTTTGTTCAAACACCCAAATACAGTCCATTTGTAATGTATCCCTCATAAAGCCCTTCCTCTCACTTCCTGTGAATAGGAATATTGCAAAACTGCACAGAGGAAGTGGAAGTTTTAAAGCTTTGCAGACACCAGATGGAAAATGTGATAGGAAACTGAAAAACAAACATTTTGTGTTTTCATATATATTAATTACACTTCAGAAAAGTTAACTTCCACTCATATCTTTCCTTCCATTTTTTTACCCAGAACTTTTCATTCTTGTACTAACGGTTATACACTGCAAGGGCTTCTACCAATAAAAATAATAAGAGTCTGGTATATGTTTTATTATCAAAGGCAGCAAAAAGTCTTCTTTTATGTAGAGGAAATAAGCCAGAATCAATAGAGATATAAGCTGTTGCCTTTATTAAATCACTGCAACAAGACTTCTCATTTGACTTTTACCAAAGTGCAGTCCCCTTTACTGAGATTCTCTGGGTGATTTTTACCAAGGTTTCCTCTGCAGGAAATAGCAGACAAACTCCAGATCTCCAAAAGAATGACAAATAGTATGAAATACAGGGTCTCCCACAAGAATGCCAGGGACTTCATCTCTTATGGACCTGGGAAAGACCAAACAAAATTTACACATGGCCCAAACCCAGACTGGGGTCTGGCATTTGAATCATCCTGGAGTATTTTCAATCCCTCTCATCCTATCCTAGGATCTGCTTCCTTTTTTAAAGCCATTTAAGCTCAAAAGGTCTTACTTATACTGTTATATCAGCTGATTTTGAAATTCTCAGCATCCACCAGCACATCTGAAAACCAGAATTCTTATTTTGCATCGTGACTGTGAAATAAAAATTTGAACGTTTTAAGTCTCTAACATCAAATTGTCCTGAATCATTTGTCTTTTGTATTTACTGGCCATTAAAGATCGATGTTGCCCTGTAACTCCTTGCTGATGAACACATTCCTCTGAAGGCCTAATTTGTGGGAGATTTACACTGTGCCAACATTATCTACAGAGAGTACTTGATTCTCTCTAAATCAATTAGATATGCCTTTTCAGGCGCATGTCTGTTGGAGGCTGACAGAACGGGGTTTTCTTTTTTACCTGAAATGGGTATTCCAAAACCACATCACCTCTGAGAAGCCACGGGGTGTCTTGAAAATAAAATGGCCCTGCAAGGGCAGCCTCCTGTATAATTGAAATGCAATTTAAGGGGTCCTCAGAGGAATTTCTCCAACTCTGGAAGAGGCCAATCAGCAATCTGACCTCCAATAAAGACAAGAGAAGGAAGCTCCCTTTGAAAGATAGAGGAAACATTTTTTTCTTTGAAAAGCATTCTTAGGTGCCATCTGCTGATACAGTACAGACTTATCTCCTGAGGTCCAGACAAGTTTGTGTTACTTATTGTACCAATATACCTCATGTGGTCCTCACTGCCTTTATCTAAGAATGGGAAAAGTCAAGGAGAGCAAGTGACAAACAAAACAGAACCCTGCCTAACAGAGAGGTTTGTCATTAGAAGTGTTCTAAGAGAAATCTCCCCGCATATACGTGAAGTTCAGGAATTTTACTGGTTTATTGCTCTCCGGAAACCACAAGGCTGTCAACAAAAAAACTGGCAAAATGTGTCTGTAAACCTATAAACGTGATGAATACATGTACAAGCAGAGAATTGTGTCTGCAATAATGCATTGTGTGTGCAAAATGAGCATCTGTTCCTAAAGGTATACATGGCTTCATGGTGTTCAACAAAGGCAAACACTGAGTCCTGCATCTGGGATAGTCTAGAGACCAAGTGACTGGAAAGCATCTCTGCAAAAAAGGACCCAGGGCTCCTGGAGGAAAAACTGAGCATGAATCAGCAGCGCGTCTTTGCAGCATTAAAAGCCAACCTCATACTGGGCTGTTTTATTAAGAAAATAACCAGCAAGTCAAGGAAGTGATTATTCCCCTCTATTCAGCACTTGTGAGACCACATCTGGAGTACTGCATCCAATTTTGGGACACTGACAAACCGGAATATGTAACACTGAGGGCCACCAAGGTGGACCAAGGGCTGGAGTACGTGACTTGAGAGGACAGCTGAGCAAGCTGGGGTTCATTTGGCCTGGAAAAGGAAGAGCTTAAGGAGAGGGTCTCAACACCATTGTCATAACCTAAATTATTCCACAAGCTTGTGTTAGTACACAAAACTTCCCACTACCGTGGCTAGCCTGCCTTCCATCTCACATCAGAAACAGAGTAAGCGCATTCTCTGTGAGCATACAATTTGTGGGACAAAGTGACCCACTGCTGGGGCAGAGTCAGACTAAAGAAGGCCTGGAGTCAGGCCAACCAGCATGCCTCAAGCAAGCTAGAGCAATGCAATAAAATAACCAAATCCATCCAAACTACAGTAAAAATTCCCATGACTCAACTGCCTTCGTAGCCTGTCAGCTCTACCTCCCACCTCCACAGCCCTAACGCCGGAGCCCAGGCTGACGGATACTTCAATTCAAACATTGTGGTTATGCTGGCCCCCTCCAAGCCCAAGGCCCAGATCCATGAATCCTGCTTTAATCTGCTCCTGAGAATGTGTGTGTTTTTTGGTCAGAATTTTGGTTGTCTATATCTGGAAAGTCTCACCCACAGTCTTGAGCTAACTGAAGGAAGCCAAAGAAAATGCAAGATGTAGTGGTTACCAAAGCTTAAATCCTCCCTCAGTGTGACTGCTCCATATGTATTTGTACACTTTTTATGTGCCTACCAAACCTCCGAGAACTGTCTTCTCCTTAGTTCATTTATAGGAAAGAGAGGAGAAAGATTCCATTTCTACAGAATTCCCCAGATAGAATCTACTGCAGAATACATCATTAATAAAGGATTTTTCTATTTATTTGTTTCACCCTGAGCAGCTGGTCAGTCATGTCTCTCTGGGGCATGTCAGCTAATACTTATTATTTCATAAGTTGAACATTTTTGAATAATACTGTCTTGTCCCTTCCGTTTGTATTCCATTACATGGGAGTAAGGAATTATGTTTGCATTATACTGTAGAAATTTAAGGGGGAAATATTTATGAAATGTTAGAAAAGGATCGAGCAGAACTGGTGGTTATAAAAATCCTGACAGACCTTTGCCTGAGAGGTTATGTTTCATACCAGTAAAGAAGCAGGCTAAGAATAAATCTGAATCACGCTCATGTGAGGTAGAACTAATGAGAGACAACCAAGGAAAATTTATTAAAAGCAACAATTAGGGCTTTTTTCCCCTCACAAATCTCAGAGCGCTGGAGTGCCACCGAACTCAGTAAGAATCAATTATTGATTTCAGTGAGACACGCTGGCACACCAGCCTCAATGTCACAGCTGGAGAAACTGAGACACGGAAACGTTCAGTGAGTTGCAGGATATTAGCCAGCAAATGGCAGAGCTGGGAACACTACCCAGCTCCCCTGGAGGCAAGTCCATGCGTCATCCACTGCACCACTTCCTCGTATTAGAAGGCAGCAACGCAGCCCAAATTCCAGGGATTTTGTTTAACGAGAATGGGAGATGGAGAGATCTGGACGCTCACCTATAAAGTAGAAAGAATGCTGGGCTTGTTTGACTTTATATCCATGTGCCACTGCTGACTCTAAAATATGAACATGTCTTTGCTCAAATGTAGACTTTAAAGGGAAGAATCAGAGAATAAGGAAGGATCCCACAAAAAAATAGATAATCCAATTTAATTTAAAAATAAATATATAGCAATGCTGATTCTGTGCATTGAGTCAGGAGTCAAGTTTGCAAGTCATAATCAAATGTGATTTAAATACTGCTTCTGCTGAAGTGGTTGAATTAACTAGCTGTAAAAGGAGTACAAAGCGGGGGTCTTACTTTAACACCAGATGCCTACCAATCCTGTTTCTCACAGATTACTTCTCCTCAGTTTGAAACAGGTGATATCAGGCTCTTTAATCGAAGACATGACTTGTAGGATGATTATTTATGTCTCACCACTGTATGGGTGGCATATCACGTTACTCCTGAGACAGATGCACCAACTTTGCAGCTCATTCCAACAAGGACATTGCAACCATTTAAAATGATGACTATCAATCTCTTTCCATGGCAAATACTGTTTGATAATTTCCTCTCACTGGGGTCACTGCTGCACATGAGTTCTTATTCGCCTCCCATCCTAGGAGGTTCTGCATCCTCAGAAGAACACATGGGATGGGACAGGACTAAAAGACACCAACCTTTCATTGTCTTGCTGAATGGTTTTTACGTCAGTACACAGGCTGAAAAAACGCTCAGAGTTGAGAAATTGCCCCAGCACATGCCAGTCCCAGGTAGGGGTCCCCTCCCTTGGGCAGCTGGCCATGCCCCTGGCAGGAGTCCCCATGTGCTGGGAGAAGAGCGGTGGCTGCTGGCACTGCTGACACTGGCTCAGAACAGACCCTGGCCCCAGCGCTCAGCGTGGCTGATGGCTCTGCTCCCTTAGCTGGGACTACCTGTGCAGCACATCTTTTCCAGCAGGTTTCAAATCACTTCACCAAGCTGACTGCTACATATTATTATTGTGACGGTTTTGTGAGAAGGAAGAGAGCAGTTATGGCCAAGGCTATCTGAGATGGTTGCTAATTTCAAGTGATTTGAAATGAAAGACAAGGTAAATCTTTAATATGTTACCTCATGTGGATGGCAGAGCAGCAAAAAGATTATAGGATTCATATCTTACAGTTCAGCAACCCTTCAGAGGGACCACACCATGACCCAGGGGCAGAAAATACCTGCTCTTCAATTCACTTAAAGCCTTCTGACTTTGTTGATTTAATACAAACATAATCAGCTTCATGACTGTTAATGGGAAATAAGGTTTACTGACCCTTCAGACTACGAACATTTCAAACTTTTCCTCTGATTTTAATATTTGAAATCTTGTAAATAAACTTGTAACTTTGACATTCCAATCCTTCAGCACATTCTTCTTAATGGCATTTTACTCACTACAGTGTTCACACCTACCAGGAGCTTCACTTCTGGACTGGGTTTGGCTTTAGGGTTTTGGGTTTTTTTAAAAAAACCTTTCCATTCTGCAGCTGTGTAATATATGACAATAGAGGGTGATAAACACTGCACAGCTGAAGCTGAAAACAAGTTGAGTTAATGGAATGAAGTGAAGGTGATGACACGTTTTTTTAACACAGAGAGTCACGAGATATTTTAAACAATATGCTTCACACACACACAAAAGAGAAATCCTTCGTTTTTCCCTAAAGAATCTCTGGTGGAAAATTAATTCCCACTGGAGAACACAGACCAAAAAAAATTCCTAACCTCTATTTAATGGCTTCTTGAATTCACACAAAGTGGGATAACATTCATGCTTCTCAAATCCCTATGAAGTAGCAGTCTCCCATTCTGCTTCTACAATCCCCTCTATTTGTGGTGGCTGCTGGAAATTGAAGAGTTAAAATGGAGACCACTGGAAAAGAGTAAAGCATATGTTACATGCAGCACATTGCTTTCTCACTGGGCTTCCCATGGGCCAGTGAAGTTTGGGAACCACTTCTGTAAAGGAAATGTATATGGTGTCAAATTATTGACAGTCCTGTGTGTCAGCTCCATCCCTGCAACTGATTAGCCCCAGAATGACTTTGGCCTCACATAGTTCCTTACAAACATTATTTAGTCAGGCTTCAAAACTTAAGTAGGCAACACTGTTATTCCCAGTTTACAGATGATTCCTAAGTGCAGCAGGGTTAACAGCTACTGCAAGGGGGACACAATTAAAGGAGCATCGGGAGCTGGAATAAAGTTCAGTTTCCCAACCCTTGCCCGCTTAACCATAATGTCCACAGTCTAAACCACTTAGATTAAAAAAATCAAAATAAAAATTTAGCTCCTCCTCTGAAACCATGTCCCCTGAAGCCATTTCTGATGCCTAAGTAAGCACTGTAAGCTTTAGAGCTACTGTGCACCTGCAGCTTCCAAATAGTTTCCAAAGGTCACCTACTTATCCTAATTTTTCCAAGCTTCAGCTTCTTAAATCTTTCAAAACATGGAAAGAATAGCAATCTGTCTCCCAGTCTTCCTGCCCACTTAGGTCAATAAGAGACTTTTCTTTGATTTCAGTAGCTGTAAGGCTTCCCTCCCATATTTTTTTCCTTCAGTTTTGGAGAGCAATTGTCTCAGGGTGGACAAATGTCTGCTTCAAGAGAAACTGTTGTGCTGAGAATCACTATCTAATCATTACCACCCATGCACCACACAATGCAAACAGTAAAAATGACAAGCAAATGAAACTGCATAAAACTAAAGAAAAAGAAAACAGTACAGTCATCCTAAGAGCAATGGCTGGAAATTCATCTTGGAAGCCTTAACTGCTCCTGTGGCACAGAAGCTAGGAGGGATTGTTCTGTGCCACGATGGCATTGCCCAATAACCCATTCTGTTAAAACTAACAGAGCTGGCTAAACTACCCTGCCTTGTGTTCTCTTTTAATTGATTGTTTAGTTTAAAGAGAGGATAAAAAAGGCTGGCTGGGATCCAAGCTCAATTCCCTGCTGCTATGGCAGGAAAAAAGTACCGATCAGAATAGTTCTCTGCAGAATGAAATGTGCATCTCCTGGGCCTTTTGCAATAGCAAAACAAGTTTACATTTCTGTCTCTAATATGATTCTGTCCTCTCAGTCATTAACAGTTCCTTGATCCCTTCTCTTATTCCTGCCCCCTTTATCTTATTTATTGAAACTTGTAATATAAACAGCATTTCTTCACCTACTGTCTTTTTGAATTACTGTCTGGAAGATGGCACCAGTGCAAGGTTTCAGGGCATTTCCTCTGCACAGTAGTGCTGTTTCATTCACATGTGGTACTCTCGGACACCAGCTATCATTTAGGGCTATCAGGGGCAGCTCTGGGACAGTGTAAATGAACACAGCACAGTGTGACCTCGGGAGCATCGGGCAGACTCGCACAAGGCTGAGGGTCTGGCCATGTGACTGTTTCCAGCTAAAATTACATTCTTCCCCCACCACACATCGGAAAATTAGAGACTGCAGGTCTTTCTAAACATGCTTATGGGTATAGAAAACCCTTTCATAAGGTAGGGAGGGCAAAGGAGGAGAGGTTTCTTCTGAAAGGCAGCACAGGATGGGACTGAAAGTGCCAGCACTTTTGCCCCCTGGTTGTCACATTCCTTTCCCAGGATGATGAGGCAGTGTGCGAGCCGCGGTGGCTGGGAAGGATTGCATTGCTGAACAGGGACGGGAAAGGGAATGTGGTTTCCTGAAAGGTTTCCAGCAAGTACATGGGAATGGAGCGCTTGAAAGAGACATGGAGCTGGAAGCACTTCCCTTCGGAGAAACACTTCCAATCTATTCCCAGGGCCAAACGTAATAACAGCTCTGACATTATTATTACAAAGGGGGAAAAAGTCACTCTTTCAGCTTGCTGCTGTGATTTCTCCATTTTGAAACCACACCTTCTGTGAGACCTGGAAGTCATGTGATTTAACACGCAAGCCTGCTCACAAGGGATTCTTCTTGGGCTCATCCTTACCACCACTTATCACCAAGTCTTTCTGCAGGTGCCAGGAATGCTTCTGGCAACAAAGAAAATTCACTTATAGTTATGTTTTTCTGCTTAGGTCCCTCTCCTGATTTATGTGGAATACATTGACACAAATTGTCTGCGATACATGCTTTTTCCTGTCCGTCATGAGCCAGTATCTAGACACGAGGGAAAATGCTGCATGAAAAACATCTATTTTGCCAACTGATGTAGCAAATTTTGGTGGAATCCTTCTACAGCTGCAAACTGTCTCCCTTTCTCCCCTTAATACATGACATTGCACAAAAAATTAAACTATTTGAAGCATCTCCCTAAACAAGGTGATGGGAGAATACACTTACAAGAGAACACACCAACGGACTTGTGCTAAATATTCAGACTATCACTAAAAGGGTTAGGAAATAACTTGTGAAGGAAGAAATGAAAAAGCAAAAGCTGCAGGGACCCAGTTTCTGGTTTACCATCCAGGAATCTGCTGGAATATGCACAGAAGAGTTACAAAACAAGTGCTGTTGACAGTACAAAGGGGGAAATGCAGCCATTAGAAACAGTATAAATTGTACTGGCATGAATAATGCTTCTCCCCAGACTTCGTTCTAGAAAAAAAAAAAAAAGGGGTGGCATTAATTCAGCAACCTCTGTGTCTAAATAGGTTCAGTTAAATTGGTACCATTTTTGTTTAGATAAGGCCTCAGACTCACTGACTCTCTGGAACCCCCTCTTAGTCTTACCTCTAACCACTTTTTCCAGCCCATGGCAGGGAAAAATGTACCACAGAAGGCAGAGCCAGACACCAGCAGTATCGTAAGAGCCTCAACCAACAGTGTCTCAGCAAACACTGGGCCAGAATCCACCCTCACACACAGTGAGCAATTCATTTGTTTGGGACTACTTAGAGAGGCAACTTTTGAGCTGCCAGCTTACTGACACCTGACAGCCATCAGCCTGCAGTGCCTAAGCTGCTATAAAACATGAGTCAGTCAATGAATTACATGATTTTTGGAAAATAATAGTAATTTAGAACATTCTTTTCACATTTCTGTGTATGCATCATTTAATCTCGTGGGTGTTTTGGTTTTGGGGGTTTTTTTTATTATTATCATTTTAACTAAGCATGTGAAAGGAATAAGAACACTAAAGTTCTTATCAGTATGAGGGAAAAGTTAAAGATTTTTTTTACAGGGTTATATTCATATTTTAAGTAAGGACAGGAATCTCTTTTGACTTTTTTTGAGAAAAAAAAAATCTCTTTTTTTGAGAAAATATAGGCCTAACTATACAGTCCAAAACTGACAGCAGACCTCCCTTAAAATTTAAAATACAGAATTACAAAGAGTTGATGGCAAATTTTATCTGATGTTAGAAGTTCGGGTAACAACTGAGAAAGATATTTCTGTAGTATTTCTGGGGTTGTAGCTAACTCAAACATCCACACACTTCACAGCCTCGTTTCCATAGAATTTATTTTTTTAGACGATAAATATACTGCACTGTGGATGAGGGTTTCTTCTTTCAGTTTGATTTTTTCAGTCAAATAGAAACAGCGAAGAAATCAAAGATTTGTAATAAGATATAGAAAATACTCTCCTAAGCCAAAGAACTCCAAAACTGCAGTGAATTTATGCAAAAGACTGTGTAAATACGCCTGAGAACACACAGAATCTTGCAGTCAGAGGTAGGTGGATATGAAACACCTAAATGCAAAAGTTTGGCAAAAAAAAAAAAAAAAAGCCTAAACTTAAGGGTGGCTAAAGTCACTGGAACCCTTCTTACTCATGAAGTACACCAGGCTGCAGGAGATTCCTTCTACAGAAGTGCAAGGTTGCCAGAATCTGCGCTGATAAACAATTTATTCCTGAACACAGACATGATTTAGAAACATGGTTTCCAGTCTGCATCCTTCAAGGAAAGAAATTCAAGTGCTTCCAGAACAAGCTCAGCACACAATGATAAACTGAGGACGCCACAAAAAGTCAGTTGTGGACACTGAGTTTAAATGAAGCAGGGAGAGGAATTTGTGTCATTGATATCTTTCTGCTTCTCATTCAACACCAGGTTAATAATACACAGACTTGGGCCTGGAAGCAGGATTCCTCCCTCCCAACAGAGCACCCTGAGCACTAAGCAACAGACCCACACTGCTTTTTCCTCACTTTGGTTTGATGAATCTCATGGTCCTTGCAAGCAGCAAACAAGCCCACCAAATGGTGGCACAAACAAGAAGCTACTCCAGGTCATCCCATCTTGCACAGGGTAGAAGGACACTTGGGGGAGAGTCTAAGAAGAGGATTTGATTCCTCCCTCTTCCTCCACAGAGACTAAGGAGGAGACAGAGCCCATATCTACACCATTCAGACAAGCACTCTAACCTGCAAGCCTTCCCTCTGGTCACACTGTGGAGGAGAAGTTACCCACTTGGTTTTGCACACCTCAAAGAGGATGCTGGGCTCTGGATCATGGCTGGATAGAGGGATCTTCCCACAAACCCTGCTGAGGCTCGGCGATGGCTGTGACTTCAGGCACATCTTAGCTAAAGTTCAGTGCTTCCTCCTGGCTCGCTCTAGACATCTGGCTATTCACCGTGAGGGTTTTCCGACTCATCCCTGTGAATCACCACGTTTTGGTGTACAGTCTAGTGCACTTAGACTGATGGTTTCCCATCTGGTGAAAAGACTGCTGAGCTCATCAGACACGGCATTACTTAACAATGCAGCAGTTACAAACAAACTGTTCTGGATCAGTAAGCACCTCTTCACATTTGCCTCGCTTTCCGACTGACTCCTTTCCTGATGAAAAGGCACTGGAATGGCGTGCTGTTGGCATCCTCTGTTTTATTAGTATGACGGTCCTCATGTACGTCAACGAGAGGTTTCCATGGCTGGCCAGCACGACACCGACATTCTGAATCACCAGCAACCCCATCTGGTTCTTGCAGGGTCTCATAAAAACAGCATGTATGCCCATAAACTCAGAAATGCCACCAGCGCCATGCAGGAAGTTCCCACTCAGGCACAGTTACCTTCACGTGATCTTCAGGGCTGCATTTGCATCAAACCAGGCTCAACAATTCTGACAGTGCAGCCTGTGCACAAACCAGAGGAAGAGAACTAGAGGACAAGCCATCAATAACCATAAAATGCAAGATTAGGTGACCAAGCAGCAACTAGTTTAACCAAGCTCAGGAAATTAATGTCATCCACTTTGATGTTGTATTGAATATTTCCTAAAGTCCTCTATAGTGCTACTTCAGCTTCCATCACACTTTCCAGCAAATACTCCACAGAAACCTCACTGTTCTCCATCCCTGAGCTTGACACCATGTTCCATGGTGAATTGATGTGGAGTCCCTGTTGGGCATGCTGGGCCTGACATTCCAAATAAGAAAAGAGGAGATGAGAGAATGCAGCCACCAAACCTAGCAGAAATATGGCTGAAATTCTTCTGAAATGTTCCTGTTGCCCCCACTGCTCCCAAGTCTCCCCATCCTCTGCTGTCATTTTCTTCTCTCTTTTAAAAGAGGAAATGGATGCTAAATCAGCAAGCTAGGTTTGCTCTTCAACATAACAATTACTAACAATATACCTTTTCCCCTTTGTTATAAATTACTTTAGTGTGTCATTCAGCCAAATGAGAAGACAGGCACCACTTATACACACTGTCTCCATCCTTTTGTGTAAGGCTAGGACTAGCTGCATTCACCAGCCCAGAGATCTGCAAAACAGCAGCTATTTCCTTCCACTCTAGTGGCATTCATAGCTCTCCTTCTGCTACTGCCTCTCTTCATCCCCAGGAAATGAACCGCTGCATACAGAAAAAGAATGAGACTTCAGTCATTCGAGATGCTGAAGACTAGAGCTTAACCTCCAGTTATTCCACAGATATTTTTTTCCTCATGTGAGGTTGGCCCAAAAAACATACTTAGCATTGTCCTACTTGTACACCAAATACTACTTGAGTTAAAAGTATAAATACCTTTGGAGACTGTCCTTAGCTTCTTCAGCTATGTAAAACATGCCCTGTTAGGTCACTCCAGCAGTGTGACCTACCGCTCACACCATTGCACAATCACCTGCAGCACCCTTAGGCATGACGTCAGTCCCACAAAATCTGGTGGCATCCCCAAGAAGCCCTTTCTAGTGCTTTGCACCTTTCCCATGTGGACTGTGCCCACCTCACAACCCTAACATACGGCCCTACATGGCTCACACCACTATTTGCCAACCCTTTCACACAGGGGAACCCAGGGAGCATGAAGGGAAAACGGGAGCCAGAGGAAACTGTGGGTCAAACAGCTTCCAGACTCCCACTCCAGCTTAATGACGTCAGGCAGTTCATATAAGAGAGAGGAGCAAACGCCTGCCTCCATAAGCTTCGTGTGCCTTCATATCTTCATGGGAAAGGGTTGTCCTTTCCCAAAGACTCTGTACTGTGTTACACAAGCAGGGCCTATAGGTATTTACCTTTTTTCCTTAACATATTCCAAAGGCTTGGATGTTCTCTCCCTGTAAGAAGCCTACAGAGCTAGACAGGACCAGGGGGATTCACCAAGACCTGTGCACATGGCAAAGCCCAGATGAAGAGGGAGAGCAATGGAGAACTTCCTCACACCATTGTGTGTGCATAGGCAGGGAAGGCAGAGACTGAAGATGTCGCCAATGGAATTCACACGAAGCACTGGACAAGGGAAAGAGCCTTCCAGTCCACCCTGACCTGCTTTGCAACCAGGCAGCTCACAAGTGCTCACACTACTAAAACCCTGATATGTCAGCTCTTCAAAAGATAGGAAACATCAAGAGAAACCTCTTTGGTCATCTGTCCCTGCACAGATGTCTTGTCAAATCTCAGTGTAACAGCATTTGTCTCTAAGTCTTACACGATTCACCGTTAGTCCTGGGAAACCTCTAAACTAAAAGCAAGGAGTGACCATCCAAGCTCTGGGGCAGCAGACCTGGAGGAATTAGCACAGAGGTCCCCCTGAAGTCCACCCCCTGGCAGAAAAGAAAGGAAAAAGGGATGCCCTACTCTGTCCTGCCTTGTGGGGACTCATTTGCTCCAACACCTTGTGCAGAGGAGCCACCACAGAGGCTGTGGTTTTGCCTGCAGGACACAGAAGAAACCTCAGAAAGGCTGTGGGGAATTTGTCACAGGGCTCAACACTGATCTCCAGCTCCTGCCAGCCCTCCCAGTGGTATCACTCCAAATCTGTTTGAAACTCGCCAGCAGGCTGAAGAGGTGAATTTCACACAGCCTAGGGACACCAAGCGGGGCCCTAAGTGACACCACGATACTGATCTACATGGGCTAAAGAACTATCTATACAAACTGGGAACATTCAGGGCATAATTACCCTCTTGGAAAAGATCACGAGAGTATGTTTTTCTGAGGACCCAGGCCTTGGGTGAATCACACAATGCTGCAGACACTGGCATGTCCCTGGCATGCTTGGAGTTCAGGTCTTACGCTTCCAAGTCAGAATTTAGTCAAATTTAAAGGCCATTGTTGTTCACAGTTCACTTGAGAGAGCAAGTCTGAGGTTCACAGCTGACCACATTTTCTTCACTCGCATAATGTGTAATTTTAACTCCCTCTTGACTCGCTCTGTTGCAGATCTATTATTTAAAAATGAACTTTCATTATTAAGAGATTGCTTACAGTATTAAACTTTGAAGGCTAGTTCCACAACTGATTTGATCAGTGTAGCTGTGCTGAAGTCCTTGAATGATCACTAAGTTGCACCAGTGGATAGGTAGTCTTGTACTTACAGCATCAAGACATTTGAAAAGCTTTATTTCATTTTTATTTCTCTCCAGCTGAACTGGTGTGAGGAGGGAGCAGTGTCATTGCTCTTGGCAAGACTCTCAGCTTTGCATTTGTTTTCATCAAGCTCCCAGTCGAGTTTTTGCAAACTCAGACATTTAGTTACTGTGGTTTCAATACACACCTCAGCCTATAGATGATTAGCTGAAGAAACCACCAATTCCAATCCTCTGCTAGCTCACCTATCATCACTAGTGTAAACCAACCAGCCTTTCCTCCACCAGCAGCCTAAATTCCCCAAAGCGCTGTTTCCAGATGGGGAAATTGCCTCCACAGACACCTGTTACATCTCATAATATCAGATAGCACAACGTCTGTAATTCTACCTCAGACTCATCCTACAACTTTTGTGAGTCACACTACATGTTTCATGTACCCAGTGAACTAAAGCAAACAAACAGGAACTATTTGTATTCTTCTTACTTATGCCAGGGCTTATAATAAACCCCTTTGAGAACACTTCCGGACAGGTAGCAGCCGGCACACAAGTTTTGCCAAGGATTTAAACTAGTCTTTACCTGTTGCAGCTGTTGGGAAATTTCTAGCTGTTGCTAGAAATGTACTTGTACCTGCATGCTGGGCTCGGGAGCGTGAGCAGGTGTTTGCAAACCACAGTTACATCGCTAACCATGTCTCAGACTCAAAACCCATCACACCAGCGATGTCTGGCACGTTATCTTGCTGCAAAGATTCCCATTCAATTCGTCTTACGACAGCGATCAGAACTGCTTTAAGCCATAAAAGCCTCTCCAGCTAATTTCTGACTACAGCGTGATGCTCCTTACCCTGAAGGCCCTTTAAGATCTGACCTCGCTCACTGTTTTTCCTGCTGTCAGCCAGGACAGCAAAAGAAGAGGTGGTATGCAGGCTGAAAAGCCTAGCAGTCCTCAATCAGCCCTTTGTCTTTCATGCTCAGCTTTTTATCCAGGGGCAACAGTCTTTTTCCATTACCAGTAAAAATGAACCCCCCAGTAGGGGTGATGAAGAAACAATAAAACTAATCATTAAGCAGGCCTGCTGAGAAGTGAATTCCAGTCCCAGGTCAGATCTAATTGCATTCTGACACTGAAGTAATGGCCTGGTCATTTATATTAGCAATGTCATGTTTCTTTTTATTTATTTGACTCCATTCTGCTCTCCATCCCCATAAAGAAAGAAACATAAACGTGTAGATTGATGAAAAGATGTACACAGAGATCCAAATACACATATTGTCCTGTGGTGTGCTTTGCACGTTTTTAAAATACTCTCTCTTTAGCCAAGATCAATTTTGGAAAAACTAAAAAAAAAAAAAAGTAGCATTTTGGAAAATGATGAGCAACTTAAAAAGGAAGACTTAGGAAAAATTATGGTGGTGTCATGTCCTACGACCAAGGAAAACCACATACACAGGGAAGAAAAGACAAATTTAATCATGCATGTAAGGACACGTGATATATAGGTATAGCTGTGATTTTTGAAACTAAGGAGATTTAGATACCTACCTCTGAGTAATTACAGGAGAAATAGGCTACTTTTGAGTTCAAGTGCACCACGTGCAAGCACACGGTATGCACACACATCCACAAATATATTCCTGAAAATATAACTATTTTTAGGTCTCCTTCCTCCCTTGCCACCTTCCTTCTATTGCTTTTACCATTAATGATGTTTTGCCCCTGTCTGCATCCTAAGCCTCCTCCCCCACTGTTTTTGCCCGGACTCCCAGTCAGCCTCACAGCCTGTGACTTCTTCCTTCGAGAATCTAAACAAAATGGCTTTGCATCTGAGTGAACACAATGGGCCTGTCTTCAAAGCCAAGCAACATTTTTCCTATCATTGTTTGCAGGGGAAGAGTCACTCTGCACTCTGCTCAGATATTACAGTCACACAAGCCTTATTAGCTTATGGGTAGATTTGCTGTCCTAAGAGGGTTCGTACAACTAACAAGATCACTTAATCCCTTTCTAGGTCCCTCAGCATTTGTAACAAGTTTTGTAATCACTTTTTAAATAAAATGTTCTGACCTTGCAAACTCACTTGCAAGCCAGCTCAATCCTCTGGCTTTTTTCCCTCCATAGAGCTTTTATGACCTCTCCTATCTGGATAGCAAGCCCTTTCCCAAAGTATCTTAGTCCAAGCCTCTTGATGCTATCCAGAGCTAAAAGCCCTCAGCATGTGCTTTGGATCCAATCCCTACCTGGCTGCTGTGCTCAGAGAGGCGTTGATCAAATCTGGTAACAACAAATCAGGGCCCAGAAAAAGTAGTTGTAGAACCTGGAGTTGTTCCACCTAATTGCAAGCAGACTTTCACAACTCATTTACTGAAGAAAACTTCCTTATCAGGTGAGGATGTGACTAACTTCCACCCAGATTTCATGCTGTGGTTTTTATGAAAAACACATGAAAATATTTTTTTTTTCTTTATCCATGGAATCAGCTTTCCAAACTTGCTTTATCAAAAGCCACAGGATGGCACGGTGACAATCTTGCCTGGTATTTGCCATGCACTTCACGTTCTAGGGTCAGCCCTGTTAGTGAAGCAGGTCCGCACAGGTATGCCACGGTTATTTCTTTGTGTTTAAGCTCCATGCCATGATGAATACACTGCCACCAGTATCCTAGGTAGCTAGTTTAACAACTCATTTATTCCAAATAATTCCAACCTTGTGAACATTCATCATTGTTAGGACAGCCGTGCATTCCCTGTTGCGTTTATCTGCCCACACTGGCTCTTTTTAGTTACCTGTGGTGAATCTCTTAGAAGTCACCCGTGGATGTCAGGCTGTAAACATCTGTGAAGGTCTGGTACAGTCCAGCCCTCGCTGTGCACACGTGCCAGAAGAGCCAGGCCGCAATGCCTGGGCTCTGCTTCCACCTCTGCCACTGAATTGCTGGACAAATTCCAACAAATCACATTACTTGTGCCTGCATTTCAGCCTTTCTGCAAATATAGGGGAGTTCTCTAATTCTCCAGGGTATTCTGTGGCTTAATAAACACTTACAGGGTGGGATGGATCAATGTGCAACACGGTGGAAAACAATGGGATTTGCATCTAGAACTAGTAACCTACCAAGGATCTAAAATCACATTAAAAGCTAGAAGGATTTTATTCCCAAGAAGGTGAGCAACCAAAACATTACAGATAGTACTGAAATGTAATTCAATAGTAAATACTATTATAGCAATAATTTAACACTTTGCTTTCCAAGACTGAAAAAAACCATTTCGGTGAACTCTAATTAAGACTCAACTCGTGAAACACGACCTCTTTGCAGTGGATAGCAATATACGTGTCATGGAGTGCAGCAACATGACCCAACAGATTAGAACAGGAAAGCAAGGAAAACGCCACATCCAACCTGCAAGTTCAGGAGGAGTTAGGTAAACAAGAAGGATCCCAGGTGGAACCAGGATTAGAGCAACATGAAGCTGCTACTGCCAGGGAAATGATTGAGAACACTTAAGACCAGTAATTGTGAAGAAGGCATTTAATACCTTTTCTGGAAAATATTACCTGCATCAGCAGTGTTCCCTAGGTCCTATTGAGACATGAGCACTGACTCAGGCGAGGATGTGCCACCTCCAGAGGTGCTGACTGCAGCACTCGGGAGCTGCAGGAGCTACCCCAGCCCCACCGGCACATCGGGACGGCACTAGGCAGCCAGAGCCTCTTGCACAAAGCACTTCACAGCATCCTCTCTTCTCAATATCAAACTGCCTGGAACCTTCTTCCTCCACAGTCCCACATAGCTCAAAACATGAGCAGAGGAATTTAATTGCAAAGAGGCTCCATTATACCCATGAGCTGCCATTTCATTTTATACTTTGCATAACTAAATTCATTTTCACCAATTATTTTCCCTTAATCTCCATGCCCTTCCCCAGTCTTGATTAAAATATTTAAAACTTTTAATCCATTTAGTTTTTCAGTCTTTGACTTTTTCATCAAAACAGCACATTATATCTTAAACTTTTATTCCCTTATGCTTTTTACTTTCATTTTTCTAAACTACAGTTTTGCACCAGAAATTGCTTGATTTTATACAAAACACACCACTTAAAACTTCTATATATTATGTATCATAAATAAATGAAAAACTACCATTTTGTTATATTTATTAAGCATATCACAACACAAATATGCCCTGGTACAAAGATTTCAGACACCCCCCAACTCAAGTTAACTCCTTCAGATCTTGATCCAGAGTTCTTTGAATGCAGAGGGAATCCATTCGTTGACTTTTATTGCTCTTGTTCCATACTTGTAAAGGTCGCACTAGACTGTCTGGAGATAGAGCTGAATTTTTACACACAGCTGACCCCCAAAGCCTGGGAAAGCCTGAGCTTGGGAATGACAACCCCAATACTATTCATGGAAATGATCCCATGCAGCCAAAAAATGTTGGCAATTCCTGATGCTGTCTTTCTCTCATCCCAAAGAAAAGACTACTGGGAAGAGGTTCAATGTACCATATAAAACCTGTTTCACACAGTATCTTCTGTACAGAAATGCAGGACAGGGTCACATCATTCGGTTTCAGGTAGACACCAGGCACAGTGCAACACACTTGGTACAATGTCAAGGCATCCACCCTCTATTAACATACCAACATTAATGAGGAAAAAAAATAAACTCATGTGAGAGAGTTGTCCACCACTTCTCGGCCCTCAGTTTAGGGTAACTGCAATTAAAGGTACCAGCAACCAGGAGCTTTCTAAGAGTTCTGAGAACAAGCTTTCACTTATAAAAGCTTGGTTACAGCCTTCACAGCATTCCAAAAATCTGGTTTGTGGGACAGTTATTCCAAGGTTTTCTTGTCATTTATGGTTTTTATTAACCTCCATATCAGCTTCAGCTACTTGTCATGGACTGAATTTCCAGAAGCTCCACTTCATAAGGCTTGTTGGAGCCTATTGTACACGAGAAATTACTTGGATAAAAAATACTGGAGTCAAGACAGAAAAAAAAAAATCTCCTCTCCTCTTCCATCCTGCAAATGATTTATAGAGACTTAGTGCAAGAGCATATTTTACCAGTAGTTTTCTTACTCAGGAGGATAACTAATTTAGTAATTCCATTGAACAAATGACAAGTCTGATTGTCTCTGGGAGAGAAGTGAAGGAACAAAGAAACCTTGTCACACCATGTTTTTCAGGATGATGTTATACAACCCCCATACCCTTGCCAGCAACTTCTCGTGACTCATTCTCCTCTGAAAATGCTGTTATCGATCTCATATTGAGACAATGAAATTTGACTTATTTGGTGTCTGTTTCTGTTCAGTTGGCCTTTCACAGAAGCCAGAAAACATTTATAAAAACTGGAATGTAGTAAGAAGATTTGGGGAGAACTTATTATGGATAAGTATGATAAATAGAGGGCAAAAGTTACTGAGAAACTGAGGTTTCTTCCAATTCTTCCTCTTCTGAGGAAGCAGCAGAGTCTTTTCATCCTCAGTCAGAGGAAACTCTGGTTTCAGCGTTAGTTATGTGTTAGGAACCAGCAGCCCAAGGCCATTATAACAGCAAACGCTCCATCACCAGCAGCTGCGTGTTACTCCACTGGGGGTACCAACACAGGAAAGACAAGGCCTCATTTACTCTCCTTGCACCAGCTCAGTACTCACAACCATTTCAACCAGCCATTGCAGGTCTACAGGAACACCCGAAAAGGCCATTTTAAAACGTGATCTTACTTGTACTGAAGGCAACAGCAACCTGATTTCACTGTGAAGGCTCTTTGGGAATCACTCTCGCTCAAAGAAAAGTCACCGGAAGCACACTCCAAAATTTCCTTTGATAGGAATGAGGAATAATGAAAAAAATAGGTCTTCAAGCCTAAGTGCTCTACCAAGATTTACCAGGAAGCAGGCAATCTGCCAAACACCCCTGTACTCCCTGCCCAGCTCCAAGCCTTCAGCCTTGCTCCAAAAGGCCCAGGTTCCCTTCAGGCCCTTTCCACTGCCAGAGAGAGCTCTTGAAACCTTGCTGGAGCTTGCTCCCTCTCCTGCAGCACCAGGTTATTAAAGAGCCTGTGTTCCTCTGCCTGCCCCCACAAACATAAATCCTTATTCTACATTGCCTCTCCTCTAATATTGAACATAAAAGAACATACTTTTTATTGAAGTTTTATCTTTGCCCGGGCTTCTAACAACCCACACTGAACACTCTGTTATTATGGCCCCTTCTGGATTTAGAGGTATATAAGCTGTTTGTGCTTGGCTGCATGCATTGGTATTTTTATGTTCTTATGTATCTTTATCTGTACAGTATCTCTGAATACGCTTAAAACTGTTTCAAAAAAACTCCCTAAGACTTCGTTCAAATAGAAGTGTGGAAAAGTGATCTGCTACACACATATTTCCACATCACTTGAACTTTCACATTCACTGAGGGCTGGAGTGTTTAATTTTGGCCATTTGTTTTAATTTGGCCATTACAGTTTAAAGGCCGTGCCCCAGATTTGGCCCTGTGAAGACATATTTTGCTCCAGTTTAAATAGGTATGAGGCATAGCATTTTCACATCATAGAAATGCTTCTCTCTCCTCTTTTTTTTTATTTTCCTAATGTAAATTTTGCAATGCTAATCCCTTTCATAAGAGACGTAGGGATAAGTGGTGGTTTACAGTTCAACCTTCCCCTGGTGCCCATAAATATTTATTGTTCCTTGCCCTGTTTCAAGGCCCAGATGAAATTCATCTTCCTGGGGGGAGGGAGGGGTGGTGGTGGTGGAGAGGGAAGGGATGTGGAGGGGCGAACATCATCTTTAAAGTATAAATGTGAAGAAAACGAAAACAGATGCGTGGAGAGGAAAAGAGAAGCTGGTGAGAACACGGCAGGGCTGGAGCACGTTTTCCCTGGGAGAGGGCCGTGCCGCGCACTTCCTCGGGACGCCCCGCGGGCGGAGGGCTCCCCTGCGGACACATTCCCGGGAGGAGCGGGGAGCCGGGCTGGGAACGGGCCAGCTCCCCGGCCAGGTCCCGGGCGACACAAGTGCACCATCCGCCCTGCAGTCAAACCTCCATCCCTTCCAGCCGGAGAGGAAAATGCCTCCCACTGGAAAAGCTGAGGCACGGCCCGTGGCGCTGCCGTGGCCCAGGCGCTGGGCAGCACCGTGCAGCGGGGCACCAGACGGGGCAGCCCGGTTCCAGCGGGCACTGCCGTGCGAGCACAGCCCTTCGCAGGCGGGCGGCAGCGAGGAGGAAGAGGGGGAGGAGGTGGCGGGAGGGGGACCGGGAAACTGTAACTCATTGTGGATGGGCTGGACTGGCCGGGGTGGCGAGCGCTCGCAGGCCAGCACAT
>VZTA01028925.1:124284-183781 GCA_013398855.1 Mohoua ochrocephala
AAGGCCTCCTTAAGGATTCATCCATATGTTCCTTCCAGCCATACAGGAAAAAATATTTCCCATGAGATTACAAACAAAGAGGGATTAATTAGTGAGAGATAATTCTCAGGCATTGCACAATGCATTCGTGTCCCTCAAGTCAGCACATTTTACTGAATGATAATGTCAACAGCAATAGGTTCTTACTGGTCAAAATTACATATGCATGATGCCTCTCAATTTCAAGACTATAATAATCTTAGGGGATTTGAATTTGTATCAAGGCAAAGGAGACATCAGTGTTATGAGACAATTCCTAATGCGGGTTCATTCCTGACTTGAAAACTTTTTAGATCAAACTACTGATAATGAACATGGGGGGATTTGCTTTTGATTTTCTCAGCTTTGGGAACAAGCCTGCTGGAAAGGTCATCAGTGGAAGCTGCAGGTGCACGTTGCCTCTGAAGGTGTTAACCTAGGAGAAAAGCCATGATCCCCCTGAGATAAATACAATGTGATAATTATAGGAAGGCTTCTAAATAATAAGGGGCGAAAGTTCTGGTACAATCTTCTGACAGGAAAGCAAAAATTTTAGCATAAATTTTAGATGAAGCTACATTGGTTCATGAAAATGCCCTGTGATTGTCTGTGACAGCAGAGGACTGTTGCCCTTGAGGTCTCCTCCAGTCTCATAATCCTGTATGCATTGGAAAACACCCATTGATATCATTGTAGATGAGAGCTGAATTTGTCCTGAATTTGACTGGAAAACTGTCTCTTCGGATACTGAGGTCAGATTTGGAAATGAACTCTCAGCCTTAAACTCTTCTGCTTCTTTAGCCATGAAATAGGCACGCCAATTGTGTACTACACTAGGCGAAATCTTCATATGTGCATTTGCAAAAAAAGAAGGGTGATGGGGACAGACAAATGCCACGTCTCTTCACTGTGCCTAGACACATTTGAACTCAAAACAAAATACATAGCAGAAGATGTTTGTGAAAGAGGAGCCAGTCCTCGCAGTCATTGACTGAAGGGAAATCTCTGGCAATCTTTAGTTCCGGCTCTCAGACAGCTCTAAGGAAATCAAGGGTTGATATCTTTATCATTAAGCAATAAAGCTCGAAGGGAAAAGAATATACTTGTGAATACCATCTCTCTAACCATCTCTGATAAATTAACTGTCTTAATCCCTTTTCCCACTCCTTTTTTCCACCCATCCTTTTTTTAAAGTGACTACGCCCTTTCACCTGCTTCACCCTCACCCTTGCCAGCTTCAGTACTTGGAGCAATCCAGAGAGCCCTGCCAGCAAACCTCCCGCTCCGCTGACTGCTGTGCTGCCCCACCTCCCATCTGCTGCTCCACGGCCTGTCTGAAGAGACTGGGATTGGCAAGGGAGCAGGTGAAACCCTCTGGAAGGCAGACAGAGGGAAGCAGCAGGTTCCCAGCTGGTAGCAGACGGAGTAAGACTTAACTTTTCTCCCACGAGACCTGAGCAACCCATAGCTAGATGGAGTTGCCCTGCAGTCACTATTCATTTTCCAGAGACATCAAAGGTCTAGCATGCTGCATTTTGCACTGCTTCTTCAAAAAAAAAGTAAGATGCTGTTGAAAAATCTAGTAAGTGCACTGCATTTTCATGATAAAAATTGTAATTGCCACTGAAGTGGTGTTTAATAATTTTAAACAAAGCTCTGAGGCATTCTAAGAAAAGAAATATAGGACAAAGGATTCTTTTGTAATATAATGCAAACCCCTCACTCAATAATATGTTAATGAAATTTATGTAATTACTTAGTGGAACTTAATGAACATTTAAACACACTGTGCCTTTGGCTATCACAGGGAAATATTCTGGTCAATGAATGCAAACAAATTAGTTAAAGAACAGTAAAGAATTTTTTTTTTTCTTTAAACATGCCTGAAAAGTCACCTATTAAAAAATTATACCTAAAAATGAAGAATAAGTACCTGGTACGTAGTGTTTGTGTCTGAGGTCACTCTCATTTAGAAGCTCTCTAGTTCATTGCAATTACAAATGAAAAGCTTTTCATTAATACTCATGTTTGTGGAGGTAAATAGCTGCACTGCTGGCTCCAAACCAAACCAGGCTTTAGACAAGTGGTTCCTGAGATCACAGCAGCGAAGTACAATATAGACACAATGTGTATGTTGATAGCAGCAACCATACACAACATTTCACAGAAAGTCACATTTGCCCAAACTTTCTAATGCACTACAACACAGGAGTTTTTCCTGTGATCTTGAATTATAAATGTGTAGGTATTTTGCCAAATTTTATTTTCCAGTCAAATTACTAGAAAACAACAGGAAAAAGTTTCAATATATAGAGGAAAACATAATATCTGAGTCCCATTGGAAAAGTCTGTCAACAGCATCAGTTTGGGTAGGAATTTCAGCTAGGACAAACCTCCTGGCCTTCTGCTTGCGGCAGCTAACCATCTCAGCTAAAATCATAAAACTTTCTGGAATGCCAAGGTACATGAAGAAAATTTAGATATGAATCATGTTTATTTAACTTTTATTTAAAGATAGCAATAACTCCTTTGCACTCTTTGGCAGCCTAGGGCTGCTTACAAGTTACACCTGTAACTCCCATTATGTTAATGAGATTATACCTACTCATTAACCTCTAGTGTATTAATGGCTAATTATGTGTCTTATTATTTAAAAGTGGATGCCCCATACAGGTTGTGTGGGGATAGGGGAGGGATGGCTGAATATGAGTGAAGGTTTAGATGTGTGAAATGAAAAGGTAAAGCTGTATCTACAAAGGGCTCTTAGAGGTTAAATACTGCACATTAGAGGGATATTCATTACATTATATTTAGATGAAATGAATGTGCAGGTGGAATAAAGACAAAGCACTGATACTGTAACTTGCAGCAGGCATTTGCTTCAAAGTTGGTCTTGGTATCAGGGTGAATTTCTTCAGTGCCAGTTTCATCCTCTCCTCAGAGCACTCACATGTGCCCTATAGCATGTAAAAGCACAAGATGTGCTAAAAAAAAATCTATTCCTGGTTTGTCTTCTGAGACAGTATTAAATTCAGGTCATTTTGACTGAACTACACAAAATTTTCAGCCACAGTCCTTTTTCAGAATAGAGGAGTTAAAGTGTGCTGAGCAACATACAGCTATTTTACCCAATGATTTTGTGTAGGGGAAAGATAAGAATGTATTTTAAAACATTTCAGTTATCAATACTATTCACCCATTTAAATGTTTAACAGCGTTTCAATGTGAAGCGTTTTGATTCCTGGATTAAAGAAAAATGTATTTTAAAATTCTCTTGAAGTGATTTCTCACGTAATAGAAAACCTTCTTCGAAATCTTATCCAACCTCTTGTTACTCATTTCTTTTTGAAACTGCTAGAAAGCCAAATAGCCCATTCTACACAAAGTCCTTTTTCTTAAACAGAACTTCTCAGACAGGGCTTAGCCTGCTGAACAGCATTTGAACACTACCACCAAAGCACAGTTATGGTGTCATGCAAAAGATAATGTCACTGAGTCTCTAGGTATGAGAAAGATGATTTGTTTGACTTGACTTTTTTTTTTTCCTAATAGCACTGAGAAATCCCTTTAGGCAAGACCCTTTTTTTTTTTTTTTCCCCTTTGTTTTAATTTTTCCTTAAGCAAAAAGGAGTGGGACTCATTTGTTAGGTGTGTGAGACTTTGCAGGTCTGGTTTTACAATACACCATTTAGTCTTTGGTGAGGCTTGTTAAACCCTGAAAGAAAAGTCATGCATTGACTGAGTGACGCCACCCTGAGGTTGATTCCCAAGGGAAAGTAAAGACTCCGTCCTGCCTTACAATCATTAGGGTGACCGAGAACACCTTCTAGCAAGTGATAGCGTACCCAACCTTGGCAAGCTGCATAATAACACTAAACCCAGTGATCTAATTATTCACTTCTAATAGAAAGGGCAGGGTTCCCTGGGAAATCAGGAGCAGGGCTGAGAAATACATTTCACAATACAAACGGAGGCAGTTTGTCAAGATTCTAACCTGGGAAAATTAACTTATGAAGCTGCCCTATGCATCCAGTGTGCCCAGCTCAGAATAATTTCACATTTATGCAGGGAGGATCTTTAAAGCACTAAATTATCGGGCTTGAACACCTTGTTTGAAATATCACTTTAATTTGTTGTGGCTCAGAGATCTTTAACTTCTTATTAATTATGGAGATGCATAATATAAATATATACATAAGTTTAGCATAGCAATTTAAACTAAGCCCTACTGACCTGTGAACATAAGAGAAATTTATAGGTAGAAAATATCTTTCATATAAGCCAATGAGAAAGTCAGCAGCACTCAAGATAGCGTATAAGACTTTTCTTCAATGTCAAACTTCTTTTTCATGATCATTTCTTCATTTTTTCTTTATCCTGTGTAACCTTGTGTGTTGCCAGGTAACAAATTTTTGCTGTGTAAAGGTACACATTTCCAAATATATCCTTAAATACAAACTGAAAATATTTGCATGTTCATTCATTTGTACACCTACAGCTTTGGATTTGTTTGAAAAGGAATAGCTACACATGCCAAAGAAGTGACTGTTCCATACCTCTGTACACAGAAAAATAGATTTTTCTGCAAGTATATTTCAAACTGTGGAATATTTGAACTACAGCCCAAGTAATTACCTGAGCAGTCTACTGGGAATGTACATATTAGAACAAGTTGTAAAATAATCTCTTCCAAATAGCTATTAAAAACAAAATTACAGATCCTGGGCCAGATCCTCAGCTGTTACAAATTGGTGGCTGTTACAAGTCTCTGACTTCATGTGTGCAAAGTTTGAGCTCCAAGAGAAATTTTACAGTAAAACTACACATTACTGAAAAATGAGGTTCAGAGTAGAAGCACAGGTGGTATTCACACCATCTCCTTCAAATTCCTCTAGGCATTTAGCCTGGCTTCTCTGAATCATGCCTGCCTCCTCTACACCGGCAGTATGAGGAACCTGGGTTCCTCCAAACTGCACCATAACCGATGACTAAAGTAGAATCAATCAGGCAATGCAAATGCCCTGAATACCACAGAAAGGTCATGTCTTCTGTCAATATAACTGAATTGCTAGAGAGACTCTGCTTTCAAGAAAAAAAAAAAAAAGAAGTATCAAGCCATTTCATTGCAAAGGTTGTGGTTATTTGCAAAAGCAAATCAGTTGTTGCTCCAATTTCTGCATCACTTTCTAATTTCTCTGGGATTCTCTTAATTAAAAAGTATCCTGAATATTGTCTTGCTGTCTATAATAAGAAAGATTCTTATTTTCTTCTTTAATGACAGTCTAAATCTAGTGTAGTAACCAACTGACTAACACAGGGAAATCCCAATCTTTCAGCCCCATTGTATAATTTATACAATATGTTCAACACTTTCCCACATAATAAACGTGGGAATCCCTTACAACCAGGCCAGGGTCTGAGGTTTTTCGTATGAATCATGTTCGCTGCATCCTGGCTTAACCACACCCCCAACTACTTCTGCTGGGAGCCAAAGAGTTACTGCAATCACCAGCGGTAGGAGATACCATGTGCAAAGGCATTATTTACAGCAGGATGCAGTGAAGATGAGAGACAGAGACTGATAACTTTATCTCAGGGGTTACCTGGGAAAGACTGCTCTAGGTCTATTTAAAAGAGTAACTTTAAATAATGAATAAATTAAGAGATATTATCATTCAAATATTACTTCTTGCTATGACAAATCTTTCATGTAACCCTTAGCCAGGTTCTGTTTATTTAAGGTGATGCTCATTTGAATCGTTTGGGAAAGAAGTGCTTTCACTGTACCTGTTATTCAATTTGACAGTTCTTTGCAACATGGGAGAGTCATGTTTGAACTTGTACAGAGAAATGTCATTGTCTTGTCTTTAGAAAAGATATTCAAGATACCTCAGATAATGTTCACATGCATTTAGCCTCCCTGACTGGAAAATTAATGTCTGGCAGAAGTTTTTATGTAAGTGAGAGGGCAAATGACAACAGGTTGTCCCATTATTAATGCAAAACTGGCGATTTTAATCAGCCTTCAAAAACTAATGTGGAGTTACTGAGCTGTGCTCAGCACTGCGAATCAAGCCAGACAGCTGCCTGTAACACAGATGTCTCCACTGTATTTATACATATTATAAATACAAATATATATATTTATTCCTATTGCTCAGAGTCCTCATAGGTGCACAAACGTAGCATAGGCACAATCACCTCTTCTGTCAGACATATTTCACTTCTTTTATTCTGTGCTGTCAGATGAATCCCAGCCCCACCTACTGCAGTCAGGAACAAGAGTTTGTCAAGGCTTCAGGAGCTCAGCTCAAATCTGACCGCCTGACTTGGACTTTTGCTCTGAATCATCCTTTGGAAGAACCTCCTAGACACACACCTGTCTGTTGACTCCAGAGGGAACCAAATCTAAAGGCCAGTCAGCTAACTCAGCCACCTAAGCCAGAAAGTGGATGGTGAATGTTAAATAAAGCCACTCACAGTTATAGGGAGGTAAAAAATCAAGAGCAGAAAAAGTTCGGTGCTACATTTGTGAGTTTTTTAGAGCGTTTTCTTCTCACTGAAGCTAGTTTTTGAAACGGGAGGAGGAATTCATGAAAGGAATTGCTTTTGCACTATCATGCAAAGGTGCACTAGTCACAGTCCAGCCACTTGTTGAATATTGTGAGTTTGCCATGTCTGCATTCACTATATGAAGCAAGGAGGTCAGGAATAGGAATCCCCAATTTGGTTCTTATCTACATCACTGATTCAGTTTGTAATATTAAGCAAGTCAAGTAAGTGGTGTTAGGTAGGCATCACAGGTTTTCCCACATCACAGAAATGCTGTTTGGCTGAATTAATTTATGCTTATGAAGCACTTGAACTTTTTTTGAGAAGGCAGTGCAGTAGTATGAAAAGGAGTTTCTCACAGGTTCCAGAGGCGCTGGGATCCAGAGGAACTGTGGCAATTAATCAGTGCTCTTACAGAGTGAGAGCACTGTGCCTCTCTGAAAGACAAGCATACACAAAAGTTAAGAAATTGTTTATTCCAGCCGTAATAGGAAACTTTTGTATATAATTTCCCTACTTACTCAGAGGCACTTTAACATCTGTCAGGCCAGGCCTAGCACTTAGCACACAGATCTGAGGACAGAAACACATGCCCCATTTCCTGATAGCAGCTCGCCTGCCACTGCTGCCAGACTCAGGGGCCACGCATGAGACACCAGGCTCAGTTCCACCAGTGTGTATGTAGTTGGGCTTCGTGGACCAAATCCAAATTTGTGCAGGTGTAAATGAGAGCCACACAATCTGTTCCATGCCTTTAATGAAATTTCAGTTTTGATTCCATGGCACTCTCTTCCTTTTAAGCATTCAAGATGGGTTAAGGACTTCAGCCAAAAGCTGCTCGCCTTCCATTCCTTGCTTCTTTGAGGCACGCAGTATTTTAATCAGCATCCTTATCAACAGCTCCAAACATCATTCCCACCCCCTTGCCATTCAGACAGTGCCAGTCAGGTCTAACAGCAATCACCACAACAAGATTTAGAGTTGTTCAGGGAAAGAGTGTTTAAGGGTATCTACACATTTCTTTTAAATCCCTGATTTCGGTCAAAATCTCTTCAAGCTCTGCAATAGAAAAATTGCACCTTTCACCCAAACACCACCAACCCACTCTTCTTTCTTGTACTTAATCATAATTCCTGTTCACTGAGTTGTTCTTTCTCCTGGGTTTATACACCTGTGCTCCTCTCCACTTTTACTCAATCTTTGAGCATCTGGTAACGTCCGATGCTGCCAAGTTTTCCTGTGAGAGCAAGCACGCTCAGAGGCCAAGAGTGACAGTAATCACTGTAACAGACAATTTCAAATACTGTGTGTTCCTCTTACACTACAGGGACTGCTTTCCCAGCCCAAAGGGGAAAAAATAAAAATTGGAAACCTTAGAACTATCCAAAAATACGTATTTTAAGCTAGTCAGGAAGGATAATGCAGTGGTTTTATTTTTTATTCTTTACAGCTACAGACCCCTACATGCATTCACACGTCTATACCTCAGAGCACTTTATCACTTCAGTCATAATTTAGAATTTTTAAAAGGCATGCAATGCAAGGCATTGCAACTGATTGCAGTCTGTTTCTATCACCCAGAGTCTGGAAGCATAAGCAATGTTGTATTCCTTATCTGCTGTATTTCCTTGTCTCCTTTTGCACCCTGACAGAGGATTAATCACCTGATGGGAATACCACAGACTGCAGAGATCTGGTGGGAAATATATTTCTGAATGACTTCACACTAGTCAGAAGTTCATGATGTCTATGATTTATTGTCTCTAGTGAATTTCTCATTGCTTTTGAGAATTTAAACTAGTTCAGCTGCTCCTAGTGATGAGGCACAGAATGCAAATACAAGGCCACGGTAACTCTGTGAAGCTCATATTTGGAAAGCAGCTTTTCCAAAATACGCAGAGAAATGATGACTTTAGACCTAAGGAGGAGAAGAGCAACTTACTTTTCAGCTGTTTCCACATTCTTTTCTGGCTGTGCTGTAAAGACTTATACATAGAAAAAGAAATGTAGAAGAACTGTGGCCAAAATCCGAAGTCCTCCTTTATTTTTCATCACATTTTTACACGGCGAACTACCTCTCAGCATACTTCCATGTAATAAGATACACTTATGGAAGAGCAGAAAGAAAAACAAGGCCAAGATGTCAGGACTGCTCTTTGGCATATCCAGGATGTACCAACTGGAAGCTGAACAGGAGAGCAGCTCAGGTAACAGACAATGTTGGACAGATGGGGTTTATATACCCCAGGAGGGTAGAACTGCTCAGTAGGATCATTCAAAAGCGAAGGCAGATGGCAACATCATACCAATTCTACCCTGAATAAGGATTTCAGGTTCAGAGCCCTGATCTGAAGGAGCAAATACAGCTCGGCTGACATCACTCAATGATTCAACTAATTTTTAAAGCATTTTTATTTCTTAATCTCTTCCTCACTGTTCAGTTTTGACGTTCAGTGCTATGCCTCCTCTTCAGCCTTGTATATGGTTAGTAATTTCTTTGGGATCACAAAACTATAAAAGTAATGTTTATTCATACAAAATAAACACTTAACATTTTGCAACCTCCACATATACTTCTGAAAACACACAATATCTTCTTCGGCCCAAAAAGACTTTAAAGGCTGTCTTCACTGAGCAACGTGATAAAAAGCACTAAAAATATTCAAGATACTGGCAGTGTTTTAAGTGTTAAAAAGTAAAACACATTTGAGCATGCATGTGAGCGAGGGTCTGACTCCTGACTGGTCTGCCCCTGCGTAAAAGGGCATAAAGTCCTTCTGTTATGATACGGACAACTGCAAGTGACAATGCCAAGCAAAAGTCCTGGAAAACTAAGGTTATCAAGAGGTCAGTAAGCTATAACCAAGCTAGCAAGTCAAGCAGCTGTTTATCCATAGTCATATTTATATAAATGCCATACACTTACAAGTTTGAGTGCACAACAAAACCAGAGAATTGTCCTAATGCTTGACTTAGGAGAAAAGAAACACTTTAGAAATGAATAATTGGTTAGGCTTTCTTCCCTCTGTCATTCCCCCAACAGTCTGGATGTGCCTGTCCTCCATTTTGAGAATTTATGTGTTCCCTGCAACGAAGAGAGGTTTCATCTCCTTTCAGCTATCACGTTCACCTCTTTCAGAAGGTTTGCTTTGCCCAAGTTCTTTGACAAGGAGCGAGTGAAATCTCAACCCCACTGAAGGCAGTGGGAAATTTGCCATTCACTGTAACAGAGCCAGGGTTTCAGCAGAAAGTTTACATCCGTAGAAGACCATACTGAATCTAGTCCAGTGTTTGTGAAGTGCTTTGAAGTAGAGAGTGTTGCAGCACAGAAAGTATTGGTATTATTACTATTGCTATTGAGTGCATGACAGAGAAGAAAGGTAGAAACCTCAGAGTGAACTGGAAGGAAACACCGATTCTGGAGTTCTTT
The DNA here is from genome assembly GCA_013398855.1 of Mohoua ochrocephala. Lineage (NCBI taxonomy): Eukaryota > Metazoa > Chordata > Aves > Passeriformes > Acanthizidae > Mohoua > Mohoua ochrocephala. Next base: position 134,285 of record VZTA01028925.1, read on the forward strand.
CTCAGAGGTCAGTACATGGCATTTTTCTAAACAGTTTCCTTTAAAAGTGTCTAGTAAAATTCTCTTTCAACCTAAGTACTTTCTTGGCATGTTAATCAGAAGCAGATCTTCCTACCAAGCCCAGCCATCCTGATGGAAAACATCCTATCTTTTCCTTTCCGTACTTTTCCTGGAGTTTGATTACTGGTCTCTAAAGATTAACTGAAATACTCTACAGAGAGTTTAAATTTTTTTTTCAGAAGCACTGCAAAAGCCACGCTGGAAGGGAGAAACTGCGTTTTGCTTTCAGCCTGTCTGTTCTTCCTCTGAACTACAGCGTGGCCCGTGCACTTCACTGGCCCACGGAAAAGAAAGCCTGGGATCCGGTATTGTTGGCAATTATAAGCTCTTCCATTACTTGTGGTTGTCGTGTATTTATTACCGCCAGACAAGACAACAGTTGGTCATCAAGGAAAAAAAAGCCCTCTCCCATGATCTCATTAACTAGTTTATTCGGCCACAGACTCATTCAGAATTCTTTTCAAGTTACATGGACAACACTGCAGTCAGGAAATGTGTTAACTGCTACCAAAGGAACTAACATTTGGGTCTTGGCCGCTGCTTCCCCCCAGTATTCTCAGATCACAGTCCCTGCAGTTCCCTCAAGCATCGTGCTCATTGGAAAAACACGCTCCCCGTAGGGTTCAGACACCCAGGGACTGATCTTCAACTGGTGCAGACTGTCAGGGCTCCCTTAACCTCAGGCAACCCAAGGTTTTAGGCTTCAGAGGATTTATCAGCGACTCAGCAGCTGTGAGAAGAGCACAGCGTTAGGTCAGAGAAGGAACAGGCCAGCAGTTGTGAATCAGCCATTGGCACACTCAGCTCAGCTGAGAATTCCCAACCACAGCCTACAGAAGGGAGTTGTTACATCTTGATTAATTTCAAATCACACTGTCTTCTTTCAGTCTCTACCTTTTTTGGTTATCTCAGTGCACAGAAATGGTCCCAGTGGTCGAGATCTGCACAGTTGTGTTCTTGACTGATCTTAATCATGTGGCCTGCGCTGGAAACAGTGACAAATTACTTCTATCAGTCAACTTAAAAGAAAGGACAAGCTTGTATAGTCTTCTAAATTTGATCAGCTACACTACAATCCAAATAAAGGTGGTGATACAAAATATGCTATTAAATACTTTACTATTTAGCAGGTATAATTGCAGCTACAAAGAAATTTGAAACACCATAACCTAGGAATCTTCCAAAAACAGTTTCTTCTTCTGTTTTTAACCCAGATGTCACTTACTAACAAGCTGTTGCTGCTGAGACACAGCACATTAGCACTGAATTAATGCACCTATACATCTTCTGGAATGGAATCTGGAACGGATCCGATTTCTGTATGAAAAACTGCGATCACATCTATCCACATACAATCCTGTCAACACCTCACTTGATGCTCATACAATTATTTTTCAAGAAGTCTCTTAGTCTCTCAGGATTTTGGGAAATGAGACCACTTCTTTGTAAACTGAAATATGGATCTAAATGCCCAAGTTTATACAGATAGATTTTAAAACGTTGGCAACGGTGAATAACTGCATTAACAAGAGCAACCTCAAATATAACAATCTATTTAAGTACTTGCTACAAGTATATATGCATTCCCTATTTAAACTTACCAGTAAAAAATGGTATGTTCGGATGTAACATTTCAACCAATAAACACATTCCTAAGGGAAGATATGGCATGCTTTTCCACCACTTATCCCAGTCAAACACACCAGCTGCATCTGTTCAGGGCAGTTCATATCTCACTTAGCGCTACTTTTCATGGCCTGTGACATGAAAAAGAAGGTACCTGGGCTCACTCTCCGTTCTTAGGAAGACCCACAACACTGCACAAATCAGTATTTCCTTCATGCAGCACCACTCTTAAGCATCCGTGGGTGATTTCAACAGCACAGGTTGGTTTTTGACTCCCAACAGAACAGGCAAGGGGAGAATTTAGAAAAGGAGAAAGATGGACACAGTATTGGTCCCTTTCTGTGCCCTCAAAAACCACACAGGCAGCTTGGGCTGGAGAGACTTAGCAAAAGGGATAGGTTAATATTCTACCACTCTCTGAAATCAGCTGTAACATCCTTATGGATTTTAGAGGGGTCAGGATTTCACTCTCTCTGGTTTTTCCTGACAGAGAAAGCCTAGTGCTTTGCTAAATTAACTTTTAGTGGGGCTACTTCTTCCTTTTCTGGAATTTGGGGCAGCAGAAGGCCTGGTGCCGCTAAAGCCCTTTGATGTGCAGCCCTCTACAGCTTCCAGGTCCACTCTGCTTCTGGGGGTCACACCTGTTCACAGCCCCATGGCTGAACAGTACCTCACAGCACATCTTCCCTACTGCTGGAAAGGCACAGGCACCCTCTAGCCATGCATCTCTCCTTCTCAGCAGCTCCGGAGGCCTGTGGTGGGTCGGCTCCACTGATCAGCTGGAGATTTTGTTTAGAAGGCTTCTTTATGCTGTTTATGCTGCTGTCAACACCGCAAACCTAACACTGCCACCTCGCTGTTTACATACCTCCGCTCCAGGACACCCTCTGCTAACACTGCCCGGTGTGTGAGGGCGCAGCTTCTCTTTATTATTTTTGTAAGGTTTGTTAACCACATCGCTATAAGATATTCATTCGGATTTCACCCAAACAGACCTCTTGCTGTCAGCATTTAATTATGCTTGCATTCCTATGTAAATAGAGCGTTAGCCAAAATAGAGCTTTTTATAGAAGATAAGGTCAGGCACATCTTTACAAGAAAAGGAAGCTTTGGAAGCTTCTGTGCTTTTGACAAGAATAAATTTCTAAATGCAAGGGGAAAATGCATAGAATTGAGCATGTTCTGTTGGTGATAAATCACACTATTGAAAGCAGTACTCTTTATATATCTTTCTTTGGAGGCTCAGGAGTACGTATTTAATGTGTGTATATAAAGTATGTCCTTGTAAGACTACAAAGTCTTTTCAGACCTCCATTGAAAAATACTGTGCATTTAAGATCACTCTTTTTAAAGATTCACAGCTCAGAAAAGATTTCACGTTTTTCTCCCAAGCTGGGTATCAAATTATTTGACAATCTTTTTCTCTGTTTGGCTCATGGATGTAAACATCTGGAGAAACATTATTTTCCAAGCTTAACCACAGATTTTATATCATAAGATAAGCATATATATTTTAAATACTAATTTAAAGCTTAAAATACTGAACTCTCATAAATTCAAATAGGTCCCTAGTCTTCCAAGTATAAACGTCCATTACCCTTTCAAATAGGTTTAGAAGAATAACACAATCCTTCGAACAAAAATACCAGACCCCACTGTGTTTAGATTGATGGGAACTGCAGCAAACCTCATACAATTTTTCCTCACCAACATGAGTCTTAACTCAATTGTCAAGTTTTCTGTCACCTCCAATCTAGATTCCTGTGAAAGGTCATGCAGATCTAATGCATTGGCTCAACTTTTATTGTACTGGGACGCTGTGGTTAACTTCAGATTCCCAGCTAGCATTCTCAGTAACCACAATGAGAGGTAGAACTGAAATCACACTGAACAGAGCTATTTCCATGATAACAGCTTCTGAACAACTTGTGCAAGTTTCTGGGTGATAAGAAACTGCATCAGCTATTTTGGCTCTTGATTTGGTCACATTCAATGCAGCTGAATAGAAATTAAGTATCAGTTAACCTGATGCTGCTCCAGAAATCTATACAGAACACAACTTAGTGTTCCCAAAATGAGACTTGACAAGTTATTTTCTTGTGGCACATTTGTCTCGACAAGACAATTTTGATTTGTCCAAAGGTCCCTATGTTTCTAGTAGTGTCAGAAGGCAGCATGACAGTAATTTGGGGGCTGATAGTTCATATGGATCACCCAAGTTCTCCTTTCTGAGACACCATTAGGAAATCAGAGCAGAATTTGGCTCACCACGTTTTCACTTGCAAACCTTTAGGTACCCTAGAAATGCTTCATGAGGAAGACAATAACGAAGCATTTGCAATTAACTCCTTTTATTGCTGAGTGCCGCCCCAGTACTGTGATGTAATTCACCTGTGCTGTTTGACCTAAAGGGGAATTTGGCAGTTGAAGCTGAGATGTTCTCACGGATCTGCCCTATTACCTAACTTTACCGACTGCTTCATTAGAGAAGTGTAAAATGATTTGCATATAAATATAAAATCAATTTTATACAAAGCACTCTGAACAAATGTCTTCCACTATATGCATTTAAAAAAAAAAGAAAAGACATTTTATTTGGCTGGAAACGCTTTGATAAACAACAGGTCTCATTGACTACACCATTGAAATGCTCTAATGAATTTTTAATGTCTTTAGTTGTTTAACTGGATCTTATTACAAAGAAGCTGAAGACACAGGAGCATGATGTTTCCTCCACTGGCACATTTAAGAAATCAGTACAGGCATGCCAAGAAAATGTTCTGTTTTCAAAACAAGGCTCCAAAACTGAACTCGGGGAAAAAATAAAAAGCATTTTGTCGTTGTTTCTAGAATTAAACTACTGCTGCTGATTTGAGATGTATATTACCATTTCCTCAAACTGACCACACTTTGTTCTGTCCTTTACCTCACTACTGGTATGATATTGCATCTGTAGCTGGCTGACAGGTGGCAGAAACTGATCGCATTTGAAAACAAATTAAAGGTCAGACAGTAGAAGGGAAATTCTGCTATTATAATCTGTGTGCCATTTCCCCATGAAGTTAAAACTTGATTTCCAAGACGATGACGTGCTTCACTTATAGCTACTATCATCCAGGCCTGCCAGCTGCAGAGATCCTCCCTCTCTGCTTAGTAACCCCACACTGATTAAAAGACTGACCTGAGAAAGTTCACCTTACACATTTTTGTCAGGTCCTTCATTTACTGCCAATGTCCCCATGTCTGCTGCAGGTTTGAAGTCTCATATGCAGCCCCGAGTCAGAGGAACTCAAGCACAGAAAGATGATAAATCATTATAGACTCCTCGAGCATTCTGCTGTTTGTCTGGTGACCGACCCGCTGTGCCTTGAGAAGCCCCCCAGCTTGCATGGAGGCTTTCTGTGCTGGAAAAACCTATGTATGATCATCACCAACAGAACAATGGAGTTGGCTGCACAGGCAGTGGGAACCCAGTGCACCAGCGGAGAGAAGAGCCCCTCGCAGAGCTTGCGGAGCAGGGATCGTCAGGAATGCAACACAATGAGGCCCGCGGAGCACTAATGCACGTAGGGGTTGCTGTGCCGGGGCTCCACTCAACGGGCTGCATCTCCTGGCAAAGTGGCAGGGTAGGATTAGTGCCGATCAGGAAGACAAGCTACTTGCTCAGTTTCCTCATGTAAGAAGGAGAGGAGTAATATAGCTGGGATAGGAAGAGCTTCAAAGCCTGCAAGGACATGAGAACTCTTTCCACACTAAGAAAAAAAAATAGAGGTGCATCTTCCAGCAATTTTTCTGAGCACAGTGAAGAAGGTCCCAAAGTTCACTCGCCCATAGATTTCCCTGAATGAGAAATAACACGTAGAAAGTGGGTGTCTTCTTCCCAGAACACACTCCAGAGTGTTTGAGTGTGTACCTCATCCTCCCCCACATTTGTTTGTTTTATCCATCTGTTATTGCCCCATATTTGATTATGAATTGAAAGCATTCTCCTGGAGCTGCACTCTGAGCTTTTTAAACTGAAGTGTTTGAATAAGGCTTGTCACTACAGGAAGGATACAGAGGGCATCACATTCCCCAGCTGCCTCCCATCACCCTTTCCCCCTCCCTGCACCTCAGGGCCAGCAAGCAGCTTGGATGCAAAAGGGGAGAGCTCTAAGCAGCTGCTACCTCTTCCCTGTTTCTCCTGCTGAGCAGCTTCCATGCAGGGAAGTGGCTCTGTTGCTTGATTTCAAGTTGAAGGAGCCTGAGGGCAAACAGAATGGTTCATTGGGCTGTCTAAGCCTGCAGTGGCACATTAGTAGAGGATGGATTCCCCCCGCCGTCCTACAGAGCCACAAAGGACAGGCATATGAGAGAGAGAGGTCATGTGGCTCCCCGATTCTCCCTGCCCCAGCCACAATGCCTGATTAAAGAAATTATCCTAATTTTTCCCAGATGAGTGTCCCAAGGAAATGCACACGGTCTTACAAAGCGTTTCTTCTGGAAGAGTCTGCAGAAATAGGATGTTCTGGCAGTAGTCTAAAGTTGGGAAGTTCCCCCGCCTTCCAGAGGACTTTCCGAGATGGGGCATTTGAGGGTGATTTTCACTCTCTCTGCACTGGCTGAACTGACATATGAAATAACCTGTTGAAGTCTTGGGCTATGGAGGAGTTTCTTTGCTCCAGCCAAGTGTCCTGCAGAACAAGCTAAAACTCACCCTATAGAAGATCTCTCAGACACTGTCAGAGTGTGACAGAAACCATGGCAGCCAGCAGAGCTGGGAGCATCCGTACTGCTTGTGCACCGTTCTTGAGTGAGAAGAACATAAATCTTTTAAATGTATAGCCTGTTTCTTAGGAGGTTGTTTTGGTTTTTTCCCTTAATTACTCCAATAAGCCATTTGCATTTGATAATTTAACTGATATGGGGGCTGTTTCAGGTAGCAAATTTGCTGCTTTGTTCTTCACAACATGAGGAAATTTATTTTAAAAACAAGTTTTCAACTTCAAAGCTTTACAACCTGACACAAAACACAGCACGCACACACCACCCATGCCTCGCATTTCAGCCGTTTGCAGAGCCCAAAAGCGGTGTGGAGACGGCTGACAGCAAGGGGATTGAAAGAGTTTTTCTGTGTGGGCTCCTGCTGCAGCCAGATTAGATGAGGGAATTAGAGACAGGGTGCGGTTCCCACCTCGAATGCCTCTCCTGCAGTTCACAGACCTTCACACTGCCTTATTAACACGCACTTCCCTCTCTCCTTCCAAACATGCAAACTGCACCCTCTCCCAGGTCCCTCCTTAGCTTAAGGGCGCTGGCATGTTCTCTGCTGACTTTCTGGAACCCAGGGATTTCCAATAATTTCCACATCCTCCTTCTGTTTCTCTTATGGCTGTGGTGCCTTTGGGCTGCCTGCTTGACTTCCCACCCCACAGGTCTGCAAGGCAAGGGCAGAAACGCCAAAATTAAGAGAGCAGAGTAATATCTGCACAAGGCAGAAGGGAAGAGGAACAAATATAAATTGCCTGGGGCCAAATCTGCTTATTCTCTCTAGCTTGCTCCTTTCTAAAAAGGCAGCCTTTGTGTCTCCTCAGGTTCTTGTTAAGCTTCCCAGAGCATCCAGCTTTGTCTCTCTCAGTTCTTAGGGAGCGATGAGGAGTGTCTTCCTTGCTTTTAGGCACAAAAGGCTGCATCAAGGTGAGGTGCAAGCAGCATGTTTTATTCAAGTACGTGGCACCACACTGCAGCACATCTGAGAAGCCTTGAACATGCTATTGCAACATTTTAAATACTTGCATTAGGTGACATGCCCAGAGCAAAAGTCGATCCCAATCTGATACGCGATTGTTGCAGAGCCTGCACCTAAGGCCCGTCCAGCGCTCCGTCTAGCAATTCCCTCACAGAAATACCAGCCTGGCCCATCACACAGCCCTAACACACTCCCTCGGCCTTCCAGTGCTTGTTTAACTGCTTTTCTATTTTGCTGTGCAGCAGAGACACTCCTCACTCCGTTCCTTCCAGACTGGAAAGCTGGTGGCTGTAAGCAGCCTTCTCCAAGCCCTTCCCTGGCCAAGGCCACAAAGGGCCTCCGCCCTCTTGCTTGCTGTGGGTACAACTACAAATAACCCCCTTCACCCTGTTGCCAGGCCAAGTATTGCAGGCAGGGAAGAGGAAGGAAGGAAAAGGAGATAGCAAATGGACTTATTGTTCACAAGAAGGGTGGGGGAAACAGAGAAAATCTGACCTGAGATGCAAGGCTCTTTTAGTTTTCTCCTTGTCCTTCTCCTGTAAGGACAATTTCTGCTGTTCCCACTCTTCCCCTCTCCACTCCCCCATTCTAATCCAAAGGGAGGGGAAGAACTGTGCCTGTCTTTTGCAGAAGTCCTGGCTCGATGCTCTTCTCTAGGAAGTCAGTCAATCAGCCTCCACACTGGCAAGGCTGGGCATGGAGTGAAGGCCTAGGGTCAAGTTATCAATAGCACTGCAGGTCTTCGTAAGCACATCTATTAGATTGCCAGAGTAGGACAGACACCAAGCATTTATCTGGTTAATTACTCCTTTCATTTTCTACATTATTCCCATTTAAAAATCTGAATGCATACACTTGCAGCCCCTAACAATAGCATGTTTGTGTGATTCCAGCTGACCAAACAACAGAAGTTATTTATAACTACAGATGACCGGACTCTGCTGTATTTTCATTTATGTAATTTTCCTTAGATCATCCATTGGAAAGGGGTCACGCTTTCATGTTTCTCACACGCAGAGGCCCTGTAGGTTAGCACACAGGAGATGAACCTTGGCAGCCTGCACTGCTGGACTGCCTGAAGAAGAATTCTCGCTGCAGCTGCCTGAACCAAGAACACACAGGGGCTCAGGGTGAGGTAGTTGTTCTCAGTGCCACACCAGGCAGCAGGTGGCTGAAATGGCAGGACTGGTGATTCTCAGATATAAAGCTTTGTAAAACTGCTACTCATTTGTGGGTTTTTCTTTTTTCAAGGCTCACTGGAATTTCAGAGGAACAGTCAATGCCTGAGGAATTCCCGAATGAGTGAGTGGAATATTGAGAAGTGGCATTAAGTAAACAGGATAAATGACCATAAGGTGAAACCTCTTATTCTTAGATGGGAAACAGAGCCACAGCATGTCCGTCCATGCTAACAGAGCATAACTTCCCATCCACATCAATGCACTGAATTAAAAAACACTTTTAATATTTTTAGATGCTTCTCTCTGTACAAGCTTAAATGGGGACAGGTTTGAATTTACTTTGGTAGTTGGGACATCAAAGGCTACCTCTTTGAGGCCCTTCTACCTACGATCTTTTCACAGCATATGAAAGGCTTACAGTAGGTAAAGCACTTTCTGTAGTCCCATCATCATGCAACAATACTATCCAAGAAAAATTAATTCAAAGAAACATAAAATAACCCAAAAACCCCACAATTTGCAAAATCCCTTGTTTCTATCTAGTAAACAGGGCAGTTCTCCACAAGGCTTTTAGAAGAGGCAAAAGACACAAAGGGAACTGCTATGTCCAAGGTCTCCTTTTAGGGTAGCACATCAAGATTCAGAGCAGCCAGATGGAGAGAGCAGCATATTTTACAGTATGCTGATGTAGGAAATAGGCCTCACAACTAATCCTAGCAGATACATACCCAGCCAGAGCATATCTACAAAATAAAGCCACAATATCTTTTCCTCGAAATAGAGAGTATTAAGGAACATGGTGATAAAAAATACACAATAAAACCCATAGATGGCAATAAACAGGACAGAAATTAGTCATCAAGGTTTCATTTCTTTATGTTAAAGCGCCATAGGCCTTTTTAATTGGTCCAGCCCAAATAACTGAGAAAAATGTATCCAAAGAAAAAGCAGGGGTCTTCTTTGGGGTCCTTAAATATTAACCTGCCCTGAGGAGGCTGTGCCCATGCAACTGAAGAGTGGTGCTGTTCTCTAGTACAAAAACTTTTCCTACTTACAGGGGGTTATCTTTCCCATTTGATTTTCTTCTTTATCCATGGGAAATTTAGGCATTTGCTAAAGATTTCAGAAAAGGGAAGTCGTCTGGTATTGGGAATTCTGATATCACAGCCATGGAATGCCACACACTTATTAGCCAAGTGTTTCCATCCCTCTGTATACATGACTCCTTCCTCAAGCCAATAATTTTCATAACCTTTTGCCCTTTCCATGGCATCATAGCTGTTTAGTAATATTTACTTTTTTTCCCATCTTGTAAAATGTATGATGCCGTTGCCTTGCTAGTTCGTGACTGATCCCCACAGAGATCAACTCAAGCTCAATGAGTAGTTCACAGAGTTTGTGTTCCCAAGCATGTTAGTCAATAACCCCTAATTTATCTAAGGAAAAAGATATCCTAATGATTAAGGAGGAGGTACCACAGCTTTTTTAAGCTTCTGTCTGGTGCCATTAGTCTCAGGCACCAGTCTCACAACTGAATTTACTGGAAGACCTTTTATCTTTTGGAAACCAGTGCCTTCTGGGCTAATACTGAGAATATGTACTTTGCACTTTATCCAACACTGGGTTGTAATTAGCAGCCAGTACAACACTTCTGTTCAGCAAATAAGCAGTTTATTACTAAGGACCTATTTGTAATACTACTATCTACTAAAACTAGACATTATTGTAGCTGCGACATGGTCTAGGCCAGATAAAGTTCAGTTCCCATCCTAATGTCCACTTGCAAGAACCATGAGCACTAGCTGAAGTGCCAGTTTGTCAACAAGTTACAGGCTTTCTTCAGAGAAGAGCAGGAAAGATCCAACTTCAGAAAGAAGACTGAAGTTGCTTTTAGCCTAAACCCCAATGTAGAATGGATTGTGAATGCTTTTTCTCAACATATGTATTAAAATGGATGAGTCTCCCGAAGGACATTCAATTAATCAACTTAGGTGGCTACACTTTCAGTAAAAGAAAACTCAGTTGTCTACTGACTGTTGAGAAATTATCTTGCAGAGAATAATGAAAATTTAAGAATATACTTGTATGTCTGCATCCTGGAAAGTCTGTACTGAAAGAAAAACTGATTTGAAATATGCACACCTAATTTTTACTGAGTCCAGAACATGTCTGTAAAAATATGTGCTTTAAAATGTTTATTTTGCCAGGAAACTCCAGGAATGTAGACCTTCTATATTGCAAATCAAAACAGAAGTGTCACAAACCTGCCCAGTTCCACGTGGTGCCCCGTGGGTACCTCAGAAGCTTTGTGCTTTGCATCCTGTCTCCTCAGCATGAGGTCATCTGCAATCTCTTCCTCTGAGAAAGGTCCTTTCCTCTTACTGCCTCGAGGAGACTCATAGAAGGATCTGAAATACAAAAGCATAGTGTGTGAATAGAGTAAACCAGAGTAGAACTATTATCTCTCTAGTGTGTATTGGATTTTCAAAAGTGTGAAAACTTTCTTAGAAATCTTGCAGACTAAAAAAAAATTATAGAATGAAGCATAATACTGACACTCAGTCCTTCTTTTACCCTTGGGCAGAAAAAGTAAAGAAACAGTTGTCTGTGGGGAAGAGGCTGTACAGAGCAGGACCTGCATTGTCCTCTGGGATGCTCACACTGGATGACACACTGCCTACAGTATTGCTGCTAGAGACATTCCTGAGAAGCCTGAAAGAACACAGCAAGTGTCTGGTAAAATATGCAGGGATCTCTGCAAGATTCAGGCCAAGAATCTTCTCTGTATGGCCAAAGAATAGAATCATAAAATCATAGAACCATTTAGATTTGAAATGACCTTTAAGACCATTCAGTCCAACCATTGACCCAGCACTGCCAAGTCCACCACTAAACCCACACAGACCATTTAGGCTGCCCATCACATATGGGAAGCCTTGGGTAGGAAATCTGTCATACAGGTTTGTGTAGCACCTCTCCCCCAGCTCCAGATGTTGGAGGGGAAGCCATACAAGACAGAGTTACAAACTTCAGAAGTATGCTTGGTCCTGTCTATCCCTCATCTGCCACCAGTACTAACACTGCAGATCTGTCCAGTGTGGAAATATGAGTTCAAAAGCCTTTCCACTCTCTCTGCTGACTTCTATACAGCTGCTAAGCTTATGCATGATATGTTTATGTTAAGGGTTTGGTGTAAACGGGGCTTATTTTGCATAGCTGTCTGAAAATGTCCCATCCCCTCCTTTTCAAAAATGGGCAAAAGACCAAATATTTCTGTAAAGCTTTTAAAATCCTATAGTCTACAGAAGACGTTAAATCTTCTAAAGCAAAATTGAACATTTGCAGAGAGGGCGGACATTCTTTCTGGGAGAATGTTACATTGTTAAAAATGCTGAGTTTAAAAGCTTTCAGATAATCCTAATCACCAAGCTACACTAAAAAGTAGAAAGGATAATTCTGCATGAATTCTGCACCTTCCAAATGGTTATAGATTCCTTTAAAGATTTGTCTAACACAGGCAGCATAGCGCAAATTCTTAGTAAAAATGAGGATTTGTAACAGCATTGCACATAGTGATGGGTTTGTAATGTACCTCCTATTTATTTTGGTCTCAGACTCATCATGAGAAGAGAAAGAGCTTGTAATTTCTCAACGAAGTAATTTAGTGAATGGGGGGCAAAGAAAGTAATTTAATTACTGGCTTAAATAATTTATGTGACAGCCATGCAGTTCTTTTATCTTCTGTTAGGCAATGTGTTCATTTTTTTTTAATGTCTAAAGCTTTAACACAGTGTGTCACAGTGCTAAACTCAGAATGTGTGGAAAGCCCAGGGTCTCTGTGACAGAAAATCAGACTGCAAATTAATTAATTCCTCTTTGCTGCTTGGAATGGGGACTGGTAGGCACAGCTTTCTCCAAGTTTGTTTCACCCTGAACTACATAAGCACACTTGAGACATTTTCCAGTGGGCAATACAATATCACAGCAACCTGGCACTGAGCAGTACTGAGGAACTCCAGAGACAAGGTGGGGAATGGTGTGAGCTGGACTCAGCACAACGCTCAAATGCCTTACTCTGGGCCAGTGAAAAGTCTGGTGAAGAGGGCCACGTGCACAGCTCAATGAGACCTCACAAAAAGAAGCTAGATCACCGTAAGAAAACACCACAGGCTAATCCAAGGCCACAAGTGGCTGGAATCTCAGTTGGAATATACCCACTGATGTCATTAGGAATATTCATCTCCAGCATCAGTGAATCTGGCTCTCTTCAGCTCCAAAACTTGCAGGCCCCTCTGCAGAAACAATTAATACCCACGCAGGTAATTCTGGCCCGTGGTTACTCTTACTCTGAAGTACAGATTGCATTCAGGAGGTCTTGTTTCTCAGGTGTTGAAAACCAAGGACAAGAAGTAATCCAGTGTTATTACCTCTGTATTTATCTTCTAGGCAGGAAAAAATGAAGCATGAGACATCAGTGAACCAAGCCCCTTTACCTCTCAGAAAAGATTACCCGGGAATTCAATGTCCTGGTATAATTCACAGATTCCTGAGTTCACATGAACAGCAGCAAAAGAGGAAAATTGCTCCATATCCTGTAGAGAGGAAATGAAAGGTATCTGGAAGAGAAGAATGTGCTGTGTGGTGCGAAAACGCTGTTTTGATTCCTGATGCTAAACATCTGCCATATTTTTGTGTGGAATCACTTGACTTAGTGAGAGAATAGCATCTTCAGGATTGTGCAAAGTCTATTCCAGACCCAAGCTGTCTGAGTTGGCAGCTGTGAGAACACCCACAGGAAGCATGGGACCCTGGAAGAAAAAGTGTAGGAGTACATCCTGTGGGGATAGATAAAAGTCAGAGCCTGGCTATGGGAACCTCTTCAGAACAAACATGCAAATACAGTTTCGCAAGTCAAAGTCCCAACTGTTTGTTTAGGGATTTTTCGGTTATTTGTTGCTTTTATTTGGCTTTCACAGAACAGAAACAGAGAAAGGATCTCAGGGAAAAAAAAAAAAAAAGAAATCAAAACCTTAAAACCTTAGATGTTTTCTTTATTGTTTGTTGTGAGTTCACGTGCTTCAGTGCCACAGCTTGCTTCATTTGCCTTGTGATAGGAGATTGCCATAATATACCTATTTCTGGTGCACTGAGTTTGATAGTTTGTCTGCACACACAGCCAATAAGAGCAGTGCTAGGACAGAGCTGCCTATAATTCCTCACTGTCGTCGTTTCATGGACAAACGCCCCCTCTCATCGACGTGAAACCTTACAGCTCGTGAGGAAGTGTAACAATGGGAAAGAATTTAATCCATTTCTTAATTATTAAATGCTCCCAGCCACCAAAATCAAATAGCAGTTGGTGCCATGGATACAGACAGCTTCCCGTGAATACCGACAGGTGACCGAGAGACCTCCTGCCAGAAGAACACGCTCCCTTGTGCTCCCATCATTGTGGTAATATGTTCATCCTTCTTCTTACCTTTATGTGCCCTCCTGAATAAAGCTAGATGGATTTGGTTTTATCTTGCCTAGATGACATTTTCATTTAATATTTGTACACAATATTTTTCTCAGTCTTTCAGGCAACTTTCTGCTGTTTGTGCAAATGGCACCCTGCAAAATCAATGCCCACTGATTGATTGCACATTGTGTCAATTAATATTTCCTTTTGTTTCTGAACATTCCTAATTCCTATATCACTGAGAAGGTTGAAAAGGAGGTTTAAATTGGCTTTCTGCATACTATCTATTATTCCTGTCACGCAACATGCTGTATGTTCTCTTGTTCCTTTTACTTTCTTGCGTAAATAACATTAATCTTTTCAATTTCTTCCTACAAGGAATATGTTCTCTGTAGTCCTTTGCTACTTTTGCTACCTGCCTGGAATTTGTTTCTACTTCTGTGTCTGCCTTTTTTTTTTTTGGCATGGGGTTACTAAAACCAAATGAAAGAATGAAAATGAGGACAGGGCATCTTAGATGTAACACTCTCCGTTTGATTGTCTACTTACTTCTGATGCTCAGTCTAACAAGTTCTTTTTTCTGTCACACACCCAGAAGAGACATTGACTGTGTTGTCCATGATAACTCCTTAAGCCTTCTTGTTTCCCAGGAGGTTACTACTACGTTCAGAAGCCATTTACATGAAAAAATAGTTTCAAGTGTATTTTCATGTCCTTCTGTTGTTAGTTTCCTTAAAAAAAAAAAAAAAAAAAAAAGGAAAGAAAGAAAGAAACAACCACCAGCTCAGTAGAAGTTTAAAGAAGTAAACATTTTACAAGTTATCATGCAGTGTAGAGAATTGGTGACCATCTCTCAAAGTGCCTTTTGATTCCCCAAATGCTGATGGGAAATATTCTGGAGGCACAAATAGACTGCAGATGTTGGAGAATACATCTTAGAATTCTGCTGAACATATTACCCTACTGGGAGGCTGTTTCGAGTCTCCAGGGACATTCCTCTGAGAGCCCAGCTGATTGTCTCATATTGAAACAACATGTCCAAGATACATTCCAAGTAAAAGAAAATAGAACTGGGGTACTCTGACCAAATATAAATCATGGGGCTAAAGGGCAGTTTATCTTCCGTCCTTCTACCATTTCTTTTCTCCCCCAATGACTATTCCCCCCAGGGAAACAGACCACTGGGTAAAGGACTGCCAAACATGATGACTCAGATATTAGGCACTGTCCCCAAGTGCTTCACAGATGGTGTCTGGATGGGAAACCCAGATCTTTCGGCACCATGAGCCTTGCTACTTTTTTTTTTTCCTACTTTTCTTTTTTTTTTTTTAATTCACTGCAGCATTACTTCTGATCTCATGTCAAGCCCTTATAGCACTGTTGCCCCCCACAATGAATCCTGATCCTGACCTTGTAACAACCAATGTCACTGGCACATAAAAAAGATAGGAGAGAAATCCTAGCAGACCTTGGGGAGTGGGAAAAACAAAGCTAAAATAAACACATTACTTAAAAGATTATCCTGGGTCCAATTGAAAAAAAAAATTAGCAAAGAGTCTGCTGCAAAATACAGGCATATTTTGAAGTACAGTGCATTAGCACAATTGCATAATTGAAGATACTATGAAAGAAAATGTTCTCTGCACAGATTTTATTGGTCTGTTTCTTTTTGTAGAATCCTGTTTGTTTCAGTAAAATCCTGTTCCTGTCAGTTTGCTTTATGTTTCCCCAAAGCTAGCACATCTTAGAATGCACATCTGGACATGGGCAAGCCTGAAAGCAATGGCATATTTCTGTGCTTCTCCAGTACTGTATGTTCACACTAGACACTGGAAAAGTCCTCTGTGGAAAGGAAAAAAAAAAACACAAACCACCAGCAGTTTTTCCTCCCATGAAGACAAGCTCAAGAAATGCTCTGTAAAGCCTTATAGATTATGCCCAATGAACCCTACTATCACAACCCCAAACAAAACATATCATGGGAAATGTGAAATACCCCTCCCTCTCTGTCTCCCCCTCTCTCTCGCACACACACACCCCCAGCTGCAAAGGATAAAAGAGGAGGAATTCCACATTGAGAAGAACCGGGTCCAGCAAGTATTTTTTTCTTCCTCTTCTTCCTCTCCTTTTGTTTTTAAGGTTTACCGCCAGTATCATCCATAAGAAGCAAAAGAAGAATTCCACTCCAACTGGAAAGGATAAATATCTAGGTATTTTTGTGGGCTTCATTATGTTACAATAGTTATGTAGCAATTCATTGAAGTTCTCCAATTAACACAAATTCAGCTGAGTAGTAATTCTGTGTCAATCAATGGAGTTATTTTAGCATGTATAAAAAAGAAATGGAACGCAGGCATTTTGTTTCTGGATTCAAACTAAAAGGTCCCAGAATTGAAAGCAGCAACTCTTATGTCAGTTGATTTCTCTGTTTTTTAATAAGAAGTGTCTGATAAAAGTTGATAGCACTCTGCAGAGCCAATGTCCCTGAGCCAGGGGTTTTACAAGCAGCAGGAACAGGGTCGCAGACACTGACCACCAGGGGATTCCTTGCTTGGAGACAGTCACTTCAGAGTTACACCTGGAAAGATACACTTCTTAACAGCCAGTTGGTGAACTGCTGAGGAACCGACAGCACAAATCAGCATAAAACTAGACAGGTTTCCAAAATGTGCCTAGCAGGCAGTTTTCAAGCCCTGCCTGGTTTTGGAAACAACTTTGTCAAAATTGGACCCTCTCCACAAAGTGCTTTGATGTTGATGAATCGGTAAATTCCAACGAAAACTTGTTTAGTCAGAATTTTTCTGACCAGCTCTACTTCCCCTTCTGCCAAGCCTATTTACTCATTCTCAGACTTTCTGTGTGGCTTCAGGCAAAGGTTTTCTGCCACGGCCATCCAGGCTGCAGAGTTCAGGCACAGCTGAACACAAGCTCTGGCCCACCAGGGTCCTCCCCATCCATGTCCCTGCGGGAGAGAAGCTCCACGCAGCAGCACAGCTCCCAGCCCCCCTCTCCATCCACAGCACAGCTCCGTCCAGACCCGTGTAGCTCAGGAGGCTTTGCTGTGGGGACTAAAGTACCATCACCCCCATTTTACTCCATTATCACCCCAGAGAAAGTGAAGCACAGAGAAATAACCAGTGTCAGCAGCATTAAAAGTATAGCCTGGCCAATGTGATGCCTGGCTTCATACCGAGCCCAGTGGTCCATAACATCTACTTGCATCTTTTGAGTCACACAGAGGCTGTTGAGAACTCAAATCCACCACGGATGTGGATGAACCTGTGCATAAAATGGGGAAGGAGGCTGGGAGAGAATAAGCCAAGATTATATTAAAGCATTTCTATCCTGGGCTTGCAAAAACAATGCACTGCACTGAGACGAGGTGTTATTGTCTGCTTTTAAGTGTACCCTCCCTTTCAAGTTTTTCTTTCTTAATAAAGTATCTGAGGTCATGCTATTGTCATTAGAGCTTGGCGAGTGCTCAGCAGCTGTCACCGTGGCAGCAGGAGTGTGCCTGGTGCCAGTCCCCTTTGTCACGACAGCCACAGCAATGTAAGGAGAAGGGCCTTGCAGGATGCAGGACAATACTGGGAAGGAAAAGGAGGGAATCCTCGACCTTGGGCCAGGGCCTGGTGGCAGACTATTGAACCCCGCGCATCTCAGCAAACCACAAGGAGTAAAAATTCTTGGAAGCTGCAAAGGTTGCAAGTGAAAACAAAAGATTCTATCGTGTAGGAAATAGAACAAAACACAGAGAAATTTGTTTTGTTTTCAGAGATAAAACAAGCAAATAGCACTCTGCAAGGGTCAGGAGCACTGCACCCCGCATGCAGCACTCACGGAAGGGAGGAGGACAGAAAAGCCGGAGGCAATCTGGAAGCAGGTAGGAAAGTGCTCTCTCTGGAACTTTCCAAATCTTGCACTGTGAGCACGGGACTCCCTCGCGAAAAAAAGGCTGATGACGCTGTCCAGTAGAATATAAAGCATAAAATCATCTATCCAAACAAAACCCTGATTATGTAATACAATCAAATAATTGTCTCTTGAGCCCATAGCTGAAGCAAGTGATAGAAGCAAATAAATCACCGCTACTGAGTTCTGCCTGTTGGGTGATAGGAAAAGACCAGAGTAGGATAACTAGCACCAACTTCCTCACGCTTCTGCTAAAGCAAGACTAAAACCTGTGCCCATAAGTGGCTGCAGGAACAGACAGTGAGGATGGTGTTATTGGTCCTTGTGGACTTGTTAACTTAATAAATGTTCCACAACTGACATGTTGGAGCATTTTGTCCTCCTTTTCATTAGTATTTGTATATCAGCAACACCCCTGACTAGGAGCTGCTTAGCTATTTTTTCCCTGCTCACTCCTGCTCTGAAGAACCACTCCAGAAACACCAGCAATTGCTAAGCTCACCCTCACCTAGCAATCAGTGCAGCCTCCTTTGCACTGTGTACTCTGTGCACAGCTTTCACAACTTTGTGGGTGTTCCTTTAGGACAGGAAGTGAAGAAATAAATCATATCCCAGTGGAATCACTGGTGTATCTCTGAACTGGTAGGATGCTACCCAACCTACAGTTTGGCTGGGATGCCTAGGCCAGCACCCCTGTATTTTGAAAAATACCTTGGCATTTTGAAAGACCACAAGTGGTCAGAAGCTCAGCTTTAATCTTTATCCAAAAGAAAAATACCTCTTGAAGCAGAAAAACCCTACAGTGAGTGAGCAGGACTCACAGTGCCACCTGCTGAAGCAGCCGGGCTGCTCAGAGCCACAGTCAATGTCCCTCCAAGAGGCCAAGGAAGGCCTGGCTCCACAGCCATTGCAGCCAGCCTGGTATTAGCACCAGCTCGTCCTGCCCAATTCCCTACATGTAAAAATCTCCTCTTGGAAACAAAAAAAAAAATGCACCCCAACACATGAAGGGGACCGGGGTGGGTGGCACACGCTGGGTGCTGTGCCACTGTGGGAAGGCAGCAAAGGTTTGGGGTTTGTGACATGAAAAAGATGATGGCCTTTGGATCACAGCAGTCTCTGTGCCAGCAGCCAGGCTGGTTATTACCCTGAGACAATACAAGTTGTTCTTTTTCTTTCTCAGTAATTCCACAGCTTCCAGCCCCTGCTGGAGTCCTTCACTCCCATGCTCCCTGCACTCTGGTCCGTGGATCCACTCAAAAGATGGTAAAGCTCCCTTAGACTTTTAAAGGGGTGGTTAATTTAAACAGACTAAGGACATCTCTTTTAACCAGCTCCTTTGGTGTTTTTCCCACCCTCGCTCTCGTCAGTATGGGACTGGAAGTAGCTTAGGCCTGAAAAAAAAGGGCACCTGATAGAGTGCTCTCCCTCTCCCAGCAGTCTGGTGTAGTCAACCACCAGCTCCTAGGAGCTCACAGCCAGCAGCAGCAGCAGGACCGACCTGTATATTCCCCAGCAGCAGGTGCATTATTCCCCTGAGCTATTTACTCCTAACAGCCCTCATGTGGACTGTCCCTCTCTAGTGTGATACCGCTATCTAAAGTGATACAAAGCATCTGAAGAAGGGGAGAATGTCCTTGGTGCAGTCAATAACAGAGAGGAGTGGACACCAGGACATGAATAAACAGGGCTGGTTTTGTCTAGACTCAGGTATTGTCAGCATCTCAAGAGGGCATGATAAAACCTCAAACATGAAGCAGGAAGGTAAACATACAGTATCTTCCCTTTGAGGGTAAGCAAACTGCATGGACGATCTACTGAATTAAATGGTGCAGGGAAAGGGGGTTCCACTTGGTGGGTGATAGAGACAATGTGTTGTCTGAAATGACTTGGGAAACATGAGTGTGGCATGTATTTTTCCAGGCATGCTTACAACAAAGAAGTTCACATGATACTCACAAATCAGCCATCCTTCCCCTTGCACCCTGCTTAACCTTGTTTATGCTTACCATCTTTTCCACTTTTTTTTTAACATTAGTAGTAAAAACAAAAAAAAAAAAAAAATTTCCGTCTCTTGGCTGCTCATAAACTGTTCTACAACCTTTCTGTAGAGAAGAAACAGAAGGGGGAAGGGACGAGCAAATGTGGCATGGGCTCTGTGACTGTGGTTTTTGTTTCCATAAACCTTAGAGCACAAGAATGCATGAGATATTTACACAAATCTTTCCACAATTCCTGTGGCCTTTGGTAGCATTGCATTTGCATGACTTCACCACTGTGGCTGGTTTGTGCTTTCTCAGCAGCATTGCCTGCAACAGGGAGAAATCCTGGTTATTCCCAGTAGTTCTCTGTCTCCCACCCTCAGATACAGTCACACCAGTGCATGTTTAATACAAGCTGTGTTAATGCAGGAGTTCCTGTCCAGTTTCCCAGGGATGGTACAGGAAGTTTCCCAATTCATCTCATAAATGCAAAGAGAGGAAAATGTTATACTTGAAGAAAATATTGGTCATTTAGCTCTTGAGTGAATATCAAGGGATGTGAAAGGGGGGAGGATGCTTCTGAAAGGTTACTGACGTGGGGCAAACACATAAGGAAAAGTGCAAAACAACAATTTTGCATCAAGAACTCACCTTATACTTGCCTGCCCTCCTGCCATCACAGGACAGTGGGAAGCTGAGTGAATGGAGAGAGTGTCTCCAAGTGATTAGGCTACTGAATAAGAACTTGGCTACTGGGGCTCCATCCTCTGCTGTCCTCACTGGGGACTTGCAGCAATCGCTCTGGCCTGTCTGTACCTCGTTCTCTCAATCTAATAAAGGGATGTTGCCCAACCTTTGCAAAATGCTTTGAGTCAGTGCACAAAAAGTGTTGTGTTAGGAACAAGGAATTTTTTCACTGAATGGGAGTATCAGGTCACTCAACAGACAGGCTGCCAGCTGAGGGAACAAAGCCACAATGTCTTCCGGGGCAAGGTGGTCTTGTCCCTTCTCACTATCGCAGCTGTGGCAGGCCTGGCTTCCCCATTGTTAGGAGATGTCTTTAAAAGGGAGGTTGCTTCCTGGATGCTTGTTAGGTATGATTTGAGGAGGGAGGCCAGTGAAGGAGAGCACAGGCCACAATGCATAAGTCTCAGCTCTGTTGCTGTGGACTGTGCAGGGCAGGTAGAATTTCCTTAAAACTGCATTCAAAGCTGTGCCGCATCTCTCTTCCCCACTCTGGCTGAGCCTGAGAGAGATACAGCCCAGAGGCAGAAGTAACAGCAGATTCATTTGCAGGACTTTAACACTTGCTATCAGAACCAGCGTGCAGTGACATAAGGCAGAAGCATAACCACAGACGGCTTGTAAAAATTCAGCTTTGTGAATCCATAATTAAAACTGCAACCCTAGTCCACTGTATTTATCCAGCAGAAGGACTCACCCCCTCTACCACTTGAGTCAGCAAGTTTCTCTATTTGCAGTAATCCTTTACTTTGACTTTCCTTCGTTATTAGTAAGACAATTTTAAACTCTTTAATGTCAGCCAAATGGTGTTTCAAATTATATTTTCCAGGGGGAAGAAAAAAAAGATAGCTGAGTGTTCAGGGGAGAACACTTAGTTATGTTATAGTCCAGCCTGAGAGACTCTGGTGACTCTTAGAAAGTGTTGAAATTACAGGTTCATGACGTACACGGTGTTGAAACACCGTGTTTCTGCAACACTTGGTCCAACGCGAACTTGCAATTTCAACACTTCCTAGGTCTTTTGTACAACCTCGTAACTGGCCAGAACAAATGTAAATTCCCAAAAAGTCTAAAGCAATGTGCTGCACAACAGACAGGCTGGAAAACCCATTTAATTTCCAGTGCTGCTACCCTTACACAGGATAATCATTCTCAAAGTATGCTTAATTTGTAAAAAACCTGTCATCCAGGATTAGCTACTCTCACAGCAAAATAGTGGTCTCAAGGCACAACTGGTCTGATCTGAAATGGTAATATCTGTATTCTTCCGACTTGTTAACTTTTCCCTTGGTGTCACAAAAAAAATCCATCAGGAAAGTACCTGCCTCAGCCTAAGCAAAGGACATTCACCAGCAACCTCCAAAATGTGCTGTCCTGGAGCTTAGCAGAGACCATAATAACAAAATGTTAAACACAGGGATAAAATCTTCTTGACCAAAGGGAATCTGCAATTTCAAAACACAGCAAAATTTGATATTTAAAAATACACTATGGCATTATTTCAAAATACCATTTGTTAAACAAGCAGGAGGCAGGAGAGCCAGCAGAATCAGGGCTTACACAGGGCTTGTTTGGAAGATGAGAAGAGTACAGGATTTGTCCTCGACAAGTTACACTTAGCTCATTCAATTCCATTAAAAAAAGGAAAAGACTTGTCACTCAGGGGAGACACTGAGAAACAGCTTTATGCCCCAGCTCCTGTAAGCAGCTTGGATTGGGAGACTCCTGCACCTGAAGCCATCAGAGATGCAGCCACCTGGAGCGCTTGGCAGGATGGGGATGCCCCAGTTCCTGCTCCTGTAAGCAGACAGGGGACCATCCATGTGCCTTACCACTCAGGCATGGGAAAGGGGTCAGGTGAAATAAACCCTCAGGCTGAAAGTCCACACACAAAAGCCAGGTCTCGTGTGGAGGCTAAGTGGGACTGGATGTTATGTGTGCCTGCTGGAGGAGTCCAGGAGGAGTCCCAGCACCAGCACATACCCTCTTGAGCACCTACACAAAGCACCTTCCAATGATGAAGATGAAATGGGAGCTTAACAATAAATTTCTTTTTGTTCACCTGGCTGTGTTTTGAATATTTAATGCTAATTTTAGTACTTGGGCACTTGGAAAGGGGTAACACAGAATCAGTATGTTGTGTGTATGGGGCTGTAAATATAGAGTCCCTTACATACCAGGTTGGGTCTTTCTGCATCAGTCAAAGCTGGAATGACCACAGAAATAGCAGTTTTGATGTTATATACAACTGAAGTTCTCATTCATTCTTAGAGAACATAATTTCTTAAGATAGCAGAGAGCTTACTTGGAAAATCATGATAAATGATTACAAAAGTCTCTCTTCTCCCCAACTTCTTACAGAAGCTGATTTTTTTTTGGACCATTGCAGTGTGCTGCATACTAGGAAGAAGGTACTTAGGACAGGATTTATTTGTAGCTGTGAGCCAAAATACATATTGCCTTAGACGAGAGTGAGTATTATCACAAAGAACCATGCCGGCTGGGGTTTAATGAAATTGGACCTGGGTGTCAGATTTTAGCTTGGTAAAGTTAGCAGCTGGGATGAATTGGACCAGAAATGTGCTGTGTAACAGGATTTCACTGGAATTCTTGTGAAAAAAAAAAAAAAAAGTATGTGGAATATGTCATGCAAACAGTTGACAGTGTAGCTGCAACACCAAACATTAAATAAATAAATTCCATACGTAACACAGGCACAGAAAAACTTTTCAGGAAAGCGCCTCAGAGCTGCATAGCCTCGCGTCTATAAATCTCCATTAAATCAGTTTGAGTGGGGCGAGTGTTAGAGACAGAGCTGCCAGAAATAGCTCTTTTCCTGCAAGATGTAGAAAAGATTACAGCTGAGATTGAGACGGTGGGGTGGGGAGGGAAGGCAGCGGAGGGGTGGGGGGGAAAAGAGGCAAATGAGTTGAGCTGGAGGAGGCGGGGGAGCTGTGAAAGGCATCTCATAAAAGTCCCATTTGTTGGAAGGCTGCAGGAAGTGGAGGCAGCTTTGGCACACGTGTCCATGGTGCTAAATTAACTGTTAACACAAATAATCAAAGTGCAAGGCCCATCAAGCCGCTGGCGCCAGCGAAATGAGGGAGAGGCCAGGTCAGCGCTGCCTCTGGAGTGAGCCGGCTAGCAGGTGGAGACCAACCGGGGACCCAACAGGATGGAAGTGCTTACAGAACACACTGACCCACTGACAGAGGAAAACATGGCTGCACTCCTGCTTTCCAGCTATTGTGTGCATAGCGTCCTCTGTGTGTATTTTTATTTTGTATCTTTTTATGTCATTTTTTTCCCGTTTTATTTCATTTTTTTCAAAAAAAAAAAAAACCACCTTTCTTTCACAGCACTGGAGTGCTTGGACACCCTAGGCTGAGTTGTAGCACAGTTCAGCCTTTATTTGGCGGCATTGATGGAGGAATAGCTGAACAGGACAAAGGAAGAGTTCAGGCACAAAAGCACTGATTGCCCTCCAGCACTACCCTTCAGAAGGAAAAACTGCTCTTTAGAAAGAGGTCTGAAAAACAATGTGGGCAGGGGTATTTCCACCTGGTTTGTTCTCTCTCACTGTCAGAGAGCCCACAGCACTATTCTGTACTGTAAGTATGATGCAGATACTTCAGGTGTCATGGCACTGCAGGCACCCCAGCAGTGAGGCACACAAACCCACCACAGCCCGTGCTGCTCTGCGCGGAGCAGAGAGACACAATGCAGTGGTACCCCCTCCCTCTGAGTAGCATTAAGACTTGTAAGCAAGCAGGACTTCTACAATCAAATCTGAACATGCTGAGGCCCACTGAAGGTCTCAAAGGATCTCACTGTTTTGTGCTGTGAAAACACAAATTGTTCCAGCTATCGCCCAGCTCCATTCTCAGTGAGATGCTCGCTGGAAAGGACTCCTGGGGAGCAGCTTCCACCACACCGAAACAGCAGGAGCTCTGTGCTGAATTCATTGCCTGCTTCATTCAGCTCCCTGACACAAGACAGCTGTAAACCCACTTTAACTGCCCCGTAAAGCCAGGTTTACAATTACTTTGCATGACCAAAGCAATCACAGTGCAATGGTGAATCAGGCCCTGGGATCACCGGGATCTGTCGCCTCCTTGCCCAGGTACAATACACAGAGCTACACACGATAATGAATCACATTTATATCATAGACACGTGCTATGTCCATACACATTTACATTACACACTCTGGTCTGCTGTGGCTTTTGTTGGATATGCATGCATTCTCTACAGATACAGTTGTGGGCATTTATATTTACCCAAAAAAAAAAAACCCTTTCAGTTATAAGGTGTTACAATAGAAAACGTGGATCATTGCTTAGCATAAAATTTGCTCCAGAAAACAAAACCCAGAAATGAACACTCATTCTGAACCAAATTACTTGTCATTGTAATTACTTAAGACATAGAATGAATAATGTGATACAAAAAGGTATCAATTCATAGAATCATAGAATGGTTTCGGTTGGGAGGGACCTTAAAAATCACCTAGTTCCAACTCCCCTGCCACAGGCAGGGGCACCTTCCACTAGACCAGGTTGCTCAAAGCCCCATCCAACCTGGCCTTGAACACTCCCAGGGATGAGGCATCCACAGTCTCTCCGAGCAACCAGTTCCAGAGTTGGAAATTCACCCTCACAGTGAAGAATTTTTTCTTAATATCCAATCTAAACTGATCCTCTTCCAGTTTAAAGCCATTCTCCCTTGTATCACTAGTAAAATGTCCCTCTCCAGCTCCCTTGCAAGGCTCCTTTAGCTACTGAAAGACCACAAGAAGGTCTACCCAGAGCCTTCCCTTCTTCAGGCTTTTCAACCCTAATTCTTTCAGCCTTTCCTCATAGGAAAGGTGCTCCAGCCCTCTGATCTGATCATCTTCACAGCCCTCCTCTGGGCTCACTCCAACAGATCCATGTCATTTCAGTGAGGATACACATCTTCTGAGCATCCAAACCTTAATTATGTCTTTAATTCATACCTGAAAGTTTAAAATTACCATGTATCTTTTAAAAAAGCTCATCAATTTTTTCTCAGCCAACAGAGAGCAAAATGCCCAAGAAAAATATGGAGAAGGTGGGTGTATAATAATCTTATCACAGGGCATCGTCATTGCTTTTAGTGAAGAATTTGCTAATAACTAAAATTAAAAACAAAAACCATCATCAAGTGTGGCAGAAATATTCACACATCTCATAGAAACAATGTTTTAATGAGGTTTAAATCTTAAGAAATTACATGTAATCTTCCCTATATGCCATAGGGTCACTTTGACATCTATCAGATATGAACTCTCTGGTAAATCCAAAGATGTATCACAATTCTAACAGTCATTTAGACCAGCACCTTTAATAGAGGAGATGATCCTTAGTAAACTTTAACTGATCCATGGCCAGCTGCATGATCTGTATGAAGAACATTCAGGAATGTTAGCAGCAGATGTTTGATGTGATCCAAGGAGCAGGTATAAAGGTAATTTGCTCCTAAGTCAGATTCGTGTAGACTTTTACAGGACAGGAAAATGTAAGATCTCTCAGGAAAAGAATTGGTTAGAGACACAGAGACAGAAAAACAGACAAAGAGAAAGAAACAAAGCGAGAGGAAATAATACTGCCATAGGCCACAATTACTTATTATTACCCTCTGCCCTCTTCTTGATAAGGGTTAAATCAACTCCACTGAAACCTTCCACGTGTAAAAGCCAACTAGATACAGACAAGTTTTCTACAAGGGGAATGGACAAAGCTACAAAAAAGCTGAGAGCTGTGACTTACACTAGAGGTTAGGCAGCCTCTGTTGGAAGTGGTTTATCAGATTTACCTCTATGGACACACCGTGGGCCCCTTTAAAGATCCCTCTGTATGTGAGTGGGTGGCTTGATGGGTGAGCAGGTGAGTGCTTGTGTGTGTCACAGCAGATAGCAAGTGCTATCACAGCTACCAAATTAATGGAAAAGTTACAATTGCTCTGAAAAATGGAAGCCAAGTACTTCCTGAGCAGGCAGGAAAAGGGTAATTGAAAATTTTAAAGACTGAAGAATATCTGTTCATTGAATAAGAAATTAAAAGAAAAGCCCATTAAACAAAATGTGTATGTTTGAGAGCCCCTTTTCTGACCCTAAGCCAAATTAGAGAAAGAATGCCATTGTTACAGTTTGATAAAAACTATCGGAGATATGAAGAAACCAAGTCAGAAAAACAAAGTTCCAGACATATAAAGATGAGATCGCTCCAAACACATCAAGACTGAGTAAGAGCTAATTTGGGTCCTGTCCTGGAACTCATAAATCCAGTCAAAATTTGGCTTTGGAGTTTTCAGGGTATATTATAGATAGTGCTGGCTGTACAATGTTAGGCTTTGCTGGTTGAATGGTTATCCCTTTTCCAACACACCCATTTGTAAAGACATCCCAGCCTTGTTCCCTGTGGTCAAACCTTGGGGTAGGGCTCTCCACAGCATTTGTCTCTCTTCTATGTCTCCTGCTGGTTGTGCGACCTGCTGAAGCGTGACACTGCTTCACTTTGGCCCAGGTTTTCTTCCAATTAATACTCTGGCATGAGAAGACCAGTCCAACGAGAATTTGGGACATAACTTGGTCAAAATCCTGTGAGAAAAGATGGGCATGGAGGCGAGTGGATTTCCTGTTAAGTGGTGTGACGTGTATTCCTTTGACCCTTGATGCTGATTTACACCAGTGTGGTATAAGAATGACACCCCCTGCCCTCCTTTGATGTTTATATTTCTAAATTGTTTGTCCTTTCAACTGTCAGGAAGGAATTCCTCCTCCCCACTGCTCAAAGCAAAGACAACAAGAACTAGGCCCTCACTTCTGCGTGAGAGAAGGGGAACAAAAATTCCTGCTTCTCTTTACAAGGACCTTAGACAAAATAACTCAGGAGATTGCTGTAGATCCAGACTTGGAAGGAAACAAATCACTCCTTAACACATAGGAAAGAATGTCTTCCAGTCTGAAAGAATACAGGTTAGATAAAAGGGTAAAGTGAGCCTGGGCCCATTTGAAAACCTTAGCCTGGAATTCGGAGGGTTTTTTTAATAATTATTATCTAAATATCAGGAAACCTCCATCAACATCTGTACAGGAAAATAATAGAAATTATCATTCAACCATTTCTTCAGTTTTTAACAAGACTCAAAATATCCAGAATAGGAAATATCAATACAGCAAGACATCCAAAACTATAACAAACAAGGAAGAAAGAAGCAATAAGAGTTTCCCAGACACAAAGAAGTAGGTGGGAAGGCACAAAGTGTTCTGTGCAGAAGTGTGTTCTTCCCAGTCTTCATTGTTGATTTAAATAATTTCTGTGTACCTTTTACAAGACCAGTTCTATATTCTCAAGAATCCGGAGCTGTAAATGGAGAACACACAGTGTAATGTGGCCAGTTCATTTGGGAACAATCTGTGATTCGGCCCTTATCTTCTACACCAGTAATGAACACTTAGTCTGTGCAAGAAGAGAGTCACAAGTCCCATATGACACCAGTATTGTGTAATGTCCATCCCCAATGAAAGCTCTTAGGTCACTGGCAACCAAGTTCCTGAAGCACAGGGGTACATGGACTGCAGAATTAGCACAATTTGGGATAAAGGCCGTTTACCAACACACTTGCTGGAGAACAAACAAAAAGTAGTAGTTTTCTGCTGATTATTTCTGTGTTTAATTTCCTTTAGTCATTCTCCAGACAGTATCACTGAAGCTTCTTCCTCTACAGGGTACTACAAGACCTGTGGCCTCCTGTTACGAACAAGTGGATGCACCAGCACACCCCCCAAAATTTGTGTTTGCTTAAACTGGAAGTTCTCACATTTACATTAAATCCTTTCACTCAATTCCTCCAAACAAATGTCAGTTCATACAACACACCATCCGAGGCAAGGAGATTTCCAGATCTAATTCCAAGCAAATTTTTGCCAGCACAACTCTACCATTCCAGAAATAGAGAAGCAGAGCAGTCAGAACCTTTAGCTGATACAGAGAGAAGCAAAAGCCAAAGTGAGATGGCTGCTCAAAAGGCAGCTTGTGTCCCAGAACAGAGAGAGGTGGATACACTCCACGGTACACTCACTTAAGTTCTTATTTTCCCAGTTCCTGCCAGACTGTGAACTGCATTTCCCAGCAAAGGTTTGAAAACTGTTTGCGTTTGACTCACAGGAAAACACAGCAGAACGGATTTGATGAAGAAAGCTTTCCTCTTGTTCTGAAATGGGTTGACAAGGACAGGCTACAACTTTCAAAAAATTACTATTTCCAGCTCAGCCCCATATCAGTACACACATGAATAGTGAACTTGATTTAACTTTGACTTCTTGTATCTTCAGCAGAAGTCCAAATAAAAAATGATCCCTGAGAATGGTCACTAAGACACTGTTTTCTAGAGTTGAGTAACATGGCTGTTCCTCTGGGAATTTCAGAAAGGCCGACTGCAAACCACCATTTTTCTAATTTCTTTCTTCAGAACTGGCAATTCTCTAACTACTGACAAACAAATCCAAGAACTGCCTGTTTCATAACCTAGGTGTCCACCTACACTAACCTAATGTGGTTTGCTGTCTTTGGTTTCCAGGCTACATATGATCCTAGACTAACACAATAGGCAGTACTTAATATTGCCCAAGTGGCCTTAAATAATCCTTTCATTTTCAGTTGCCATTAATCCATGAAAGAAAAGAAGAGGCTGCCTGAACTAGCACTTTCTCAGTTTGTTCTATCATGAACTGGTTTTTCTCAATGGAATTGTACACAAGCAGTAAAGATAAGTATGCCAGGAGACGAGGAGGGGAAAAGAAACAGGCCTTTTTCTCCTGAGGGGTTTTACTCTTTCCTCATCATTTTCTGCATGATATAGCTCCTCTTTTCATTGCTCAGCAGGGAATCCCAGAGGCCAGAGGCAAATTTTCCCTTTGGTCTTGGAGCATTCATGATGGATTCTTGTTTTAAGAAGAGGTTATTAGTTGTTTGCTCTTGAGTATTATATCATCACCATTACAGCAAAGCTGGTCTCATTCTAAATTTCGTTTATTCTTTGGCACTCACAAGATATCTTGGGTTACACAGCTAACATCCCTTTATGTGCCAAAGTCAATGAAACCCTTTCCATTGGCTCCAATGCTGGCAGATGAAAAGTTGCAAAGGTGCTGAAAAAATGATCTCTTTAGGGCTTAATTCTGTTTCCACTGGTAAAATTCCCTCTGACTTTGACAAGAGTTACTTTAAGTCCCCTGATTTAAATAGCTTTTTAGAAATCATGAAACTATTCGGCTATCATATAAGCTGCTGCTTGATAAGGAATGCTCACATACCTTGAAGTCTGTTTATGTTGTACCTTGTTAATAGAAGCTATCACTTAAAAATGTCTTGGCTACTGTTTACATTTTCACTACTTATACCATGGTTCATATAAGTTCCTGTAGAAATAGCAAAAGATGTGTTATTTAGAAGAGATCTCCAGTTAGGAACAGCATCTAGTTCAATTTTTAAAATACCATTGTGTTTTCACGTTCTTCATAAATAATGGAACATTGTTAATCCTGATCAGAAATTCAACCAGTGAGGGCTTTGTACCTATATATCATCTTCTACAGCCATCTTTAGTCCCATTTTTATCTGTTTCACAGTTTGGGAAAGTATAACCTAGTCTCCTCTCAGCACTTAACTTCCCAAGGCTCATGCAGCAAGCAGAATATTCCTTTGATGCTTCTCCAGCTTTGTAATAACACTGATGTGCAGGAAAAGTTCCATTATTCAAAAAGACACTGTAGTAGCCATATGCATGGATTAAACAGCATCTTCCCTTTTTTCAGTAAGTCTTTTACTTAATAAATTAAGACATTTAATCACACACAGAGAAAATCAGTCTTCCATATA
The DNA here is from genome assembly GCA_013398855.1 of Mohoua ochrocephala. NCBI lineage: Eukaryota > Metazoa > Chordata > Aves > Passeriformes > Acanthizidae > Mohoua > Mohoua ochrocephala. Next base: position 164,881 of record VZTA01028925.1, read on the forward strand.
CTTAAGGTCTGGATGGGAGGAGCTTTCCTCTCTGTTTTCTTTTTTTTTGTTGTTGTGCCTAAAGGATTATTCTCCCCATCCCAAAATAGTTTGTGTTATCTTGTATTAACTTCAACAAGTTCAAGAAACTATAACCAGAAAACCCTCCATGTTCAAAGAAGAAAAAAGGCACCTTTTATCTTATCTGTTCCACACATACTTTTAATTCTGAGTCTGACATCATTGCTGGCTAAGCCTTCATGGCTGCCAGAGAACTAGCAACCTCACTGCAGTAATGAGCTTCAAAGAGTAACTTACCAAATCTCTGCTTACAGATGTCAGTATAGAAGAGTTTGAAAACTCAGAGCGTTACCTGATATTTCTCAGAATACCAGTTTTAACATTTCCACTCTCCATTGCTTTGTCATCTCTATTAGCTCTTGAAACGGAGCGTAAGAACTACTATTCAAATGATCGGGTTTAATTTGTGAAGAGTTTCAGATCCAAGCACAGTTAAAACCAACCTATCTGATTTCAAATTGTTTCAAAATTGCTCTGTAGACCTGATAAAATTAACCCTTCCTTCAGTCCTGGTCCCACCACCGCCCTCTGGGACTGAAGATTCTCACATTCCAATACTTTGATTCGTAATTCACAAAAGAAGATAAATGAAAAGTATAACTTTACACAAATATTTCAACAGCTGTTTTAAGATGTTCTACACATCTCTAGGTTGGCCACATGCATCATGGATGATCTAGCTATGCTAGTTACTTAGATTGTCTAAATTTATTAACCACCTAATTTTTGCGGGGAACGTCAACTATTGATGCCTGATACTGGGGAGTAAGCGTTTGCACAGAGAAACAGCTTGCAGCACCTTTGAATTTTCTCTTCAAGGTCAGCAGGATGAGGTCATTAAGGGAAATGTGTGTCCCGTTATGCATAACAGAGCACTCCCATCTGCTTTCTCTGCTTTTGCACAGTATTCCTGTTCTTACACAGGTAATACACACTGCAGGAGCCACCAGCCAAATGTGCCTCGTGTGTTAACATCCCAGAGGATGTTTGGACAAAATTTGAAAATATGAGCACCTGCCATTACACACAACAACAACAAAAGAGTAATCAGCTTTTGAACACCTACTGAAGTGTTGGGATCATCAGAGGTGCCAGCAAGCAATCACAAGGTTATGTCTTACACTCCTCCCTGGGCTGTGAGACACCCCATGCTCTTGTGTTGTCTTCTACCAAACGCCAAGGCAAAGCAGAAACACTGGCACAAAGGCCTGCAGAGGCAGAACTAACAGCAGCCTGCAGGGCAACTGGGATGGCACCACAGCAGAACAGCAGGTGTTCAGCTTTCCTTCTCCCACCCCACCACAAAAGCTCAATTTCTGTCTTTATTAATTTTTTTCCTTTTTTTTTTTTTTGAGTTAGTCATGCTTCATCTTGACTTTGTGTTTGTTTTGAGGAAGAAGAAGGCAACAGCCTAGTCAGGGCTTCAAATACTGCCATTACATGCCACAAGTGGGAAGGATCTGGTTAGTCGGTTGGAGAGGGAGCCGCCTGGGAGGAGGGGAGGCAAGGGGGAATACAGACAGGAGAGAGAAGCAGGATGGTTGCCTCTGGGCCCCTCGAGGCTATTACACAAGCTCCTCTGCTCTCTCTAAGCACCATGACCTTCTCCGGGTATTAAATAGGGTTGTTTTGTTTTCTTCGAGCTAGGATGATTCCTGCCACGTATTTGATATTAGAATTTCTCTCTAGTGGTTTGCAAGTATTTGATCCCCTAGGGCTTGTGATGCTGGATCCACTAATGATTCACACAATGGCATTAATGTCATTCATGGATGAAACCACATTTCCTTACCCTACAGGGTGAGAGCAAGATGGGAAGACTGTGGCTAACATTAGGAAGGGACTGGGTGGGAAAGAAAAATTGAAGTATTCAGGTCAAAAGACAGTGGGTGGCTAAGTAAAAATCCATGATTTCTGATCATTCTGGAGGTGGGGTGAACAATAGAGATTTCACCCTCAAACGCCTGAGGACCCAGCACTAAAAAAAAAAAAAAAAGACAATAAATGACCCCCCAAGTGAGCAATTTAAAACCATTCCCTTTGAAAACAGTTCTTGAAAACAAGTTGGCAGAACAGTTAGATCTCCCCACAGCAATGCATCATGAGATCACGTACAAGGAAACAGCACAAGTATCAAAGCATGCTTTACTCCAGCCTGCCCTTAGTTGCTCTGCTCTCTTAAGCTGGGCAGCCCAGACTAGTGCCTAAGAGCAGAGGCTGCATGAGGAGCTGAATAAACACTGCCAGTTAAATGGTGCCCTAAACCCTTCTTGCCTTTGAGTGGGAAATGGGGCTCTTAATTTTTAATTCTTTAAAATAATCGCAGCAGACTGAAAGTAGGAACTTACATTTAATTGCTAATGTGCATGCATAATTTGGAAGGAACATTTCACACACTCCTTTCCAGGGGAGCTTCCACCAAGGAGGAAGGTGAGAAATGACACAGGAATGTAGGAAACAACTTCCAGGAAGACAGAAGGAACGAGCCAGCCAACTGAGGCTGGCATGCCAGATCACCTTTACACAAAACACAAAAAGAAAGTTTAAACAAAAGCAGAAGGCAAAAAACCAAAAAGGTCCCCGAGTAAGAGGTATATCAGAATTATCTGCCTGTGGGGGGATGCTGAGAGCACCAGTGGGATCAGGTCAGGAAAACATGGCAGAGAAATTTCCAGCAGAAAGGCCCGTTCCAAGGCTGGGACAGAACGAGGTGACTCAGAGAGCCTTCCCAGCTCCAGGGTGGAAGAAAGAGGAAAGATTTCCAGTTCCTCACAAGAGGAGAAACAGTACTTGGATCAGATACCAGCCTAATAACCAAGGTACACTTTTCATCTCAAAGCGTCCAGACTAAGAAAATATACATTGTTCACTGGTTAACAAAACACAATAACTGTCAGAAAAAGGGGTTTGCATCTTGATTTGTGGGTATAATTTATACACGGGAGAGTCTCGGCTCTAGCTTCAGTTTTGTTGGTGCCAATCCTACCATTTAAGGATTTGATCTCGGAGACAGCTACTCCTCCAAGCCACGCCACTGACGTCATTTCCCAGTGAAGTCCCCTTACACCCACAAATCAGGTGCTGGAATCCCTTTGTGGGATAGTAAAAATGCTGGCACAACCGGCTGCCAATGTAAAATTATTTCTGAAAACGAGAGGGACAGGTCAAAGCCCCTTTAAAAAAACAAGTCTTGGTGGCTATGCAGAAAAGGATTATATTATGCTTAGCTAGTGCGTGGGTGTGGAGAACAAGGGACAGAGACAGTGTTCCTCAGTACGCCCTCCCCGCAGCCCCTTGCGAGGCAAAATATATAGGCAACATTTCAACCTCAAATCCACAAACAGATCAGGATACACTGGAGGAGAGAGATACAGATTTCTTGGTTTTTAATAAAAGGTAGGATTAGGAAAAGACGTAGGTGGGGAAGGTGTAAAACAAGCAGGCAGGCAGTCCTTACTCAGCTTCCTTCTTACATTCATTGCTCTGAAAAGTGGACAAGCTTTAGGAAGAAATAAGACACATGGCTGTGGGTAAAGGGGGGGAGGAATTAGAAACTGTAATTCAATCTAATATTTGAGGCTTGGCAAATGCACCTATGGGATTTCATGAAAACCCCCGAATCTTTTTCATTTCGGAGCAATTAACCAGATCCCAGCATCGCTGGCTCCAGTGAGCCGCTTAGCTCTCTGTTTTATTACCCATTTCCTTTCCCCCTCGCCAGCACTAGCTCCCATCCTTGCACTTGGGAAAAAAAAAAGGGGGGGGCGGGGGGGATAAAAACCCCACACACTGTTACAATGCCACAAAGGGGCCACCACAAACAAGTGCCAGCCAGTGCATTTCAGAGCAAACACAGAACACACATAAATGAGGCTCACATTTGGATTAAAACGCTGTTGTGTTCAGGCATTTATGTGTGGCATAATTAAAAACATCCAGCTGTAATTTAATAGTTCCCACCAAGCACAGACATAAAGTCTAGCAATTTTTTCCCTCTGCATATTTAACCCTTAGAGACAGAAGGAAGAGGAGGCAGGGGGCAGGGGGAGGGAGCAGGAAGCTGGGGAGAGACAGAGGTCTTTTGAACACATTTTTTTTCCCCTTCCTTTGTGTTACTCCAGTTTGCTTTTTACCTCCTCTGATCTTTTGCTTCTACAAAGAGAAAGCAACTATCTTCTGGACGTCGTAGAAACAGGAATCACACCCTGAGAGCATTTATGTAGTTCGACAGCAGTACGGCTGGGTACAGGATCCTCAATTTCCAGAGGATAACATCTGTAGCTGGATGCACTGATTCACAGTTTGTGAATATGCCAGATTTTTCAGGCTTAAAAATCAACTACTAAAAAGACAAATTTCACCACCATTACTCACCCCGAGTACAGTCTTTCTATTCAGAGCGGCCCTTCTAAATCAAAGGCAGCAGTGACAGGACTAAGTACAGCGTTAGGACAGGAAGGGTAAGCCAGCATTTGCAGCACTGGCTAAAGCATCTGGGACACCAGGGCGGGCTCAGGCCCTGCTCTGCCACGTCGCTCATTTGCAGAAAGACATCTCTAGGGGCATTTTTAAAAACGTCCAGCTACCTGAGTAAGGGCCCACCTGTACCACTGGAAACCTGAATGCTTTAAAGTTTTTCACTTCTCCCCGTGTCAATTCCCCATTGGCAGACTTGGGAAGATAACGTTTTCCTCCATCCAAAAGCATGTTACAAAGAGAAATGTCTTCAAGATTGGGATGTGCTGAAATCCCACGGCAAGGAAGAAAGCTAATAAAGAAGAGAAAATCTGCTTGGCCTTCTATTTCTAAATGCATTCAGGCAACTGTCCATTACATTGACTCAGCTGAACAGCAGGACTTTACTACAGCAAGGAACACAGAATTCCGCCCTTGTTCTGGAAGAGTGAAAACTGAAGTAAATGCTCCGCATAAGTTCATAGTCATGGCCAACTGTGTCCTAATTTTCCAACAGTTGTGTGTATAACAATTGGCCCAGGACCTTAAATCTATCAGTGTCCAGAGACAGAAGACTACCTCTGTGCATAAAAAACCTATAGGATTTCTATTGCTAGCTGTTCAGCTCCACCCTGTAAGCATGTACATGTACCTGCCCTACAGAAGATATGTGCAAAAATACAGAGAAAGGAAATGGAAAGGACTTCCAGAGAAGTGCTGTAAAATAGAGAAAACTGGGAAGAAGCCTCTTCTGTCCATATCATTTTGAATTTTAAGATCATTCATACCTCTCCTCAGCCTTTTTCTGTCACATCCAGGTCAGTATCTACTGGCATGAAAACCTGCAGAAAGCCTAAGTCATTCTTGCCATCCTGAGGAATAAGAGAAAGCAGCCAACCCATCCACACAGGATTATGGAAGCCAGCCATGCTGTGAACTTGTCCCAGCTCAATCAGAAACATAATCTCGACAGGCTTCATATCTGGCCGCAAATAAGTAATCAAGAAGCCTCGTGATGCTTACAGAATGGTTCATAATCAAGGTATAGAGAAAAGATCTGTGAAAGACAGCTTTTTAAAAAAATGTAAAATAATGAATGCGACAAAAATATGATCAGCTCATGCATGTCTCCTTTTTTATATGCCTGCCAATAAAAGATAACGCATCAACTTTACTCTGGACTATTTGCTCAGATGTATGAGCAGGTGAGCATGTGAGCAGCACCACTGGCAGCATCAGCACTGTCCTACTGTGGGTGCAGCCAGCTAACCTCAGCCATGGGGTGAAGGGAGAGATTGCCTAGGGCTGCAGCAACAGCTCTGCAGCTGTGAAATTTAGGATCCCAGGATCATACAGTAATTTAGGCTGGAAGGGGCCTCAGAAGGTACAATCAGTTGCTGTGAGGTAAGTCACTCAGGCTTACCTGCTTTGTACATCACAGCACCCAAAACACTCCCAGCTCTGTCTGCCCTGGACACCACTTGGCTGCAGCACAGCACAGTGTGATGCAGAGACAAGGAAAAGTTCTCACTCAGATCTGGTAGCAAGAAAGCTCCCAGCCCCAGCACATCCCTGAGAAATCCAGGATTCTTCTTAGGAGGGTCAGTTAATCCGGTACAATGTGGCAGTGATGGAAATACATTGCTCCTGGACACCGAGGCATTATTGCTGTCTCTGTACTCCATACCTGCAGTGCCCATATACCCTTACCTCGCAGTACTTCCCCTTCCCATCAATAAAGTCTTCCAGACTGCTCCAAGAACTAAATTTAACCTTTTGACAGCCTCAAGCCCTCCAAAGAGACGACTCCTGTAGGTGCCTGAGACAGATAGATGTGTGGGAGTGGGTTAGGTAAATAAGTTCCAAATGAAATCCCACAAACTGTGGCTCAGGACTACTGAAGCATTGTTTTTGATTGCCACTTTATTACCTCCTTTATTGCCTCTCAAATAGATTGCAGAGAGCGTGGTATGCCAAGAGAGAAGAATGAGCCTCCCTGTCCTAGTAAAATCGTGGGTTTCTTCCAACTAGAAATCCTAGCCCTGATCTCTTTTATATAAATAAAAGTCAGAGCAGGTCTTGCACTGTAGCAATTTCTTACAATGTCATTTTAAAAGTGCTCTGCTTCAAACTTCCCTGCAAATGAAAACAATCCGTCTTCCCAAGGCATCCTGCAGAGTGTGTGTCTTTTCAGGCAAGGTGGGAGTGGGTGATGTTGAAATGAAGATGGAACAGGGTGACACAGTACACCAGGACTTCAAGAGATCTGTTTTCTGCATACTGACCCTTACTAATGAGAAAAAAGCTCTGCTGTGCCTTAAACATCATGAAATCACAGACAAAAACAACTAGCTGGTGAGGGCTGCCAACAGCACTTCTGCTCTGTCTCTGTAGCTCGACACTTAGCAGCGAGTGCTGAGCTTCAGGAACACATGTAACAGGGACTAAGGACGCGGAGCAACCAAGCAGCTCGGCAGCCAATCTGCCAACCTGCTGCTTTTGGTGTTCTGCTACAATGGTAAGTCCCAAGCACACAATGTAGGACAATAATGTTTTATGTTGCAAGATATTGCTGTCATAAAGTCTCCCAGGTAAAAAATACTTGAAGGGCACTAAAAGTGGGGGGGGAGTCACAGGATGAACAGTTTTCATGCTTGCCTGAGTCAGAGCTGATACCGAGGTTCTAGTCAGTCCTAAAGAAAAAAAAAATATATATATTGTCCTGGTTTTAATAATAGAGACAAACGGGAAAGCTGCTACCTTTGCACCATAGCTATTCTGCTTTACCTTTCACCCACCCTCACCATCCACCATCATTTTAATGCAATATATTGAATCTATATATAACATATATATATATTTATATTATATATATATATAAAACTGCTGAGAATCTAACAAATAAAATAAAATTTTAAAAAGCACACCAAACCCAGCAATCATATCTGTTCTATACATCCTATGCCACCTCCACATCACTGTGATGAGAAGCATTTCTATCACACAAGCTGAACCAGTGAGCCCTAAGGACATCAGTGTCAGGGCTTCACTGCATAACTCACTCAGTGTCCCAGAAATCTCCATTACCACCAAAACACAACCACTGCTGGACTGGAAGTCAGGGACTGATTCCAGTCTTTCTGCACCATGGTTACTGTGGGACAGAATTATAGCCAAGAACTCTGCAACTACTCCTAGGAAAGAGCATGGTGGCCTCTTTAATGTCAGCACAGAGCAGATGGGGACTGGGTGTTGGGCCCTGCAAGGCTGACTGAACACATGGGTGAGGCTGTGAGCCATGACACGAAGCTTCCTGGCACAGCGGGGGCAGAAAGGATGACGGTGAGTTGTCAGGAGCTGAATTCAGAGTACGGCCCCCTGGCACTGCAAGCCTGTAGGTACCACCATAATTCACACTCGCTTGGAAGGCCCTTTCCCTTTGCCAAACTGGTAACAGCATAAATAGGACTCAGGGCTCGAAAGAATGAACCATTGTTTTTCTTAAGGCCATGCTAAAAAAAAAAAAAATAGTAATCCCCCTAAGTTTTTCTTCTGCACTTTGCATGCGAGTCAGAATGCACTTTCCTGGGAAATGCATTATAATAACAGGCAATGTTTAGCATCACATTTGAAGTGAGCACATCCCAGTGATTAAAATCCAGGCAACGGAAATAAACACATCAGCAGGACATGCTGCACAGTACTGAATTGGGACTTCTTTGTTTTATGACTTTCTTGAGCGTTAAATACTGTGTGAGAAAAACATTGTTCAGATTTAACCATCTGTATTTGGTTTCTTTTGAGTGCATTACAGTCATCAGTAAACATTTTAAGCCTAGAATCAGAAAACCTGCTTGTACTTGTGGGAGAATAATTGTGACAGTAAAAGGTGTCTTTGTAGCAATGGAATTGTTTTATTTCTTTTTAAAGTGAATTTATTAGAAATTTGTTGTTTTTTAAGGGGGCTAGTTCATGTTAAAGTGGCATAGTCCATTATGTTAAGCTGAGAGAGAAACAATTTCCCTGTAAACAGTTTTCTGCATATCAATATCCCACTTCAAAGTGGGAGGAAAGTTTTAAATTATTGCAATTTTCAAAGCTAAAGACCTGGAGCAAAGAAAAAAACCCTGGAGTTCAAGGTCAGCATTTTGTTTTGACAATTTCAAAACATATCTTTTAATGCAACTTCTTAAATATGTTATTAGGTTTAATTTTCTAAACAAAAAGTATTTTTAAATGAGAAAGCCGTTCAGTTAGAAACTACCAAAACATTCTGACAGTTCCAAAACTTTTTTTCCACAAGAGTTTTCAAGTCAAGATATTTGTGAAAGCCAACCCTTTCCCACAAACAGTCTCAATTTCTGTGAATCAGCATGTTCTGTCTCTGAAGACTTTATTACCAGCATGACACAAAGGCTCCCACCTCTCAAAACCTCTTCTCCAAGAGCCTGTTACTCTCCACTCTCCTGGGAGCTGCCACTGCAGCAAGAGTGCTGGGTTTGGCTTCTACCCCTTGCTGAGAGACAACATCCTGCTGCCAGCTGTGGTTCTCAGCACAAGCCTTATGTCTCTGCTGAAGTCTGCTCTCTCTCCAGCCAAACGCCAGAAAACAACAGGGAGAGCGCAGGGTAAGAGAGAAACACAGCACCTGCAAGCATCTCCTCACACCTTCCTCCTGGGTAAAGCTTCAGCTCCTTGAAAGCTCACTTGGAAAAGATGAGCACGAAGAGGAAGAAGCTGGCCACTCCACCCACAGCTCCTTGAAATGTCACAGCGCCCTGTACAGAAGTACAGCAGCAGCCATCAGGACACAGGGTGGTACCAGAATTATATTTTAATCGTCCATGTTGAAAAGCACTGAAATGGTCTCGCTCATCATTCGTTCCTCCTCACTGGAAAATGCAACTCTGGCTTCCAACTCACCCTCTGGGCCGCTATGGCCAAGCCCTTGGTCACAGAATGTCTTGTTACCCCAGCTACATCACCTCAAGGCTCCCCAGCCTCAGCCTCAGCCCGGACCCCCTCGGCAGCCCAGCTTACAGCACCCCAGGGATCCTCTCATTCTCCCAGTTCCTGGTTCTCCATACCAGAGTTAGCAGCTGCTCTTATTGCTCTGGAGCTCTACTCATGGAAATCCCAGCACAGGCACAGGGGCTGGAAAAAACTGCCTTGATCCAGGGGAAGACTTTCTGCTCCACTCATTAGGTGTACTCGGGTGCTGAACTAGCTGGTTGGATGTGCCAGCATCACTCTGCAGTCTTAGCAGGTCAACTGGCTGAGGCCAGAAAAGGCATGCAGGAGATACACACAGTTCCATACCCAAATAGGAGAAAATCAAGGCCTGTTTCTAAACCCAGTGCAGAAAGACTGCCCACATGATCCCACTCTTCCTTCTCTAGCACTGTCAGCATCAGGGGCTTTCTGTGCCTCTTGGATGATTAAAGCCATCCAACCTTTGGCCTCATGCCTTATAACTCCACCCAAGGCATGCTGTAATTCCCTAGAAATGCACTGTTTGTCATGTTTCATTATTTAATTACTCTCTGGCTTTATTTGATTTGATACATGTCTGTTTCTTGACTAGCTTACATGTGAATTTTAAGCCCTTGAAAGCAAGACTGTGAGCACGGATGCCCTGCAAACCTTGCTGATACCAGAACTGCTGTGCTCAGCACCTGTCCTCTTCCATTTGCCAGCCCTGCTCGTGCTCCCACTAGGAGAAGCACAGCCCTCCCAACTAGCACAGTGCCAGCAGCAAAGCCTACGTTGTTCGTATCTCAGAGTGGACGATGTCATTGTGTCATGCTGTACATCCCCAGACTGCCAATTATGAGTTATCCTTTACAACACCTTGGTAATTCCTTAAATAAACAGAAGCGAGCAAAGGGAGAAAATGAGCACTTATTGGAAAAATTATCAAGCAGGGGGGTATTTTTCTTCGTAGATTTTCATCCCAAGAAGTGACATCAGCGGATGCCAAGAAGGACTAATGAACGACATATCTAGGATGTTAATCAAAAAAAGAAGAGGGGGAAAAAAGAAGAAGAAAGGTGAGTGATTTGGTCATTCCCACGTCTAGGCATGAATATTGTGCTTTCTAGAAGTATACAGTCCTTAGGATGAAGGAAAAGCAAAGCACCTCGATGTAGCTTCATTTCTCAAGGCTTGGCCTACCTTAGCACATGCAAAAATCTGTGGTAGTACTAGACAGGCTGACAAGCTATCCAGTACAACAATAATTATTTCCATATCATGAATCTCGAGGTCATTATTCACATGAATTCCCATGGAAGTTAGTTGAGCAAAAGTTTGGAGAATTTCCCCCAACATATAAAAATACCATAAGGGTATTTACAGTAAATTGCAAAATATAATTAAAGTTGGCTGGTATGCTCTAGAATCCCTCTCATTCTCACTAGCCCCGCTGAACTTATTCCTCTCTCTTTTTTTTCCCTCTATTTCAAACACTTGCTAGAAATATAAGTCATACCTAGCTAAGAAATCCTTCCAAATAGGAAACTGCATATTTAGAAGTGCGTAAGGAAGAAGGAATAACAAGCACTGTCTGTAAACATCCCTTACCTCCTTTCGTTTTGCCCTTTCAGGGAAGGGAATTTGCCATTTGGAACCAGCAAAGTCTTTTTGTTGCCTGTTTCTGGGTCCCGGTTGATCAGTATTTCCCAAAACACAGCGCTGCTGTTTGAGAGTTGCATGTTAGGCACCTAGAGTTCAACAATAACAGAATTCTTTCTGTTTTGGCAGAGCTTGTCTCAGTTTGGAAACTTTCTGCCTGAGTTTGATGTCATTTCAAGCAGTCAATATGGCCATCCAAAAAATTAATGCTAAGTAAATAGAGTTACTGCAACTTCTGCTAAAGCAACAGACATCATTATGTGTTTCCAAATTTTTTTTAGTCCAGGGTTAACAAACAAGAGATACAGATCTCATTCTTTCTATATGCATATATAGATGTATATATTTATTTAATTTAACTGATGGATACGCCTAAATTTGTGTAACAGTCAGCTGAAGCACAGGGCAGGCTGATTGTCCTTATCATTTCTGCCAGAGCCGATGGAATCTGTGCTGGCATTAAGGAAGTGGTAAACATAATCTAATCCTTCTGACTAATTCAAATCTTTCAAGTCTTAAACTGCCAAATATCACTCAGGATACTTTTGTGCGTCTGCAGAAGGAGATGCTAAAACAATAATTGACACGGTGTCCTTTCTACGTTAATTGTTAACTCCAAGGACTGCCCCAAGATACTGAAAATGCCCATGTTCTTAACTATTTATTGCACAGGAAGGAGGGGGAGACATGACCCCTTCCTCTTCAAATCCCCAAAAGCACGGGAATGAGAAAACAAAGCTAAGGTAACTTGATAAAATTCTGGCTAATATGCATGACATTTGCAGGACTATGTGCCTCTGCTCCCTCACATGAAAACCTCACTGTTGTTTTTCACCTCGCATCTTCTTTATCTTTCATCCCTAATAAAAATTAACATTGAAATTCGCTGTCTTTAAACTAAAGATTTGCACATGAAGTGTCATTTGCCACAAATCAATTTTTAGAGTGAGCTTGTAACCTGTAACATAAACCATTATTAAACATCTCTCTGTACCATTACATGTCAAAAAATCCAGAGATGTTTGCCTGTGTGGTAGATCACAGACAATTTTACATGCTGAGAGGTATTGAAATGGCTCTGTAAGGATTGTTGGCTGCTCATTAGACTATTTTCCCAAGATCTTGGTGTTTCTTGGTAGTTATGGTATGACACATCAATAATAATTCTTTTTAAGTAGGAGGTTATGAATCCCCCAGCTGCAAGGGCTTGGAGAAGCAACTTGCAATGTGACTCAAAAAAACTTCATTTTTGAGGGGGGAAAAGTTTCATTTAGACGTTTTGACACTTCTGTCATTCTTTGGGTCTGCTGCTTTTAAATTGGATTAACTTCCTGTGAAATCAGTCACTATTTAACTGTATATTAACACTTAGTACACATCTATTTACTTGCCTTGTTACGAAGAACAAGAAATCTAACCAGGATTTAAGCAAAGTCAGGGCTGTTTTCTGTTTAGTTGTCTGTCCCCTTTCTATTCATTCCTAAAATTTACTTCGCTTTTTGACTAGCTGTGAGCTAAGGTTTGCACAGACTTGCCTGCAACTATTTCAAGGTGACTTCCCTGAACAGTAGCAGCTTATGTGGAGTCTAGCACTGCATAACACACAGTCACAGCTGGCTTTCCACCCTAAGTGGATTATTTTGCATTTATTAACATAGAATTTCATCTGCCTCTTTATAGTTCAGTCTTTAAGTGTTATGAGCTTTTTTTCTGCTGACCTGTAAAGGACCTTGCTTCTTGAACAGGCCTACCTTGTCCTTCCTCCTCTCATAAATACAGCAATAGGCCCACGTATGCAGAGGAAACTAGTAAGACTTTAGCAGAAAAATCCCTTTACTCTGCAGAGTTAAATTTTTTCTTCTCACATCATTCTGAGAAGGGAACTTTCCCACTTATTGAACAACACCATAATTTTATAAGAGGAATGGTGATGACTTTGGATCATGTTTCGTGGAGCAGCACACAGCATCCAACCAGCCTACGCTAACTCCTTCAAAAAACTTGGTAGAATAGCAAGGCAGGGCTACAAAACCACAACGTCAGTTTTTCATAATGCATATGCCTGTGCCTTCTCACCTAATCTTTATTACTTAGCTTCTAAAAACCTGCCTACCACAAAGCCAAAGACTCTAGACTGGCAGCACAACAGCCACTTTCCACCCCCAAACAGCTAGGATGCATATTGCAGTTAACAATTTGGCAATTTCATATTTGTGTCATTTAAACTACTCAGTAAGCAGTGCTTTTCCTTAGAATAATATAAAAATTATGCTATACTTAGCCTAAAACTATTCTACCTCAATTAGAATATATTTTCTTTCCTCCCCTCCTGAAGAAAAGTTGCAAGAGCAGTAAGCTCCTCCATAGTGAGTATCAGTACACTGCTATCACATTTTTATCATATTCCCTAGATTTAGAAGTAGAGTTTCAACTTCTAATGTGTTTGAGATAGAAAAGTGAATTTATTTACTTTTCTATCTTTTGTAATTTTCTTCAAAATCTTTTTGGTGTACCTTACTATGTTTCGGCATGTATCTTGTGAAAGTTAATTCATCTTTGTGTGTTCCTTATTTGTAATGACTTTCACATATTCAATTATGTCTTTTTATTTCTTTTATTCTTTTTTGGTCTGTTTAGAAGCAAATTTTCAGAGAAAAAAGAACACTACCTCTCAAAAAGACCCTAAACCCACCCCTTATACTTCACGAAATTTCAAGGAATTTAACATTGTGGCTGTTTTAATTTCCTTTCGGAGAGATTTCCTCAGTTTTATCTAACTTCTCTATGGCTCTTTCACTCCCACAAGAATGTTGAGCTTCAGTACATGACAATCACCACTGCGTTGACTGTTTGACAGTTACCTTTTCAGTCGTATCTGGCACAGGAACTCAGACATAACTTTCAAGCTGTTTCTCTTTTTGCTTCTTCTGTGGCCATTTACTCGAATTTCATTCATAGTGTAACAAAAAAAAAGTTCTGTCTTATGCATCCATATGATGTTTGCACTCCCTATACAGAATCAAAGTTTTTCATTATTATTGTAATTTTTTACCCTCTCTTATCATGTCGCATTCATTATTAGTTGTCCAAGCAAGTGATCAATATTGCAACCACAACACTATAACATTACTTTTAATTGGAATTTGCACCGCGGGCACATTGGGATACAGTTAATTTATTTAGTTTGCTTGAACATGAATTTTAATGCATCAAGCCACTTATCCACCAGCAAACTATATTGTCGCTCCTGTATATTTTCTAATCTAATATTATAGCTATTTTTGTTCCTTTGACCTATTGACATACGTATATTAATATAATTTCTGAGCTTCTAAGTATGCCCAACACTAACAGGATGCTTCCAGAGGGCCGAATAAATTTAGGGCACTTCACTGTAGCTGACGAAGGCCAATGTGCCAGCTCTGCCTACATGGCCTAGAAGTGAGAGAGGTCAAGTCTAGTCCTGAAGCCATCCCAGTGGTACCAGCTAGGATGATGCTAGGTCCTTCCCATCTGGAAGGGAAGGCAATTTCACAAGCAAAATCCCATACTAACATCGTTGGCATCATTCGGGAGATCCCTTATTCCTGATTCCTGAACTGACAGTGGAAGCAAAGCAAGGGTGATGTCTTCGGTTTCTGAACAGCAAGGCCTGAGTTCGGGACCTGGACAATTTAAAGAAAAGAGAGGGAAGGGGCTTTCCTCTCCTACATTACAACCTAAGTAAAGTATTTCAACAGTGCTAACTAGCACATTTGAACAATTAGAAGTCATTAACGTGGTTGTTTTTCCCGAAGAGAACCTACTCTTCAGTTAAGAATGAAATATGGCAAAAAAAACCAGAGAGTTTAAACGTTTATTATTCTTGTCAAGTTGCAACCCATATTTGGCCTATTTGACAGAAAACTCGGGAGGTATTAGTCACTTAAAAAAACGCAACTTCCCTTTTTCCTTACTGCTTTCCTGTGGTACAACCTAGAAATTGGACAGAAATCACCATCTCCATTTGGACCAGCTTCCTGATCACACAGACTGTAACTTCTGGTTGATTTACAGCTCAGATCTTTTAGGTATCTTGTTTTAAAGGCATCCTTATAGACAGTCTACTCTACACCTTAGCAATTTTCCACTAACTACTTACCCTTGCCTAACTTTTTTTCAGTTTATTCCCAGGTTAAACCTGATTAGCTTTAAATGTCCAGTACTTAGATTTTGTAAAACCACTTTGCCAAAGAGCCCTAAAGTTTCACCCATTTTTTCTCAGATACATACTTAAAAAATGGAGATCGAGCCATTTTTAGTATTTCTTTTTTTCTGCACAGACTGAATTATGATGGTCTCCTGCTGCTGCATTGAGGAAAAGAAGTGAGAAGCTAAAAGAAACCAGAGCAGAATTAAAGTGGGAGTGAAGATGAACACTGATGATTCCAGTGTTGATTTTCTCTTGCTTCCCTGAAGCAACTACTGTCCCAGTGTCCCATGACACTGCGAGATGTGGAACACAATCAAACCCTCCAGCTGCTTCACTAAGTCCTTTAGGTATCAAAGCCAAAAACAACATCGTGGGTGTGTCAACTTCATTAGCAATGATTAAAACGATCACACAATTGAAGCATTTTGCATGGCTCAGCAAAGGACTCTTCGACGACTTAAATCCAAATCAAAAACATCTTGTTTTACTGTTAACTGTTTGGCTATTAATAATTGCTTATGTGATTACACCAGTGAAGTAGGATTTAAAAAATACAAACAGGATAAGACCTGTTCTTTACAATGAAACATAATTTCAGCAAAACACCTGCAAAACAGAAATGCTTCTGCATTCAAGGAAACTAGTAATGAACCTGGCAACTTAACAGAGCAGATTCTGGATGTAAAAGCAAACACAGGATCTCATTTCCCCTAACCCTACAGCACATGCATCATGTGTACATGTGAAAAGGACATCTCCACATTCCATCATTTGAATAAAGAAGGCACCTTTCACCTGCTGAAGCAACACAAAAGAAAAGAAACAATAGTGGACTTGTTTGACTCTGTCCCAAATTACCTTCCTGTGCCTCCTTCTTTGGGTTCTGAAAGGAGGGCATGGACTTTGCAGTCTCCCTTTACTGCTCTTCTCATCATGCACGTAGTTCAACAAGACTTCAGTAACAGAGTAAGTTCAAAGAGCAGTTCTGGAGGTCCTGATTGGCGATAAAGGTTTTGGCATGCAATTTCAGGCTGTACCTGGGCAAAGAAGCACAGTCATTTCAGCTTCAATTCTCTAAAAGACATCATGCACTCGATATGGCAAAACCCAAGAGGTGATTCCAGGAGATCACCTGTTGAAGTCATGAAGGCTTTTTTCCAAAATACGGACTAAATAGGAACTGCAAGATTGACACAAGGTGGAAAAAAAAAAATAAACTAAGAAGAAACTGATGACTATAAAATCTACAGATTTGGGAGGAAAAAAAGTAAAATAAGGTGGGTGAAAGTGTTGAGAATATAAGCAAAGTGACAGAAATGTACCACAATAAACAAAATAACCTTACACGTGTTCCCAGTAGCAAAAGTGTGTTTCCTTCTCTATCAGTAATGCTACAGCAACCAACAAAACAAAGCAGATAAAATGCCCTACAAGAGCTGCACTGATTTATTTCTTTGATTTGTTGTTTTTTAGAAAATAGGCATCCACAAATAAACCCAAATCAAGTCTGTTATTGCTCTTCAGCAGCAGGAGGGCAGACTGTAAGATGGGGAACTTTTCAGATGTTATTTCCCTGCAATGCCGGTGGTCTTAGGTTCCTGGCCTTTTTAAACTCTTTGCGCAAGCCAGACCAGCAAAACAGAGACTGGGAAGAATTAACACCATTACAATAGTAAGAGTCCAGAGCATTATTAGCTACACTTCCAGAAATGGATCGTATTTCCAACCTACATTGACATATAAGAATATTTCAAGGCAATGTGTAGAATCAGTTTAAACAAAAATCACCAGTCACCATAAAGCATGCTGGTGTTCTCAAAAACTATAAGCTCAGTTAAAATATAACACATAAGAACATGAAATTTGGCTAAGCAAAAAAAAAAAAAAACAACAAAACCAGGGCTTCTGAAACTGCTCTTTAAGATCTAATTTACAGAGCACAGTGATAACACATTTATCTGTTAATTATCTGCTCATGAAAGCTTAATTCTGCTTGACTTCTGCATATACAATTCCCAACAACAACAGTGGAGAGCTACGACAATATATTGAGAGGACATTATTGTAAATAAAGTGTTGATACAAATGTTTGGTTTTCTAATAATTTCTGCCGTCAAGAAACTAAGTTTTATGAAATTCTTTAATTGACTATATTCATTATTGGCTATATGGCAGATTTTAAGGAATGCAAAAATATAAAACTAAGGAAATTAAATCCTTGAGCATAAACCACGTGTGCCAAGGTTGTAAGAATGATATAAAAGATAACCAGTATAAACCAATGCCTTACAGTATCACCACAACTCCAGGGCTGTCATTTGCTTTCTAAGTACATACCTCCTTCTAACAACACATGCAAGTTGTGCTGAAGCAGCACTGCTTATCTTGTTATGCGCACTCTGCGACTCTAAAACTGACATTTTATCCTGATTAAAATGCAACACAAGAAAAATTTATTTTCACGCTCTGCACTCCTAGACCTAAAAGGATGTGCTCTGAAATAAGGACACGCCTTATTACTTCTACATGCATGGATGTCTTTGAAAAAAGATGAACAAATATTGAAATTATATCGCAAATTCTTGGGATCTTAAACTGTAGTTTCCTTCTCTGCATTGAACAGGTTTATGTTTTAGGCAGATGGGATTCTGGCTTTCCTATTTCTCGTCATGAAAACTGCATATTTCACCAGATCTTCAGGTCTTAGGCAAAGATTTGATAAAATGTCAATGATTTAATTTTGTTAATTATTCACAAGTATTTTAAAGACATTTCATACAGGTGATTACTGTTAGAAAATAAGAATCTGACATTTCTCTCATTTAAGATGTAGTTCAAAGTTAAAATACCTGTTCACTAATAATAACCACAATTATAATAACCTCATGCTCCTGTTTTCAAAGGCTATAGAGCATACGGGCCAAACAGATATGATTTGGTTTCCCCACCTTGTTCACAGAGTATCAGTAACTGATTCGCATTTGGGATTAGTCCGCTCAGAAATGTACCAGCAAGCCTGCTCAAAATTTTTCTGCTATCCTTCTCCTACATAAACATCCTAATCATGATATATTACTACTAAAAGCTAGACAATACTGAATTATTTTCTGCCCAACATGTACAAATAGATGACAGACTAATAGTTAAGGCATTCTTAAGTCCTCTCTAAATCAATGCCTGTTTTAAACATAGATTTCCATAGTCAAACTGGGGATCATTTTTTATGTCTGTGGAAAGCTTCTGTCCATCCACTGTAGGGAGAGTCTAGACAAGTGAGATAAAATAGAAAATAGTGAACTCCCCTGTGGAAGCAGGGGGAATAAAAACTGTGCTTTGCCATATCAGCCAGAAAACATTGCTGAATCTGGATCTGTGTACTCTACTTTCTCCAAATAAGGTAGTTTCCTCAAAAGGGAGGTTAAGCAGCAAATGCAGAAAGTTGACACAGGAGTCAGAATCCTGTGGTCTTCTCTTATATCATCAGCGCCAGAAAAAGGGCTTCACAACTGTCCTGTCAGGAATATGAATGAACTATATCTGTACAGTCACTAGAAGTGAGAC